>JAGKPW010000053.1:3802500-4358854 GCA_019926035.1 Melaleuca alternifolia
AGGAAAAGTGCATTGAAAATCTTAAAATTTACGACGAAAGCGTAATCCAGTTTTTTTGTAAACTCTGTCTAATTTTATTAATGGAAGATGATGAAGTGGTTTTTTGTTTTTTTATCTATGTGGATTTTAAATATAAATTCATTTAAATTAAATTAAAAAAATAAGCCAAAAGCAAAGAAGGATAAGAAACTAGGTAATGAGTGACGCAAGGCATTGTCGTTGTTGCCCCACCATTGCTGAGAAGGGCCAACAGGGATGGGGGATGCCTAACGTGGTTTGTCAAGCCCTAGTCAAGGGTCGACGACTCTCACCGACAATAGGCGATAGTTGCAGTCCTCACCATCCTGATTGGGTGAGGGTCATCGACCCTCATTTAGACCTAACTAAGGCTGGTCTCGCCTGTCATGGCTAAGTCTAGGCAAGGCTAGCGACTCTTGCCCAGATCTACAGGCCCTTGCTTGTTGTCGACGTGGATTGTCAGCTATCCCCCACCCTCGCCGGCCCATCCTAACTATGGTGGGGCAGCAATGACGAGGGTTTGCAGTTCTCATCACCTAGTTTCTCCTTCTTTTTCAATTAAAATTTAGCTCACATTTAAATTTTGTATTAAAAATTAGATTTTGACCAAAATAACAATGCTAGTCTTATACTTACCCATGGGTAGCCCAATTGGTTAGGGCGAACTCGGGCTTCGTTGAGGTCTTGGGTTCGATTCCCCGGGGAAGCGCCTGTGATTTAAGTGGGAGGCCATGGCGGTAGGTTGCTGTGCTAGTCTCCCCCGAGAAATAGTCGAGGTGCGCGCAAGCTGGCCCAGACATCTCTATTATGAAAAAAAAAAAAACAATGCTAGTCTTATGTCTCATGATTTAATCACGTTATGGCCATGCATCTCGTTAGCCAAAGGTGGACGGTATTAAAAGAATGACTTGGTTGTGCCAACTTGGTAAATTTTAGGATTTGATTATATTTTTTGAAAGTTTTATAATTCAATTGCACTTTCACGATGTGTTCAAAGATTTAATTATAATGTTAATGAAAAGCTTATGACTCAATAGCACTTTCATGAAAGTTCCACAACTCAATTACGCTTTCATAACAAGTTAGAATTTCCAGTATATTTATACAAAATATTTCCTTCCACTTTTGCAACAATAAATTCGACATTTTATGCATAAGAATGATACAACACCAAAATTGCATTTTCAGCCAAATAAGTTGCTTTGACTTTCTAAATAGAATGATCACAAATTGGGCTGTTCAAGCATGAACCTTCCTGGATTCATTTGATTTTCTGCATCGATGCTTGGACAAATTGGAATTTCATTCTGTAAGCCCAAGGCCCACCAAGAAAAGTATCCAAGTTAAATTGATCCGTCTCGATCAGTTCGGCTTTAGGTCTATTCAACTTCGCCACGCTTGAGTTTCTCTTGTGGACATTTCGGTCGAAGTCGTGTCCTCAGCGTTCATGCTCTTTAAAGACTTGATTCGTCCTTTCAACGTCTCAGCTCGAGATGCATGAGGATGGTCTCCCTTATTTCGAGAAACGAAAAAGTTCTTCTTTGGAGGAAAATAATTGGAAGATGTAGATCTTGAAACCTGTGGGTGGTAACGAGCCTGTTGGCTGGACGGTTGTGATTCCTAAATATGGAAAATGAGAAGGTTAGTAATTTAGTACTAAATCGATTGCACAAGTGTCAATTCAATTCTAAACCTTTCATTATCACCATTTGTAGTCTTAAATTTTCGTGCAAAGTTCCAATATAGTTTTCTCAGCCAATTGCTATTAGAAATCGTTAATGTAGACAATTCAGTGTGCTAAGACAGTTGATGATAATTGGATGTTCTTGTTATTGAATTTGGATGGTGATTTTCTGGAAGGACAACATTGGGATTCCACACAAATATTTATGATTACACTATCAAAATTGGAAAGTTTAGATACCGAATTAGCATCCATATAATGGATTATGATTTATTGGGTAATTATTTCCATGAAAAATTGAAGACCCTTCACGTTTTATTAAATAAATCTTTCTGAGAGACGCGTAAAATGATTTAAGAAATTATAGATCGAAAAAAGCACAAAAAAGAAGAAGGAAAGAACATCTTTGTTTTTGTGTTAAAAAGGCAAAACTCTCATGCAATTTAAACACCCAAAATGAGTTGTCGCTACTTTATCACCTACTAGATCACAAATCGATTCTCTAGGGGTAAAAAGGAACAAAAAAACATCTGATTTAGATCCGATGCCATAGTTCGCGAGCCAATCGAACTGATTGATGTCATCTCCCACTCGTTACAGAAAACTCAAGTAATGTCTTCGATATTTACCATTGGCTTCATGCCTTCCAAATCCCCACCTCCATGTCTAAGTATTCTCCCTTGTGCCGGCCATCCCTGGAGTTTCTTCTAGAGATCCCATCTGCGTTGAGTTTGATCCAACCTAGAGGTGGCGGATCCCATCCTGACAACCTGTTCAATGTGTTGAACTTAAAGCAGAAAACACCCAAAGTCGTTTCTACGTGAAGCTGATCACATGTCATCTTCAGACATCTTTTGCTAAGATTCTCCCAAGATTTCCTTGGGATTCTAGCGGAAACTTGTCTAGTTCTCCATATGCTTTTCGACTTACTTGCGCCCGTTTTTAGCATAGGCAGGAAACACTCAATTTGAACTTCGATCTGAGATGAGCCTAGGTTCGAAATGGTCAACTCTGTCGTTCGGCCCTAATCAAATTGCCAGCCAAATGAGCTAGCAGGTTTATACTCATGGCCTCTGCGGAAGAGAAGGTATCGCCGCAACCCATCCTCCATGTCAATTTTTTTTTGAAGCACGGCGAAAGGCGACATCATTTTTTAAATATTTATTGTAGATTGATTATATTAAAACTGCATATGATCCATTTGTGAGATTTTGTGGGACTACTGTCAACTGTCTTAAAAATTTAAGCTATTAGATGAATGCATTGATTAATATATAATTACTCTAACACTCTCCCTCATGCTTAGTCTGATCTTTTAGTCTAGTACTAAGTGTTGAAATATATAATTGGAGAGGCAAATAGAGGCCTGAAAAGATTCGAATTCAGAATCTCCTGCTCTAATACCATGTGAGATTTTGCAGGACTACTGCTAACTGCTCTAAAAACTTAAATTCTTAGACGAAGGCGTGGATTAATATTTAATTACTCAGTTAACCATGGAAGCTTGTAAGTCGCTTGAGTTAGTATTGCGGACTTGCTTGCGTGTACTAGAACTGTACACAATCATTCAATTATTCCATAAATCTATTTTTTAGTCCCTGAACTTGTGTGTTTTTTTGCGGTCAAGTTGTCAAAGTCTTAATTTGTTCAATCAAGTCATTGAACTCGCGTAACTTTCCTAGTCAAGTCCTTTAGAATCCAAATTCGGTCAAGTAGAGCCAATAAATTTATCGGAGTAGGTAAAATTTTTATATTGGCGATGTATTTGTTTGCGGTACACACCTTGATGAAATTATTTATATAAGTATAAAGTTGGGAAATTGCTACACGATCCATGGCTAATTCTCTAGAGCGCTCATGAGTAACCAGACGCACACATAACCCGGCAGCATAAACCCGCTCTGAACAGTAGAAATTGCAAGGGGATTGATGTAATCAAAACAAACTCTAGCTTCCACGAGGAATCCGTGTATCAAAGAAGCAAGGGGATTCATCATTGGTTCTGCAAGTTATGTCTCAGTTCTTTGGATCTGGTCCGTAGCCCAAAAGATACAAGATTGATGCATTGCCCTTGAAATTGAAACCAATTTTTATAACTTTCCGATGAACCATTTTGAAATATGCGAGGGTTCTTAGAGAAAAAGTATCTAGAAAGGTTCGCCGTCCTTACTTTTCTTGTCTTCATATTGCTCGAGTAGATTTCTTTTGTTGACAACATTCGTGCTTTCACGTTATTAGCTTAGTCACGACCAAAAGAAAAGGGCGTGGGGTTCGCCCCGGACTGAACCAAGTGTAAAGTTAAATTTACCCTCTCGTGGGTGAAACCAATGCGAGTCTCGGTCCAAGGTTCTTTACCATCAAACTCTTTTGATTTCTTTTCCTCAAGATCTTATCAAGAAAAAAGCCTATTTACGAGTAAATCATAGTATGCTTTCCGAAAAAATTATATCACCCGAAACGCTCGGCCCTTCGTTGGCATCTCGTTCGGTGGTTCTCCAAATTTCCGAAGTAAGTTTCAATGGGATCTCTAGGAGGTGTTTTTGTGGTGCCGATTTCTACTTGATGTGCAATTTTTCTCGTCGGAGATACGATCATAATTTGTTTCTAATCCTTAGGTCTCGCTTTAGCACGAGAACATGATCATGGCCGCTTTTTAACCTTAAAAAGTTTTCACAGGTCGAGCTCTCGAACATGGGACGCTTCTCAAGTCTTATTCTAAACTTGTATAGAACTAAAAGGTACCATGGCAATCATCATGTCCATTTGCCGAGGCAACAAACGAAGAAACGAAGCAGACTTGAAAGAAAGTTCATTGTCACTCTAAGTCAACAACAGTCACCACCAGATCGAGCAACGTGACAAGTTTTCGTTAGTGAGTAGATGAAAACGACCACCTACCAGACCAAGATTCTTCTCAAATTAGGAGCGAAAAGATTTACATTATGAATTTACTTCCATAGACGAGCGGCAGCTCAACCCATATCACCAAAAACGCTCATGACTTGAAGGCCCTCACGCCATCACGCAACGCTAAGATCCATTCACCCACCATCTCACGCAGAAAACATATTAGTGTCATGTGTAGGATTACCTAAGAAGAATAAAAAACTGTTTCAAAGGTGATGTTGTCTCAGATGTGCCATTCCTTCATAGTCTAACGTAATCAGCAAAGTAGATAGATTCATCGAAGGGTTTTACATAGGTTTCGCTAAACTTCACGTCATTGTACTACTTCATTTGATATTTCTCTTTTTTTTTTATCTTGTCCTTTATTTATACAGATAATGAATGATGTGTTGGATACTGATGCCACTTTTCCTCATGCCGACCAATCTGCTTGGTCCGATTCTTTATAGCGAACCGGAACTGGAAATAGGACTGGTTCCAAACTTTTGGAATTGGGAAACAAACCTGTCCCCTAGGGAATTACCTAGAGCCAGCCGGTTCAATTCTGTCCAGTCCGCTTTCCGAATGCAATCGGGACCAATGCATACCCCTACAGATGGTATATTCACGTGAGAAATAATTTTTTCAGATTCCAACGACATAAAAAAAAAAAAACCCATTTATGTAAGCAGGCCTCTTGTGAATATCCATGAGGAAGGAAGTAGATGCGGGCTGCACTGAGAAGGCCTGAAAGCCGCAAAATTTACTTTGTGCGCCTTCATTTATGCAGAGAGCACGCAGTAAACTTGTAACCAGAAACTAACCCCAGAAGTCATTGATGACCTTGCCATTCTTTTAAACCCTGCTTTTCTTTCTTAGGGTGTCTCTCGAAACAGCGGGCCCGATCAGCCACTCGCTGTGCAGTCCCACAGATTTCCCTCTCACCCGCTCTCCTTCCATCTCCACTCCGAATTCACCTACTCGATTTGGCATTTCATTGCACCTATTAAAGACACCATAGCTGTCGCCTCCACCATTTAACTGCCTCACTCGCTTCCTTCAAATTCCACAAAGTCCCAACCAACCCCTCGTCGTCTCTATATAATCTCGACCCGCTTCGCACCTTTGTACCAACGATACATGACGTCTTTTCCCGAGTGGTAGCTAAGCCTCATGAGCTTTAATTGAACCCTCACCTGCAATTTCATGCTCTCTCTTCCTTTATATCCTCCTCCATTCCTCTGATCTCTGTCTCTCTCTCAAGCCCCACCCACGACAATGGATCTGTCCTCGTACTATCATCTCGTTTTTACTCTCCTGGCGGTCTTGGTTTCCGGGGTGATTTACTTCTTCTCACGTAAGGCGTTTGGGAAGGGCCTCAACCTCCCTCCAGGACCTCCTGGTTGGCCCATCGTCGGGAACCTCTTCCAGGTCGCCCGCTCGGGGAAGCCGTTCTTCCAGTATGTGGAAGATCTCAGGCCCAAGTACGGCCGGATCTTCACTTTGAGAATGGGGACTCGGACCATGATCATCCTGGCCGACGCGCAGCTCGTCCGTGAGGCCCTCATCGAACGGGGGGCGCTGTTCGCGACCCGCCCCAGGGAAAACCCCACCCGGGCCGTCTTCAGCTGCAATAAGTTCACGGTCAACGCAGCCCTCTACGGCCCCGTGTGGCGGTCGCTGCGGCGGAACATGGTGCAGAACATGCTAGGCTCGAGCCGGCTCAAGGAGTTCAAAGGTGTTCGGGACGATGCGATGGACAAGCTCATTGACCGGCTCCGTACCGAGGCCACGGCCAATGGTGGCGCCGTCTGGGTGCTCAAGAGTGCGCGGTTCGCCTCGTTCTGCATCCTCCTGGCCATGTGCTTCGGCCTCGAGATGGACGAGGAGACCATCCAGCAAATGGACGATATGATGAAGACGGTGCTCATCACCCTCGACCCTCGAATCGACGACTACCTCCCGGCGCTGAGCCCCTTCTTCTCGAAGGAGCGGAGGCGGGCGCAGGAAGTGCGGCAAGCGCAGCTTGACTTCGTGATCCCGTTCATCGAGAAACGGAAGAAGGCGCTCCAGAACCCAGGGTCGGACAAGTCGGCGACGTCGTTTTCGTACCTCGACACGCTCTTCGACCTCAAGATCGAGGGGCGCAAGTCGGGGCCCACAAGCGCCGAGCTCGTGACGCTGTGCTCAGAGTTCGTGAACGGGGGGACAGACACGACGGGGACGGCGATCGAGTGGGGGATCGCGCAGCTGATCGCGAACCCCGACGTGCAGCGCAAACTCTACGAGGAGATCAGATCGACGGTCGGTGATCGGAAGGTGGATGAGAAAGACGTAGAGAAGATGGTGTATTTGAACGCCATAGTGAAAGAGCTGCTGCGGAAGCACCCACCCACCTACTTCTCTTTAACTCATGCTGTTACTGAGCCAACCAAGCTAGCAGGTACGTAAGTGATGTTGCTCCCATACTTTGATAAATGCTGCACAGGCTCGTCCACGAGCCCGAGCCACAGATTTGGCATATGCGTATGCGAAAGAAAATTAGGGTTCGTGAGTTTATGTGGGATCCGTGACCTTCGATCGACGTGTAGCTCAACGAGATATCTTGTAAGTTCGAGATTTACCCAACTTGCTTGTTGTTGCTCATCATATTTCAGCATAGGAGCGACACGAATCAAATGTGGATAGGATGTCACTTCAATTTAAGAATAGGACGCGGTAAATAGTTAGCACATGGTGTATGCCTCTACCGTAAAGTCGGCTCATTGAATGCATGAATTGAATATACTAATTATTTTCTCATAAAGACATAGACCATGGGTAGAGTTATAGAAGCCTAGTGTATGTATACCGACAGGACGTGCATTACCGTATCCTAAACCAGCAAATTTCGATTTGAGATTGAGAGTAGCTAAGCTAATAGATTGTAAAATTTGGAATTCATATAGTTAGATGAATATAGTCCGTCTATCTTAGGCGTAAGAAAGGTAAAGATTTATGAAAGATTTGGACTGGTCCAGATTTAGAATTAGGAACATTAGAGCATACATACCACATAATTACTCAAACTAACGAATTTTTGGTGAACAAGTTGGTCGTTTGATAAAAGGAAAGAAGCTTTTTGTACGGTAATTTTCCTCTACACTGATATATTTATGATATGCTAACCCGAATTAACGTCCTAATCTTCCTTTCAGGGTATGACATACCCACGGATGCAAATGTGGAGATCTACCTGCCGGCCATCGCAGAAGACCCGAAGCTGTGGAACAACCCGGAGAAATTCGACCCGGATCGGTACATCACCGGCAATGAAGATGCCGACATCACTGGGGTCACTGGAGTGAAAATGTTGCCTTTCGGCGTGGGACGGAGGATCTGCCCGGGACTCACGATGGCCACGGTTCACGTTCATCTGATGCTTGCACGGATGGTTCAAGAGTTCGAGTGGAGCGCTTACCCTCCGAATGCCAAGATCGACTTCACCGGCAAACTGGAGTTCACGGTGGTCATGAAGAACACTCTCCGGGCCACGATCAAGCCTAGGGCTTGAGCCAAGAAGCCAGGAGATCACGTGTTTGATCTCTCGCACTTTATGTGATTCGATTTTTTTTCCCGTGGAAGTTGTTCGATTCAACTAAACTACAGTGGCTTTGATAAAAAAAAAAATGAAGGACGGACCTTTTCCTTCGTGGTAATTACTTCAGTTATATGTCAATGTCGTCTCTGGAAATCCGAGGTTCACTTGGATTTGGAAGTTTGAAATATGAGATACCAATTTTACGTCTCGGTTCTTTCTCTATAGTTACCGGCGTGTCATTAAGAAATTAATCGACGGAAGCATCTTATGAGATTTCATTTTGTTCTTTGCTTTTCTATTTACTAGCCAACGTTATAATACCTGGTGATTAATTGTCAGCTAGCTCTTTTGGAAAGGCGTGTGTAGCACCAAACACTTCATGGTGCTAACATTTGAAAATTTGATTAAGCTAATTAATTAACACTATTCTAATATAACATGTAACATTCCATGTGGGTAACTATGCCAATACTGGTTAATTACCTAAAATAGCACGGATCCACATCATTGCTTCAAAGTTCAACTTTCGGTGAAAAAGGTTCCAAAACAGAAAAAAAGAAATTACTTTTTTAGATTGGCTGGCTTGGCCTATGGACTGTGTGTGTATGTAGAGGTGATTGTCTCAATCACTCGTGAATTTATTGTACAAAGGCTAATTTGGTCCTAAAATTTTCAATTTTACTAATTTAATTCTAAACATTTGGGTGAAAATTTCAATATCGTCATTTCCATCGATTTTTGCTTAAAATTATTGACGTGGTGATCTAGTCATCGCACACGTCAACCATTTTTGATGAAAATTTGCTAGAATGATTACATTATAATTTCACGCAAAAATTTATGACTAAATGTGGAGAAAATAAATAGTAGGCTCAAAACCAAATTGATAATCGTATAATAATTTCGGGGACGAGAAGAATACATTGTTTGTATTTCTTATTTTACTTGAAACATAGCGTGCAATTGTCAACAATTTCCTTATTGCCGATTCTGATTAATTGAGGATAGATCACTCTATATATCCCTAACTTAGGAAATAATTCCCCGGATTAGGACGGGTGGATGAGAAATTGAGGGGCCTTGCTTCATACAAAGCCCTATGAGCCAACAAACCAGAGTCATTGGCATTCAATAAAAGAGAAAGACCATCCAAATCGTCATCATCATCATCATCATCGTCCCATGACAAGGATGGTCGGTCCACCGGGTTACAGAAAAAAGTTCATTTAATTTGTTTTTTGCGGCATTAATGTATTGAGTTGTTTTGGAGGCGATTAAAAAGCCAATTTTATTAGATGAGAGGCTGTGCTCCCTCTGTACGTCCTTTTGACTCATCCGACTGCTCAACAACCGCTGGACAATCCGGGAAAAGACATAAAATAACGAGTAAATGAATAAATAAAAATCATAGGAGATTTCGGATCAATCTAGTAGTTAGTAGTTACCATAAACTTCATTATGGGGACCCAACCCTCCCGTTGAAAAATTTGCTCTTCCTTGTCTCTTAGCAAGAATCATTGCAGATCTTCAATAGATCGTGTGCTGATAATGTCTGCAATTTTTGGTTCCATCATGATAATTAGTGCTTTGGAACACTTGATTTGGAAGCATGGATCGTATGTGTCGTGAGAAGAGTTTGTCAGAAAAATGTAATCTTTCCTGTTGTTAAATAACTAAGCCAAGTATAGTGGTTGACATATTCTAGGTAGGAAACTTATGGTGATAATTTTTTCAAGCTCGATGAATGTTATTGTAACTGTTTAAAGACAAAGGCAAAAGGCATTAATTGCGACAACGGAAGCTCCAAACCAATATGTCTGACTTATTGTTTCACATGGGCATGCCCTGTCTACATTCTGCTGCCCTTCTGAAAAATAGCATTTTCCATTAATGAAATTAAAGTGGGGCTCGTGGAGCCTTGGCCCATAAATGTCCTCCAAATTTGCCAATCTTCGACTTGCATCTAGAAGGCGGAAAGAAAGAGAAAAGAGTGTTAACGTCACATTTTTTCTTCTATAGTACAGTGACTCAACTTTTCTATGATCCGGAAATGTTATCATAATGGACTGACTCTAAATGTATGTTGCTTAAGTGTGATCGCATAAATGGTAGTGTCCAATTGATTGATTGGATCGATCACCTATTCTTATCTAATAATAAATCAAACAGTTTGATGTGATACTATCAATTTCTGTATGCACAAATGACAATAGACATGATAACATGATAATTGGACCGCATAGAATACATTTAATTAGGCATCGTGCTGTAGCTTTTTATTTGTGTACTATTCCTTTCGGAGTAGATGTATTTTAGCATGGCTAACAAAACCAACAGAATGCAAGCAGGCAAGCCAACTGGAAAAATTGAAACCCCACTTATAACATATGGACTGACCATGTTTATGTAATACCGAATGAATGAATGAATCGATAGATTCTATTGTAATCGAGGAGGGGCAACGTTTTCTTTTGGAAAGAGAGGCCATATACCCGATCCTTCTTTTAACGAGGACTCATATTAGCGAGTGCTCGTGGAATATATAAAAAATGCGTATTTGATTTGGAACGAGAGTTTTGTTAATAAATATTCTAGGCACATGGGTTAAAATTGCTGAAAGTTGTAAAAACGATTACCATGTATTTCGATAATTGAGAACCAACGAATTTGAAGAATAAAGAATACCATCGGTAAAAATGTTCATAATCTCAAAGTATAGTAATGGCTATTAAGAAGTGCTTTATAGACACTCTTCAGGGTTTTTCTCAAAAGAACATATCTTCAAAGTATTGATTGAGACTGACGGGAGAGAGAGAGAGAGAGAGAGAGAGAGAGAGAGAAAGAGAGTCATAAATAGGTGGGTGGCTGGTGAGACGAGAGGCAGCATTCCTCCTCTGAGCGCCTCTCTCAGTGACTCAAGTGCGGACGCAGAAAGTCTCTTCCAAATCAAAGCCGCATTAATGTTTCCCGGTCCAATGGCATGAGCTCATGCCAAATGGTTCTGGGATGTCATTCATGGCACTTTTCAGGCTCCAGAAGTTTGGATGGGTCCCAAAAAACTACATGCAAGCCTTTCTCGTCGGTCAAGGGAGTCATCAATCAGTTCTTTCCTGGCCGACCAAACAGGGAAGGCCACAACCTCACAAGCTTATGTTGGAATCGTGCCCGCGTGTGGCCGTTTCTCATCATCTGTTCTTCTTGATTGGGCCAAAACGGGGTAACGGTGGTTGACAGACGACGGACCGAGAGCACTTGCTCACATGATTAACTTCATTTAGATTCTCTCACAAGTCAAACATCAGTGGGTGATGATGGTTTAGATTGCCTTTTCGTTCGCAGCCTGATGAATAGCCAGAAAGGGACCGAGCTCGGCCAACACATTTGAGTCCTGCTTTCCCGTTTTGGCAGCTTAAATAAGTGTGAATATCCTAAGATTTGAGCGTGCGATCCTTAAGACTTGAGGTCACGAGCACTCGTCTGTGGTTGTGCTACCTCAAAGGTGTCGGTGGCGGCGGTGGCCACCTCCATTGGAGGTTGTCCAGAGTGAGCCAGCATCGAAGGTGGTGAGTGGCGCAGATGGAACCGGGCGTAAGGGCATGGAGGCGGGACGGGACCGAGCACAGCTCAACGTCTCACACTAGGTGTGGCCAAAGCCGGCGTCGATCTTGCACAATAGTGTAGATGGTGTAGTTATTTGTACGATCCGAAAGTACAAGGGTATGATTGCACTTCTATGAGTTCTATAATTATTTAATGCACTGTCTTTTCCTGTCATTCAATTTTCTCTTTAATACCGTTACGCCTACATTTTTTTGTGTCACGTGTAAGACCTGACTTACATGCAATAGAAATTGCTAGAGAACACGACGTACACACATTGTTCGCGGATCTTTTAATCGCAACATGTGAGCCCGGGACCACAGCTTCTTTTTGATCCTAGCATCGGTCAACTAGTGAAACGTTCTCGAAAATCTTGGGCCATCAAACGAGACGGGACAGACAAATATAGAACTCGATCGAAATGGGCTCCGGGTGAAGCCCAAGGCGACAGGAATTTCGTGAAAACAAGGATGTTGACATGGTCATATAGCTCGTACCTTTGTAAGTAGTAACTTATGTTGCTCGTGCGAGTGTTCTATCAAAAGTTTAAATTATTAGATAGAGAATGACCATATATATAAAGTCCAATTAACATTCACATACCTCGACTAGTCCACATTCCCTGACGATTTCAACGATTTCAAGGACGAACTATTGCACGTTGGTTTGGTGCATTCTGAGTTTTGTTCGTATAAAGCAACCATTCTCTATTTGGTCTTGTAAGTAGTAACTTATGTTGCTCGTGCAATTGTTCTATTAAAAGTTTAAATTATTAAATAGAGAATGACAGTATATATATATAAAGTCCAATTAACTTTTGCATACCTTGACTAGTCCATCTTCCCTGACTATTTCAAGGATGCACTATTGCACATTGGTTTGGTGCATTTTAAGTTTTGATCTAGGATCGTTCGTAACTAGATTTGAACTCAAAACCACAAGGAGATGGACAAGCTTTCTTGCCATTTAGCTTGACAGGTGAGACAATATGTTGACACCTAATCTTTTAGCATATAGATTTAGTTGCATAAAAAAATAAAAACAAAAAAAAGGGGAGAAAAGAGGAAATTTCAGTCAAATCTTAAGATTTGATCGAATATTTCACTTATCCAAGTAGAACACTTTTAAAAGAAAAGAATCAAGAGAAATCAAGAAGATGAGGAAAGGAAGTTTCGGTTAAATTCGTGAAGATTTGATCATATTTTCTTTATACCAAAGAAAGCTAGATTTGGGGAAAGTTTTTAGTGAAGGGCAAAGAAAAGCAGGGAAAGAATATATCTCGGTCAAATCTTGGAAGATTTTGACCGAGATATCTCTTCTACACCCTATTAAAGTAGAGGGCTACACCTGCAGAAAAGGGGGAGAAGACTTTTGGGGGGGAACTTTCTGACACACACACAAGGACTTCTGACAGAAAAAAGCAAAGGAAAAAGGAAGCGTACACACGTACACACGCACCCACAGAGCAATTTAGAGAGTGACAGAAAGAGGGAGAGAGCATACGGGTGAGAGGGAGAGAGGAAGAGAGAAAGAAGGAAGGTGGGTTTTTCGTCTGAATGTTTGATCCGCAACGTTTCCATCGTCCCCGACGGCCCGCGACTACGATTTTTCTCCCTTTCGCCGGTGGGTTCCACGATTATTTAGCTTGTTCAAGTTCTCCCGAGGATCGTGGCCGAGAATAAGAGCACATTTGAGCACCGCTTCGTCTCAAGTTTGCTCAAACGCACGGGCTCAATGTGATTCTCGAACCACGTAGGGGGATTTTTACGTTTTATCTCTACTTTTTTTTCCTTTCTGTGACCACCTTGTTCATGTTTTCAATGCGTCCTTCAAAGATCAAGTGAAGTAATCGTTTGATTTGGCTGCTCTCGAAGCTTCATGGTTGCTTGATTTTGTTTCTGTTCTTGCATTATAAGCTTAGGTCTTGCATTATTTTGTTCCAATAGCCGTGTTCGACGATGTTTAATTCCCTCTGTATGAATTTTGTGCGTCAATCTCCTTTGGTTTTGTTCTTTTTCGCGTGATTTTCGGTGATGGGTCAACGCGGAGGAGCTGAGCGAGAGCCAATCGTTCACTCGGCCATGCTCCCATCGCCGTTTGTTGGTGTGGAGCGAGCTTTGCACGCTCGTCCATGGCGGAAAAACAATTTGCAGTTGAAGAAGAAGATGAACAGGGGGTGGGCTATGAGAGAGTTTGGACAGGGAAGGCCACGTTTGGGCCGCGCGTGGGGTGTTTTTTTTTTTTCTTTTTTTGTTTCTTTCTTTTTTCTGTTCTTTCGCAGGCCCGCGTGGAGGAAGGCCAAGCTTGGGCCGAGATCCGGCCCTCTTCGCCGCTTGGAGGAGAAAGGAGACGGGCTGGACACGCGGGGGGGAAAGTCGGGCCGAGACAGGTGCATGAACAGGCCATCGCGCAAATAAAAAAAAAGGAAAGAAATCGGACTGGGCCCCCGCGAGCCCAGCCCGATCTCTTTGCCTCTTCGCGGGCCCCTGCAAAGGGGAAGCTTCGTGGGTCGGGCGGGCTGAACCGACCCGGTTCGGCTGCCCGACCCGTTTCTTTTCTTTCTTACTTTATTTTATTCTGTTATTTTATTTTATTCTGTTATTTATAATATTTTAATAATAAAAAATAAAAAATAGAAAATTTCTGCAATTAAAAAAAATCTTTCATTATGTCAATTTGCTTGTTTTTTTATGTTTGTTTTTGGTTAATTTGTTTGATTTAGGCAATAGATTTATCAACCGCATTATCAAATTTTTTATTTCGTCTATAAGGCTTTAGACGAGGTAATTAATTGCGCATGAATGGAATTGATATTTTGATCTTTAAGGCTTAAGATCAATTTATTGATTCTATCTGCGAGAATTTCTTTGTTTTGATGTTATTTCCCTTTGAATGAATCTTGTTTATTTGAATTGCATGTTGAATTACATTTTCATGTTTAGATTAAATCACATTTTGGTAATATTTCATAGCACGATTAGATCGCATTTTAGTTATTGCATGTTTAAATTAGATTTTTAATTCAATAGAATAAAAAATCACATGCATGTCTTATTTTTAGTTTGCATTATTAGTTATTGCATGACATTTAGTTTAAGCACATTAAATTACATGTCACTTAGGAATTGCATATAAATTCATCATGGTAGAACATAACATCTAGATAACTTAGGAATCATGTTAGGTTAGGTTTTCATAATTAATTAGTTTAATTTCCAATTTCATTAAATAAATAAGAAAATGTTTAAAAAGGCCTTTTTGCATGTCTTTTAATTACTTTAGTTAATTAACATGTCATGTAGGTTAGGTTAATTTAGGATTTCCATATTTCAAAGCATGTTAAGTCATGTCATTAGGTTTAGATTTTCATTTGCATATTAGTTTAGTTTTCATATGTTAGAATATTATTTATAGTTAAGATAAATTTTTAATTTAAATTAGGGATTAATGTAGTTTGGTTCCTATTTTAAATCAGATGTTATTTAGCTATAGATAATTAGTTTCATTAATTAATTTAGAATTGCATTAGGATAGTTGCATATAGGATTATTTTTCCATTACATGCATTGCATATATCTTAAGAACCCCCACAAAAGAACCTTTTTTTATTGATTTGCTTTATCTTGTTTTATTGCTTTGATTATTGTTCTTTTTCTTTGAGTATTTAAATAATTATTTGCGCACCTTCGTGATCACCGTGCATGTTAGGGAATAAAATCAATTCAAGCTGCCTGCAAATTATTTTTTTTGAAATAGAAGAAATAGGTTCTCAAGTCCCTGAATTCAAAATCTCTGATTCGTAGGGGTAAAATACTACTCCCGGTATTTTACATGAGTTTCTAATCGACCCACCATAAATAGATTAGTGACGACTCTAATTGAATTCAATTTTGCATGTTTAAGAATTGAAACCTAAGTCGTGAATTGGTATGAGCTTGGGAGAGCTCGAGCTAAATTAGATTTAGCAATTCATTAGCCTAACCCCTAGGTGGTGCACCTTCGGGGAGGTCGCAACACAATACTTTGACATATTCTATCATGTGGAAACTGGATCAAATCCATATGGAAGGCATGCGCAATTGAAGAAAGAGGAGCCGTGCATAACCATAATAAACCTAAGGCATGAAGGATGTGAAAGTTTGGCTATGATACTCCGAAATATAGAAGGAGATCAAATGTATATAAAGCAAAAACAAAAAAAATAAAAATAAAACCAACGTAATCCGATCACATTCAATCCTGTGTCCTGGGTTGAGAACATCCATAAGGAATTAAGTACATTAATAAAGGGTAAAGAAAAGTCTCAAATTCTTTATCTAAATCGTCTTTTCAGCGCACAGACTTTGAATCTGTTGCAAAACATCTCTAGATTGACCTTGAAGTAACAAAAAGTGTTTGGGTATTTAATATATTTGATTAAGTGTACAGCTACATTATATTAAGGGAAAATGACACAGATAATCTATAAACTTTTGGTCCAATCTATAATATCATTCTTCATTTTCAGTTCATATCCTTGAATTATTCTTATTGTCAATCCAACCTCTCTACAGTTTCAATTTATTCAACTAGTTCCTTAACTCTCCATAGAAAAGTTAATGACTTTCATAATTGATACTATTACCCTGATTTTATAATATCTTTTCATTTTTATCCATCTCCTAAACTAAATAAAATATGGCTATCTTTTTATTAACTTCTTCACATTTTTTGTCTTTGTAAATATTACGGTAGTTCCATTTTAAGTGTACTTGAGCTTATGATCACTATTCACTATGATAATAAAAGTATATACTCAATGAAAGTTGTATTGGATTAACTTTTTATGATTGTCATATCTAATTTATAGATGTTAATTAAAAAACACGAAACGCAAAAAATTGAAAATTTTATCTATCCAAAGCATTAGGAACAATATCTAGATTAATGTAAGCATGTAAAATTTGTCGATAGATTATCGCTATTAAATACACTTACAAAAAGACATTTTTACAATAAAAGGAACATAAATCAATATAATTCTAAATGAGGTTATAACTTTAATATTATAGAGATCATAATTAGGGGTGAGCATAAAATACCGCCCGACCGAGAACCGCCTGGAACGGTCGGTTCCGGGCAGTTCTAAAAGGTAACGGTCCGGTTCCCGGTTCCACATAAATGGAACCGGGAATTTCCGGTCCGGTTCCCGGTTCCGGGGTGGAACCGCCCACCCGGACTAAAACTATTTTTATTTATAAAAAAGATAAAATATAAAAAATCATATATTTGTGTTACATAATCACCTCATGCCTTCACCAACTCAAGTAGTCAGATCTCTAATAGCTTGATCAATTAGCATCTTCACTTGGTCCTTCATGAGATCTCTCATTGGAACAAGCATCCGTAGATGACATAATAAAAGCAATATAGCATAGAATCCACTAGACTGGTTGATATGATCATGGGGAGACTTGAACCTTAATGACGTTAATAAACCTTTCTGTATAAAATCCGAGCCATCGCCAACATTGTTCTCGAAATAGACCTAGCCAAATGCTTCAAAATTCATGCCTCCAAAGCAAATGAAACCAACAGGCCACCATTTCATATCTCCAAATAGGAGGAAAATGATTGCAAAAAATCCTTGTAGAGCCGATAATTACCCACCCGGAAACCGGACCAGACCGAGCGGGAACTGGACCAGACCGCCCAATCCGGTATGGTCCGGTTCCCGGTTCCCGGTTCCCCTAGGAACCGGGAACCGCCCGTGAACCGATCACACCTAATCATAATGTAAAAATAGCACTTAAATGGAACTATAGTAACATTTATAAAACACTAAAAGATAATAAAAAAATGGCATTTCTTTATTGATTTATGGATTGAAATGAGAAAGATATTCTAAAATATGGGCGATAGTGTAAATATGTAAACTTGTGGATAGGACAAGAGACTTAATTTGATTTCCTTACTAGAAGCAGAGGAATTGGATTGAACAAATCGATAGTTTAGGGACTAGATTGGGCATTTGGGAATATCACTAAATTAACTAAATCTCTATGGAAGAGAACATTTAGGAATAGTGCAAGAACCATATTGAGTGAATCTCTAAGAATGACATTGCATAGTGAGGAAATGTTTTAGAGATTATTTGTGTCATTTTCTTTAATCTTAATGTAGATACAAAAAGGACTAGAGAATGTTTTGGTGAAGAATTCATTGGCGGTCAAGATTTACACCCGTACAAAGAGAAAAGAAGTGGAAAATGGAGAAGCAAACTATAGAAGCAAAGGGGACAATTATCCCAAAAGCCCTAAACTTTTTGGAATTTTGCCAATTCAGTCATAAACCTTTTCTTTTTGCCAATTCAAATTATAAACCTTTTGGAACATTGTCATTTTAGTCATTCCGGCACAAAGTCGCAGGAAGGGTTGAAATGGCAATGTTCAAAAAAGTTTAGGATCGGATTGGAAAAAAAAAGTAAGTTTATCACTAAATTGGCAAAGTTCCAAAAAGTTCAAGACTTTTTAGACAATTACCTCAGAAGTAAAGTGTAAAAGCAACAAAACCGATAATTGATGATGGCCCAGGCTTTTAATTTGTAGCTTCATGTATTCCACTTATAGATTCGTGACCCTTAGATTGTAAAGACTGGAGAGCCAACTCATAGATCGTAAAAAAAAGAAGACTCACTCACATCATAAAACATGGATATCCAAGTATGCTGTGGCAAGAACTCACGGACTAGTTCCATCTGGAGATTGATCAATGTAGATGGTAACGAAGCCTACCTTATGTAGAAGGCATGCCCGGCTGACCAAATTGATTGAAGGCTTTACACGTGATTGCCAAGGAATTTCCAAGAGAATTTACCAGGAGACATAGGACTGACAGATCCAAACTGAATGTTTGAATTTGGAGGCATATCGGAAGACCGAATGGTGAGTAGAGCTGTGTCTGTCGACAAGTGCTTGAAATCAAGAAACTGAGGCAATTTTATAGAGTTCTTAAGTCTATCTCAATATCGCCGCTTCATAGTAGATCAAGAATTCATCCAAAAGCAAGAGTATCCAACATTTTAAACACCCAAGAGAAGTGGTTGTTCTCAGAAAGTGTGTGAAGGGCTCTTTGCAAGCACTTGGGAGATGGACTTCTTAATTTGAGGACTGAGTCTATCATGTTGGGTGTACAAGGCGCAGGAACATCGATTGGAGAGTTACGATGATTTTGGTACCTATAACAGGGCAGTTGTAGAAGAAGTAGGTCTCTGTGCAGCAGGAGTTTCCATACTTGTAACAAGGCGGTACTTCAACTCTTGACTAAACTATGGATCTCAAACTTATTTGGGCCATTGAAGTTGGAAGAGAGGACTAGGTAAATCTTAATCGGACCTCTATAAATCTCGCTCGCAATGTCTCTTTCCCTAATCTCTTTTAACTTCTGCCGTTTACGATGTTAGTCACTTGTATATAGAAGCAAAGTTTTCTACAAAAAGAGATTGGTTATGCACAAACGAGTTTTTCTTTACTTGGAAAACCAACTCACCCCCTCGGTCGCTGGACCTAACGACATTTAAACAACGAGTTGCTCAATAGACCACCAAGAATTTGTGCAACGATTATGGCAGCTCAGACTAATGAACATTTGCTCGTGGGACAAGACATTAGTATCCATGCGGTATAAGCATTACATTTCTTGCCTAACGGGGTCGACGATCCGATCCTCCAATTTCGTGTGGAATCCACCTCGTGAATAGTTATAGTTCCTTCTAAGCTCCAATGAAACGCTTTTCATAAGTCGTCCTTGTTTATCCTTCCATGTCATAAGTTGAAACTTTTGGTGGTCATTTTGTTGGTTTGACGTCAATTCACGATAGCAGCACGTTTCGTGCAACTGGCGAAGGAAGGAACTGGCCAGCAATGTTATTATCGTAAAGCTAGTCAAACCTTGTTTCTTGTACTCGCGCACGAAATTTTTTCTTTATCTCATTCTTAACTGAAAAAATAGAGAAAAATCTACTTCATAGCGAATATTCAACCGAGAAGCCAAAAGATCTTTTGTCTGAAAAAATTTCTTACCTATTTACACATTCTTTCCGAGCTGCAATCCAACAATACTTGTCCAAATGAAATCTTCTTCATCAATTAAAAAAAAAATCACTTGGCTTTGGATCCACCGGGAGGCTTTGTACTACCCTTTCCTCCTTGCCCACCATCTTGACCACTGCCGCCACCGCCTCCACCTCCAGCTGGTGGAACATCGTCATCTAAATCCACCGTTCTCACTTTGAACCTCTCGAGCTTCAAGGCCGGATCACCGCTTCCTATCTCTCTAGAAGTTGTTCTTGGCGATCCAACGCTCAGACTCCGCCTCAATCCATCTCCAGATCTTTTGATCACCTCTCGAAACAACAAATCCTCAAGATTTTCGGAGAACTCGGCGAACTGGTCGTGAAGCTTCGGAAACAGCTTCTGGAACAAATCCCTCCTCCGAAAGTATAGTTCTCTGAAAAACTCCAACACAGCTAGCAACCGTGGATCAATGGATTTTCTGGCCTTTGGCCGATACTTGAAATAATCGTTTTCATTGCCCGTGTTGTTGACGTTATTCTTTCCACGAAGACCGCTTTCGAGGAGGGAGAAATCATCGAACGTGCGTGGGAGCGACAAATATCCGGCACCTGATGATTCAGCCTCGTTGGCGGTCCGTTCGTCATTGAGCTTCAGCTGCCACCGTGTGTGGCGGCGATCCATCGACTTGGTGATATAGGTGATGAAGTAGGGAAGTATTTAAGAAGCTAAAATGGAGGTTATTGGTTATAGGACGTACTATAGAAAGTTTATGTCTTGAGGTTGAGTTAGGAATGGGTTGGCATGGCTTATATATATATGATAAGGATAATTACGATGTCGGGTGGCTTGGGGAATAATTCAGGATCGAAAGACAAGATAATGAAGGCACGACTGGGTCATTTATTCAACAAAGCTAGGCGTTGCTGATTCGCACGTTTTCTTTGTCTTGGTTTACAATATAATTCCAACTAGGAAAGGTGAGGGTTGACCAATTCCACAAGATAATCAATAATGTACCCATCCAATCATGAGACCAATTTGGTTCTAAAGTAAGAGAAAATAGCTGTAAGGTGTTGGAAGAAACAAGGAAAATATGTAGCAATCAATAAGAGGATATTATTCCAACAATCATATCTTCATTACTTCTCATTACCAGCACACAAGTTCACAAATATATCAATACTCGAACCTGCGTTGACATTTACAATAACCATCTGCTTTATCATGACCTCATATTTCTTAAGTAACAGAATTACGAAAAGTAGCGTCATAGTAAGGACTGAGACCTTCTAAGGCTGCGTTTGATTTTCGGGGAAATACTGAAACTAGCATAATTTATTTTCAACTTTCAGCTTTCTAATATGAGTTTTCCACCTCAAAATTTGTTGAGAATGGTTATCAAACACCTCATATTTTTTTCAAGAAATTTAGAAGCTCAAAGTTTCTTGGGAAAGTTGAATCAAACACGCCCTAAATTTAGAGAGTAAATCTAGCCCCCCCTCTCTCTCCTCCGTTCATCGCCACACCGTTGGTTGCCGCCGAGCCGATCGACCCTCATATCACGTCATGGCGACCACCGACCCCCTGCACTCAGCACCACACACACACACACACACACACACACACACACACACACTCTCTCTCTCTCTCTCTCTCTCTCTCTCCATCTTATTGTCTTTTGACTCCATCACGTGCCGCATCTTTGCTTTGGTCCTCATGCCAGTGAATGTTGTTGGACTCGGCCGACCTCGATCAAAGGTCGTTTGAGGACAGGCAATGTCCAATTCTGATATAATATTCAAAATCTAGATCGCGTCTTAATCTAATAGAGTAAACTTTTAGAATAGTTGGTAATGATTGCATAAAATCTCACATGGTATCAAAGTAGGAATTCCTGAGTTGAAACATCTTTAAATTTCATTTGCCTCCTTAATTAAATATGTCTACGCTTAATACTAGACAAAAAGACCAGACTAAGTATGAAGGAGAGCGATATAATGTGGTCTCACAAAATTGAACAAATTCACTAAGTCTTGCACAGTGACGAGTTCTGTTGTTTTATCCATTTTCACCTCCATGGATCAAGGCCCTCGCCCTCTTGAAAAGTTGAATCTTTATCCATAGAGTACATTTTTTTGGTCGAAAGAAATATTTCATTCATTTCTCAGAATAATATATGAGAAGTACACATAAATCTTTCAAGTCTAGCAAATCAACACATAACAAATCATAATCTGTAGCGAGCGCACTCTTATCCCTCAAGAACAGATATGCTAATATAAACTTTTGGCGGCCAATCACTATGCTCAGTAATGAGCACACATTAAGATCTCCACTTCCACTTGCAATGGTTTGCGGTGTGTATTTATGTTCAACTCTCTCATCACCATCACCATGTTGGAATAGCAACATCAAAAGATGATAGGAACTCCCAAATATAGACCGGGAGAGCAAAACTCCTAAATTTAGATCGAAATCTAAATCAAGAGAAAAGAGCGGCCGAATCTTGAAGAGATTGTGGAACCACATCACGATCATCCTCCTCGATAAGGATTGAATTGGACTTCACAGTCACCCAAGATTCACTTCAGAAATTTATTCAGACAAATAAACTCCCAAAACATATCGGGAGAAAAAAGAAGAGACAAGCAAAAAGGAGAAATCAAAGGAGGAGTAGGCTCTCCTGAAGCCGAGAGTCTATGGAAGAACTACAGAAATGAAGAGTTTTTGAAAAATGAATGATTTGCTTTGAGAGAGAGAGAAGAGGAAGGGTTCAAATGCGTGATTTTGCTGCCATATATTGAGACAATTTTACGCCAGCTAAGATTGTGCCACCATATTGTTTATAAATAATTCATCGTAAAAAACGAATTTAATCGTGAATTTATCCATTTAAATAGAGCAGGTTGCTGAAACTCATCCATGGTATTATTGAAAAGATCACAAATATATAAAGATGACGTTAATTTTAGTACAAATGACAAATAATATTTATAACGCAAACGAAAACATGAGGCGGGGGCAATTGAAAATCAGCTACCATGGCCTAAATCAAAAGAGGCGTCCTGACTCATTGTTGAAAAAGCTTGGATATATAGAAAAAAAAGAATCTTAAAGAGGAGTGGTACTTGAATTCTTCAATCTATTACATATTTGTGTAGAATGACTTATAAATCTAATAAGAAAATAGATACAACGTCTTTCAAAGTCGTAAACACGGACAATAACACCCGCTGAAAAAGAAGATGGAACATTACATCACAATCTAAACATTATAACTCATATATGGAGAAGATTACGCCATCACTCCTAAATATATTTACGGATGCTAATTCGATTCTAAACTTTTTATTTTTGTCATTTTAGTTCTAAACATTTGTGGGAACTTCCAATGAAGTCATTTTGGGTAATTTTTTGCTAGAAATCATTGACATAACGCAATTGACATCCATATAATATGTTTAGAATTGATTGCACCACCACCGATCTAGACTTTATCCCCCGAGACCCATTGTAGTAATTATATCTATTCATAAATAGAATTGTGAACGGTCGATTCGCACGATTCCATCTAAGTAACATATTATAAATTGTCCATTAATCTAGTCATGGGATAGAAAGTCCCATTTACATAGTATTAAAATCGCCAACAGTTTCGTCCGGATTGTATCAAAAGCCTATGCGAACTTTTATTTAAAGATCGAGGTCACGGCACATCTATTTTTGTCGAGGATGGATTGGTTTTACAGACTCTGTGGAGTTATTTGGCTAATGAAGAGGATTGCTTGCGAGTTTCAACTTTCTAAGGCGGCCTTCGGTTAAGCACTTGAAGTTAGCCCCCACGTCTCTCCTTCCATAAAAGGGTTTAGTGAGGGAGTCTTCTTTTGGGCCCATCTTATCCAGGGAGGCAGCCTCTGTTTCCAGCATTGACGACTTCGATTTTTTGAGTCATTGTGTGCTTATATATTAGAGATTCTATCTCATTATTTAAGAATAATACCTCCTTTCGTCATTAAACAGATAATGTCATTACATAACAACGGACAAGCCAGTCCTTTCCAGAGGTTTTTCTTCGTTATTTTCTAAGACACCGATATAAGAACCTAATTACTTAAATGCCCGTAAAATACCTTACAAGTCTTCAACCAACTGGGCCAACTTGAGTTATACTTTAGTTTTTGCAAGTTGTCACATGACCTGTTTCCCTTGGCCTGCCTAAAACAGTGCACCACTTTCCTATTGACATCAAAATTTCAATTATTGTACATAGATACGCATGGCATTTATTATTCTACAACTATATATGAATCGTGACCTCAAATTATTGGCGAGTGACCTAAGGAAGGAGGTCCATCGAGATTGCAACCAGTAGGTCCTTCGCCACAGAGGCCATCTCTCATGGATGAGCAATACTTGCATAATTCTGGTGCTAATGTGCCCGATTAATCCTAGCTGGTGGATCTCGTGAGATTCACACATTGGTGTCAAATGTGTGGGTTGGGTCGAGTTTGAGTCGGATTAAAAATAATTCGACCCATATTGACCCATTTAACCGATTTTCACCAATTTTCGTATTAATACAATTCTAGTGACTCATATCCGACTTGACCCATATTGTTAAAACACTTACATATTAATAAAATCTAGAAAATTTTGCTTCATGATAATTTTAAATGTATTGTTAAAATAATTTTATGCAATACAATTTAGTGGATAATTATTATCTTTTGAAATTGTAATCATTTTAATCATTTTTTATTTTCCTTTTCCAATCATCGACGAGGCTTGAGCTTGCTAATTTAGAGAGGTCTTAGCCTTCTTGAAGTCTGGTGAGCGCGTCTCCTGCCTCTTGGTCAGCGACCGATTGAGAAAGAGGGAAAAATGAAAGAAAAAAGGTAAAGTAAAAATATATTTATAAAAATTAAAAATAATTAGAATATCGAACTTTTCATAGTTTAAAAATAATTTGTTAATGACACTTAAAATTAATTACGTAACCCATTTATGACTCATTTGGAACTTATTTAAGATAAATTAGGTTAGAAGTGACCCATTTAGGACTCATTTAATCTTTTAAGCTAACCTAATTGTGACCCATATTATCTCATACGAGTTAAAATATGAATTTTTGACCAATTTTGCTACCTCTAATTCACATGAAGCCCGCATGATTAACTGAACCTAATCAACCGGGCCCATGTGCTGCATTGGGGTCAACTAATAGCCATGCTTGTGGAGGCCTCAAGCAACTTATGAGGCCTTAAGAGAGAGAGAGAGAGGGGGGGGGGAATATTTAATCGATCCTAATCCTAAGCCTATAGCTACCTCATCAATATATAACTGATGAGTTTTTTTGCGAGTGCAAAAACAATTATGGCAAAAGATAATAGTTTGTAAATATCATATAATCTCAATCTATTGTGATATCACTCGAAGGTATTCATGTTTTAAATGTCATGCTTAAATTGTGAATGCTGCAAACAGAAAGGAAAATTTTGTGCAGACCACATATATTTGATATGAAACCCACAAAATGAAAATGCATTTCGTAGGAGATACTGAATTTGAGCTGTTGAGCACTTGATATTCATATCGATACTTGTGATTATATGTCGTGACCTACCCGAACCTTCCCCGATGAAAGGGGACATACTAAGTAGGTTTAGATGTATTCGCTCTTGATTCTTCAATCTCAAGCTCGGACTCTCCCAAGTCCATATCTCGCGTAACGTTAAGGCATTTTAATTTTTTTAAGGTCCTTTAACAACCTAAAATATTTCTAGGAGTCGCCACTAGCCTGTTGGGGTCGGCTAGAAACCGATCAAGATGCGGGAGTGTCGTCTTGATCCCTACGTAATCAGAGATTCTAAGTTCAGGGACTTGTTTATGCTAATATTTTATTAGCGTCTTTTCGGTACCTAACTAGTTGGTTGTTTAATTAAAATGATCATGCACTATTGCTTTTCTTTTAAAGACCTAAAGGTCGTTCCAATTCACTAGGTGTTCATGCAATGATTTTTATAAGGTCAATTTCATGCAATTCTAAACTAAGGCTAACTTAATCTAGAAAAGAAATTACCACAAAATTTATTGAAAGGCAATGAAGAACTAAACAATCAAAATATTAAAACACGATACGATATATAAACACTCAAATGATTGAAGGCAATTATCTAATGACGATAAAAATAAGACTCGCAACTCGTCGGGTATTTAAAAATACATGGCCTTGTTATAAGTCTTGAGACATGATCTCTCGGAAGCTGATTACTTAAAACTAAGTGTGGAGTTAAATCTAGAAAATTGATTCAAATGAGATCTCTATACTAGATTACGTTAGTCATTCATTAATAATAGTTATTCTAAGTCTAAATAGGTTTTTATTAGGCTAAGCCTATATGAGTCAAATCATTCATCTAAGGTAGCATAATCCTAGTGAACTAAGGATAACACTTTACAATAGTAAGACCGGAAGGGACATCGGTCTATCGCCGTTCAAACTATGCATACCACACTTACCTATTAACGTCACTATGCTATAGCTTGACGAGTTTGATAATCTGACTTTAGAAAATGAGATTGTAAGTAAACATCTCATCATGCCGAGCCTAATCATACATCTAACGCCAACATAGGAAGCTAAATTAGACATGCAATTAGATTGAGGGAAGAATGCACCTAATGGTTCAAATGTCAATTCTTTGATTCTTTCTAAAAATCGGCAACGTTAATTGGTTAACAAAGGTCAAATTTAAAGTTAGAAATTGATTTTTTAAGCAAAACTAGCTTTTTTTAAACCAAACTTCAAATTTTCAATTTCTTTTTTGGAAATTTTTAATAATAATTTTTTTAAATTTTTAATTAATTATAGTTATTTTTTGTTTTTATTATTATTTAGAAAAAACATTAGAATCATTTAAAGAAAACTTTTCTGAATCATTTAGATTTTTTTTATAATTTCTTAATTAGTTAATTTCTTAATTAATTAATTAATTAATTTTTAATTTGAAAAAAGGATTTCAGACCAGGTTAGGAAAACCCAGTCTAACTCGTTGACTTGGACTCTAATGGTCCGGGTTGGGTTCTCGAATTGGGCCAAGCTTTTGGCCCAACTCAAATTTCTTAAGAAAATGATTTTAAACTAAATTGCAAAAACTGACCCTCTAGCCCACCGAAACAAGCTTGTTTGTTATTTCTTTCTTTTTCTACACTTCATCTTCCTCCTCCCGACGCCATCCCTTCTTCTCCTTCAACTAAGCTCCATCGACCAATACACCTCCAAACACGAAAATAACCCATGCACAATCATACAAAGCACACATCTAGGGACAAAAGATCAACTCACAATGGCGGCCTTTAATCAAGGGCATCGCATGAGCGGAGATTTCCATGAAGGTCAAGTTCAACAAAAGTTGCCTCGGGCGAGAGATGAGCATATCATGAAATCATAAGAAAAGCAAGGAGGAACATATAGCAACCACAAACGCAAGCTCGAAACTCCTATAATTTGACGGCACTAATGCCGGAAATCCACTCCACTACTTGCACGACAGTCCCGTGATCGAAAATCGAAATGAAATGGTTTACATACCATGAACCGATGGAGAAGTGGCTATAGTTAAATCAGGATTCAAGCAAACAATGTAACGAACAGTTGGCGCGCGAGAAGGAAAAACAGGTTTCAAGGTCAAACGGGGAGTGGGTCACGATCTACAGCACATCCAGAGTAAAACATATGCACATAAACGTGAAACCAACACAAATAAAATAAAATAAAATAAACTAGCACTAGCACTTGCACTCGCACCGTCGAGTAAACATGTCAATCCGAGGAGTTGAGAAGCAAAATAATGGGTTGGCCATTTCAAAGCAAGGATGCTGGGATCTCCTACGCGGTTTGAAGGTGTCGACCGACGGGCCCGCCCGAGGAAGCTCGAGCCAAGTCACTAACGGCCCAAAGGACGATCGAACCGCGATCCTCGGAGGAGAGAAAAACGGAAGATCCAATATGGACCTACCAGAAAACGGCGAGAATTAGGCGGTTGGTCGTGTCCTTGTGGCGTGTGCAGGTGGCTCTATCGGTGGACGCCAAGAAGATTGACAAGTTGACCGCGCGGGAATAGAAAAGGGGAAGGCTTTTCACGCGGGTTGAGGTATGATGGGCTAGGGGAGGAAAGAAGTGGGCCGGCAACCCTGGGAAAATATGAGGTTGGCGCCGGCAAGACCCGCACGAACCGAAGGAGTGGGCGAGGCCTTTTAGGCCTGATCTGAGTTGCCTCTTTTTGTCTTTTTTGGTGTTTTTTTTTTTTCATTTCATTTTTAAATAATTTTAAATTTGGAAGTTTATTTAAGAAAGTAAAAGAAAATTCTAATTTCTAATTAACGACAATCTTTCAAAAATTAAGTAATTTTCGAATCGGCAAAAATTAAGTGTCAACACTATACATTCTCATGCGGTGGTGCATTGTTATCCCTCGAGAGTTGTTGAAGTACACATTGACGATTCTTGTTTGTTTATTGCATTTCTTTATGGAATTGTACATTTCGTGACTTTTTGCTGTGGAAGTAAGGACTATAAACCTCATTTGTTGAGGACAAGTTAACACGCCTCGTGCCCGCAATAATAAACGGCTTTGCATTAATCGAACAAATTGACAACACATTAGCCAAATTAGGGGAAAAAGCAAACAACAAAGGGGACAAATGCCAGATTGAACATTGCACAGCAATTCCAACATAGTCTTCAAATTCCAAAGAGAACAAGCATCGCCTGGCATAGAAAAAAGGGAAGACAAGAAAAATAAAAATTCAAGAAAAACACCCAAACGTCACAAATTGGAAATTATCTTCTCTGGGGACTCACTTGGCGATCGTCCTAGCAATGAATTCTCGTACCGAATCTGTTGTAATTAAGGCGGGTTAACAAATCAACGAAAAATCAATATATGTATTTATGTTCACGAATCTCATCGAATTTTGGAAATCGTGTATCTCTTGGATTCATTTATCTACTTATTTATGAAATTTATTTATCTCTTGGAATTTGTGAGTTTACTTAATTCTTGATTCATGTATCTATTTAATTCTTCGTTTATGAACTATTTATGTACATGAATTCAAGAATTCTATAAATAGACTTGAAATTATGTATTTCAAAACTCAAGAAAAACAAATTTGCATCTTCTCTTTTCAAGTTTCTCTAAGTGTTATGGTTTCGAGAAGTGTTTGACAGAGTCATGTTTGTATAATGCTGATACCAACATGTTCGAGGTGTTGTATTTTAAGAAACAAACTTGGCAGGAACTAATCGTCTTAAGAAGATCCGATTAGCTGTACCTCACCTCCAACCACTAATTTTTTTGTTCTCACTTTCTTGATTTAATTTTCTGGCGACGACAAATAGTGTTAAGTTTTCCTCCCCCAATCTTCTTCTTCTTCATCTTTTCCTCTATAAATCCCAATAGGATCCTCCTGTCCGACTTGACCTCGAGAAAATATTGGTTGCATGAGTTGTGCCAATAAGAACATGCAAGAGTCCACTCAAAATTCGGCACGTGGCGCCACGTTGGACGGGCGAGGGATGGAAGAGAGAGGGACGAACGGGCAGGAGTATACAAGCCTAAGTTGCCAGGTTCGGGAGAAATTTCAAATTAAAGTCAGACCTGTCAGAGACAGGTCCGACTTTTCTCTCTCCTCATTGAACTCTTCTTCTCCCTTTCTCCATTTCCTTCTGCTTTCCATCGACTGTTTCTCTTGGCTCTTTCCCGACTCTCCATTTTTCTGCTTTCCCGACTCCTGTTCACCGTCTGATGAGAGTCGCCGCCGCCGCGCCTGCCTTGGTCGCCGAAGTCAAGTCAGCAAAGTCCCCGTCTTCTCCGCGGAGCTCATTGCAACCAGAGCGTTGGGCGCTCTTGAAGAGGGTCGGTGCGCAACTTTCTCTCTCCCTCCCTCCCGACTCACGAGCACCGTCGCCTCCAAGCTCCTCTTCATCCGCCGCCGCCGTCGAGTGCCGTTCGTGTGGCTCTTTCCCGACTCTCCATTTCTTTGCTTTCTCGACTGCCCGTTCGCCCGTTCGACAAGAGCCGTCGCCGCCGCGCCTCCCTTGGTCGTCGAAGTCAAGTCAGCAAAGTCCCCGTCTTCTCCGCGGAGCTCGTTGCAACCAGAGCGTCGGACGCTCGTGAAGAGGGTCGGCGCGCGACCCTCCCTCTCCCTCCCTCCCGACTCACGAGCGGTGCGCGACCTTCTCTCTGCTCAATCAACGAAGGTTTCTGTATTCTCTGTGTTGTGTTTAATGCGATTTATGCACACTTCATTTTCGTTAATTTGCATCGTTTTCCTTAAGGTCTAACTACTTGGTTAAGTTGAGCAGGGGCATGTATGGTTCATTTTGGCCACTCAAATGTCGTGAGGCAATTAGCATGTATAGTTCATGGTGGTTTTTGATGTCCCCGAATGCTCTAGTTCTGCTTTTGCATCTCTATTTTCCATTTAAGCTAAAGTTCCATTTTCATGGCCTTATTCTTAAATTTTAAGGAACTAGAATAGTAGATATTGGTAATCTATCGTAGTAAACGTGAGAACTTAATGCATGTGAGAAACAAAAGGATAAAGGTTAAACTTATTACTCTATACATATTGCAAGTATAGAAAAATTTTAGCTGATCAAAGTTCCCACTTCACATCCAAGGGACTGTCCTTCAGTTCAAGACAGACATTGAATGATAGGCCCACCTTCAATTTTTTTGGCTTGGAAGGTGAAGTTGCTACCACAAAGATTGACGAATAGATGTTGGAATTTGCAAAACGCAACCTGTTCATATGGTGGACTATGGCTGAAGTTACACTCTTCTATTGGTATACCAAAAATAATTTACACTTGCGGAAAAATGATGTAAGACAATGTCTGCGATTCTTTAATTTTGCAGGATTGTCAAGGGAGTTTGTTCGGATGTATCAAATGTTGTTCATGCTGATGAGTTTGCATACAAAGATCCTGTGCATAGATGCATTCTTATATTAGGGCCTGATCACTTTAAACAATTCATAATATCTCCTAAAACTACTTGTTGAATTATCGCCTTGCTATTCAAAGCTTCTTCCAATTAGGGCATCCTTAAGCTTTCTCACTGGTGCTTACATCCTCTGTCAACTTTCTCTTTATGTTTGTTTTTTTTTTATTGTTTGATGTGCCTCTATTATATCAATATGAGCAATCAAATTGAATTATCTGGACTTGGAAGTAGCTGGCATGCCCTCCACATTACATGGTCTTTTGCTGCTAAGCTACCCAATTGATTGTTGCCAGTAATCTAGTGGCTGGATTTTGAGCATTTACTTGAAAGAACGAATGAATAGGTAATGCTAACATTTAGCCACCTTCGCATCAAATTTCTCTGCTGCATGACTTTAGCCACCTTCTTAATTCATATATCATATTTACACTAAGATGACAAATAAAATTGTTATCTTGCAGGTGTATGATGTCTTCGTCCAGCGTGATTGATAATAGTTTGAGCACTTTGACTTTTAAAAATAGAATGTGTAAGTGTGGTAAGTGTGCTGCCGTGAGAATATCAGAATCTACAAGAAACAAGCACAAGCTTTATTATAATTGTGAGAAAAGAACATGTGACTTCTTTTTTTGGTGTTTGCCTACAAACGATATGCCTCATCCTACCATGAAGGCTCTATCAGCAATACTTGAAAATGACATGAGGAATATTATATATTTGCTTGAGCATTTAAAGGTTGAACTGAAGAGCACTAATGAAAAGACGAATGGATTGAGGTGTAATGTGCACCGTTTAAAAGGGCTCACTTACTTCCACTGAAGAAATTCATTCAGTGCAAGATACAAACTTCATATCACTTACTTCTACTGAAGAAACATATTGCATAAAAGGGCTCACACATCAATGTTCTGTTCCTGTAGAATCGTTCAACTCATTCACCATGGGATGCTGAAAAGAGTTTGATGACCTCTGTACAAATGAACAACAATTTCAGTTATATATTTTACTAAATATATCATGACGAATATGATTCAAAACACCCAATGACAAAAAACACAAGTTATACCTGACTCAAAATGGTTCCGGCCGATCTATTATAGTACTCCAACATCTATAAGAAAAACCATTGACAAGAAATATTATATCAAATAACACATAAAATATATATTGATTTAAGATAAGTACCTGACTAGTAAATGGAGAAAGTCCATTCACAATCCCCGGTGACATAATGTATGGCGATTGCATCTACTTATAATGTAACTAAATTATACAATCAATTGTATAATAAATCAAATGTCTTTTTAGTGAATGCGAAAAAGCATGGTGTTCCTTAACTAAAATGACACACAAATATTAAATACCTGTGTAGAATTTGGGGCAAATCCATTTATAAACCCTTGCGGCATGATATATGGTTGTTGCTGCATCTATATATAAAATATGATCAAATTAGTACAAAGTAAATATAAATGGAGGTTAAGGGCAGTATACATGAGGATGATAAAATGGACTTTGAAACTGATTTGAGGCACTTGGATAATATGAGAAATGAATTTTACCATGTGTTTGTTGGACAACCAGCTCTACATTATAAAGTTAAAAATATGTTAATTAATATCATGTAATACAAGCTAATAATTTAATTAAACTTACTAATTAAAATAATATGCAACTCACCTCCACTTTCTACTAGAGTTAGAAGTGTTCCTTTCTTTAACTTTTTCTTCTTATTCTTCTTACTGGAGCTTTTAAGTCTTCCATAACTCATCCCTTTTCCTTTCCTTCGATGAGGGTTGATAACTGAAATCTCGCAAAAAGAATCTTGATTAACATCTTCATCATCGTCATTGATATCATCAGTCATGACCACACTTGATTTGTATGATGAAACTTCAGATTCCGCTCGTTCCATGTGCTTTGTCACTATTCCTATAATATTTACATCTTCTGCTCCCAAACTTATCAGCTTAAAAGATCGTTGCATTAATGTGGAAAATTTATTAAACTTAGATAGACCCGATGACTTTTCATGAAATTCATCACTCACAATCCTTTTTTTTAGCAAGCTTCGTCCATCTTTTCAAAACATAGACAAATGGAATGCTGGTAACTAATGTGTTCTCAATCAATACTTTCAAGGCATGTCGACACAACCATCCTTTTGATTCAAATAATTTGCATTCACAAGAAACTAAAATATCTGTAGGGTCAAATCTGACAACATGTTCACGTGACATCCCCCTACACTTGAGAGTATATAAACAAACCACTCCATCAAATGTAGTATTTACAATACGTTAAGAGACTTTCTAACAATTCTTCATTGAACCTCTTAAAATTGGTACGAGTATACACTGAAGCACCATGCTTTAAAATCTCATTACTTGAAACCTGCAATTTGGGTTTCCCACGTGAACTGTAATCGTCTTCACTTTTAATATCTCTCATATGCTTAAACTGTTCTTCATAATGGTTGACAAATTCTACAAGGTTAATGTCTTGGTTGACATTTGTTATAAGACATTATTAGTGCTCTCACTCCTTTGGCTTGATTTTATACCGCATGTGAAAATATCATGACCAAATGCCGAACTCCATTTATGTCTAAGGTTGTACAATCTTTGAAGCCAATTATTATTCTCAGTACCCCACTTCGCTTCCATTTCCTTCCAAGTACATTCAAATTCATCCTCCGATCTGCACCGATACATAAGTGTTAAGAAATACTTATCTCTAAAACCTGGCTTGTGATAAAGGTGTGGAATGTTCTGATTAGCATTTTTCACAATATGCCAAGTGCACAAACGATGTTGAGTATTCGGAAAGACCGTTTTTATAGTTTTTGCTATCGCTTGGTCTTGATCAATAAACATAGTTTTTGGAGCCTTGTTGCCCATAGACTTCAAAAATTCCTCAAATAACCAAATAAATGATTCCGTAGTCTCATCCAACAAAAATGCACAACCGAACAAAATATTCTTCCAATTGTGATTAATCTCAACAAAAGGTGCACATATCATATTATATTTGTTAGTATGATATGTGGTATCAAACACCATCACATCACCAAAACAATCGTAGTCAAATTTCGACAAAGTATCTCTCCAAAATAAATTTGTCAATCTACTATCTTAATCTACTTGTACAGCGTATGCAAACATTGGGTTTTCCATTTGCATGTTGTGAAAATGATTTAGAAAACTGTGGCAATCTCCCCCCACTTATACCATTAGATCTCACAGTCTGAAAATAATTTTAACAATCACGCAAGTTGAAACCCAAGTGTTTACTTCCTCCTACTTCATTTGCTAAAAACTTGTATGCTGGAGTTCCTCCAATACCAGCTTTAACCATGTCAACCAAAACACCCTTACAAGTATCCGATATCAGTCGTCCGCATCTAATAAAATGCCGTTGATTTTCTGCTCTATGACTTCAGAGAGACCATTGTCAACCTTAAATTTGATGTGAGCAAGACATCCACATCTAACTTTAAACCTTTCAAATTTCTTTTTATGATGAGATGAGCTGGGTGCATAACCTTCTCAATTACATACAAAAGTTCGTCGAGTTGTTTCTCCTTTTTTGTTTCTAAACAAACTACTCTTCCTCACTCCAAATCCCTTGCCAATTGCAGAAGCCACATATTTATGATATGCTTCAAGCTCATTTGTAAAAACCATTCTTACTTCAAATTCAAAATCTTTTTCCATATCACGACTTACATGTGCAAGATGGTTTGTTTCTTGCTGCAACTAAAAGAATAAAAAGTAATTAACAAAATACTTTCACGAACATAATAACATCTTATTTATTACTTAATAATCAAAAAGTCACATCCAATGTATGAGTGGAGAATTACCTCCGATTCAGCCATCCTCAAATAAGTTTAAATGTGTAAATTTGCACCCGAATTAATACAAAAGCTCCAAAGTGATCCAGACTAGCAGCTCCAAAGTTTATTCTTATAATATAGGATTCATTACCTATATAATCAAAGCTTAAGTAGAAGTGTCCAGGACAGAGTAATGAGAAATCTAAACTACAGCACTAGAAAGGACAACTCATGCATATAACTCACGGGTATGTTGGAGAGTTTGAGTGCGACATCCACCTGCAACAAAGCACAAACATGAGCCCAAATAAATTTGAATTAGCTTGGGTGAGGAACATGTAGTGCTACTCACCAGAGGAGCTAAAGCTTCTTGAGAATATCTCCTAGTTTTCGAGGGATCCTTCTCGTATTGCTCAATGTAAAGACGAACCGTTGCCCCTTCTGAGCCAGTTCCCGAGAGGCGGAAAATCTACAAAGTACATATAGGTGGAATCACTCTAAAAGCCAACAACACTATTTGCTCATTTACCCAAAATTTTGACATGACAATATGTTCTTCCACCTATACATCAAGTAAGATCAGAGATGATACAAATGCAAACAAGCATAAGTTGAGTATTGACTACGCAACAAATAGACTAGTTCCAGTATAGAAGATCCGAATCATTTATATTTCTATTAACCTACTTTTTATAACTAATGAAAAGAAATCACTGTATAATTAAACAATCAGTCTTCACTCTTCCTATGGTTAAAATGAACACAACCTAAAAATTAAAACTACATAACCATAGTTGAAACGTAAATACAAGAGAATAATATGCCACGGAGTACCAGAAGATGTATCAAATAAAAAGACGGACGGAAAAATTGTCAAGTAATAGTCTTTGCAACTTTAGCAGTGCTTAGATACTTGGGGCATTAACAAATCATATTGATGAACTTTCAACAAAAAGTTCAGTCAAGTTAAATTAATCATGCTGAAGTTCTTTATGGAGTAACCTCTGAAGCAAAGCACAAAGATCTACTTACCAGGCGCGAGCCATCCTCAAACAATATCGAATGCCCTGGTGCTTTGAAATGGAACCATCCACAGGATCTTTGTATTCAAACTCATCAGCATGAACAACATTTGATACATCCGAACAAACTCCCTTGACAATCCTGCAAAAGCAAAGAATCGCAGACATTGTCTTACATCATTTTTCCGCAAGTGTAAATTATTTTTGGTATACCAACATCTATTGAAGGTAGCAAATTCCAACATCTATTCGTCAATCTTTGTGGTAGCAACTTCACCTTCCAAGCCAAAAATTGAAGGTGGGCCTTCATTCAATGTCTGTCTTGAACTGAAGGACAGTCCCTTGGATGTGAAGTGGGAACTTTGATCGGCCAAGGGAGGCGCTTGCTTTCCGTGGAGAAGACGGTGACTTTGCGGTTCGTCGCTTCGACGACGAAGGGAGGCGTGGTGACGGCGGCTTTCGTCAGATGGGCGAACGGGCAGTCGGGAAAGCAGAGAAATGGAGAGTTGGGAAAGAGCCACACGAATGATACTCGGCAGTGGTGGCGGACGAAGAGGAGCTTGGAGGCGACGTCGCTCATGAGTCGGGAGGGAGGGAGAGAGAAAGTTGCGCACCGACCTTCTTCAACTTTTGATGCTCTGGTTGCAATGAGATCCGCGGAGAAGATGGGGACTTTGCTGACTTGACTTCGACGATCAAGGCAGGCGCGGCGGTGGCGGCTCTCTTCGGACGGCGAACGGGAGTCGGGAAAGCAGAAAAATAGAGAGTTAGGAAAGAGCCAAGAGAAAGAGTCGATGGAAAGTAGAAGGAAAGGGAGAAAGGGAGAAGAAGAGTTCAATGAGCAGAGAGAAAAGTTAGACTTGTCTCTGACAGGTCTGACTTTAATTTGAAATTTCTACCGAACTTGGCAGCTTCGGCTTGTATACGCCCGCCCGTTTGTCTCTCTCTCTATCGTCCCTCGCCCGTCCAACATGGCGCCACGTGGCGAATTTTGAGTGGACTCTTGCATATTCTTAGTGGCACAACTCACGCAACCAATATTTTCTCACCTGAACTCGACCTCTTGGATCTACTTGTCAAACTCCAAGGGCTCATGCACTGACGATGCGATCCTCGTACTCATCATCTACCTTGCTAGGAACTCGTGCAGCGGCACCCGATCGGCGAGAAAATATTGGTTGCAGAAAATCAACGGCATTTTATTAGATGCGGACGAATGATATCGGATACTTGTAAGGGTGTTTTCGTTGACATGGTTAAAGCTGGTATTGGAGGAACTGCAGCATACAAGTTTTTAGCAAATGAAGCAGGAGGAAGTAAACACTTGGGTTTCAACTTGCGTGATTGTCAAAATTATTTGCAGATGGTGAGATCTAATGGTATAAATTAGGGAGATTGTCAGAGTCTTCTAAATCATTTTCACAACATGCAAATGGAAAACCCAATGTTTTCATACGCTGTACAAGTAGATCAAGATGGTAGATTGACAAATTTATTTTGGAGAGATACTTTGTCGAAATTTGACTACGATTGTTTTGGTGACGTGACGATGTTAACTAACAAATATAATATGATATGTGCACCTTTTGTTGGGATTAATCACCATTGAATGAATATTTTGTTCGATTGTGCATTTTTGTTGGATGAGACTGCATAATAATTTATTTGGTTATTTGAGGTATTTTTGAAGTCTATGGGCCACAAGGCTCCAAAAACTATGTTTACTGATCAAGACCAAGCGATGACAAAAGCTATAAGAACTGTCTTTTCGAATACTTAACATTGTTTGTGCACTTGGCATATTGTGAAAAACGCTAATCAGAATATTCCACACCTTTATCACAAGCCAGGTTTTAGAGATAAGTATTTCTTAGCACTTATGTATCGGTGCAGATCGGAGGATGAATTTGAATGTACTGGGAAGGAAATAGAAGCGGAGTGGGATACTGAGAATAATAATTGGCTTCAAAGATTGTACAACTTTAAACATAAATGGAGTTCGGCGTTTGGTCGTGATATTTTCACATGTGGTATAAGATCAAGCCAAAGGAGTGAGAGCACTAATAATATCTTCCAACAAATGTCAACCAAGACATTAACCCTTGTAGAATTTGTCCACCACTATGAAGAACAATTGAAGCATATGAGAGATATTGAAAGTGAATACGATTACAGTTCACATGAAAAACCCAAATTGCAGGTTTCAAGTAATGAGATTTTAAAGCATGGTGCTTCAGTGTATACTCGTACCATTTTTAAGAGGTTCAATGAAGAATTGTTAGAAAGTCCCTCTTAACGTATTGTAAATACTACACTTGATGGAGTAGTTTGTTTATATACTCTCAAGTGTAGAGGGATGTCACGTGAACATGTTATCAGATTTGACCCTACAAATATTTCAATTTCTTGTGAATGCAAATTATTTGAATCAAAAGGATGGTTGTGTGACATGCCTTGAAAGTATTGATTGAGAACAAATCAGTTATCAGCATTCCATCTGTCTATGTTTTGAAAAGATGGACGAAGCTTGCTAAAGAAGGGATTGTGAGTGATGAATCTCATGAAATGTCATTGGGTCTATCTAAGTTTAATAAATTTTCCACATTAATACAACGATCTTTTAAGCTGATGAGTTTGTGAGCAGAAGATGTAAATATTATGGGAATAGTGACAAAGCACATGAAACGAGCGGAATCTGAAATTTCATCATACAAATCAAGTGTGGTCGTGACTGATGATATCAATGACGATGATGAAGATGTTAATCAGGATTTTTTTTGCGAGATTTCAGTTATAGACCCTCATCGAAGGAAAGGAAAAGGGATGAGTTATGAAAGACTTAAAAGCTCCAGTGAGAAGAATAAGAAGAAAAAGTCAAAGAAAGGAACACTTCCAACTCGAGTAGAAAGTGGAGGTGAGTTGCATATTATTTTAATTAGTGAGATTAATTAAATTACTAGCTTGTATTACATGATACTAAATGTAGAGCTGGTTGTCCAACAAACACATGGTAAAATTCATTTCCCGTATTATCCAAGTGCCTCAAATCAGTTTCAAAGTCCATTTTATCATCCTCAGGTATGCTGCCCTTAACCTCCATTTACATTTACTTTGTACTAATTTGATCATATTTTATATATAGATGCAGCAACAACCATATATCATGCCGCAAGGGTTTATAAATGGATTTGCCCCAATTTCTACACATGTATTTAATATTTGTGTGTTGTTTTAGTTAAGGAACACCATGCTTTTTCACATTCACTAAAAAGACATTTGATTTATTATACAATTGATTGTATAATTTAGTTACATTAGATGTAGATGCAATCGCCATACATTATGTCACCGGGGATTGTGAATGGACTTTCTCCATTTACTAGTCAGGTACTTATCTTAAATCAATATATATTTTATGTGTTATTCGATATAATATTTCTTGTCAATGGTTTTTCTTATAGATGTTGGAGTACTATAATAGATCGGCCGGAACTATTTTGAGTCAAGAATAACTTGTGTTTTCTGTCATGGGATGTTTTGAATCATATTCGTCATGATATATTTAGTACAATATATAACTGAAATAGTTGTTCATTTGTACAGGGGTCATCAAACTCTTTTCAGCATCCGATGGTGAATGAGTTGAACGATTCTACAGGAACGGAACATTGAGGCGTGAGCCCTTTTATGCAATATGTTTCTTCAGTAGAAGTAAGTGATATGAAGTTTGTATCTTGCACTGAATGAATTTCTTTAGTGGAAGTAATTGAGCCCTTTTAAACGGTGGACATTACACCTCAATCCATTCATCTTTTCATTAGTGCTCTTCAGTTCAACATTCAAATGCTCAAGCAAATATGTAATATTCCTCATGTCATCTTCAAGTATTGCTGATGGAGCCTTCATGATAGGATGGGGCACATCATTTGTAGGCAAACACCAAGAAAAGAAGTCGCATGTTCTTTTCTCACAATTATAATAGAGCTTGTGCTTGTTTCTTGTAGATTCTGATATTCTCACGGCAGCATGCTTACCACACTTACACATTCTATTTTTAAAAGTCAAAGTGCTCAAACTATTATCATTCACGCTGGACGAAGACATCATACACCTGTAATATAACAATTTTATTTGTCATCTTAGTGTAAATATGATATATGAATTAAGAAGGTGGCTAAAGTCATGCAGTAGAGGAATTTGATGCGAAGGTGGCTAAATGTTAGCATTGCCCATTCATCCGTTCTTTCAAGTAAATGCTCAAAATCCAGCCACTAGATTACTAGCAACAATCAATTGGGTAGCTTAGCAGCAAAAGACCATGTAATGTGGAGGGCATGCCAGCTACTTCCAAGTCCAGATAATTCAATTTGATTGCTCATATTGATATAATAGAGGCACATCAAACAATAAAAAAAAACAAACATAAAGAGAAAGCTGAGGATGTAAGCACCAGTGAGAAAGCTTAAGGATGCCCTAATTGGAAGAAGCTTTGAATAGCAAGGCGATAATTCAACATGTAGTTTTAGGAGATATTATGAATTGTTTAAAGTGATCAGGAGCTAATATAAGAATGAATCTATCCACAGGATCTTTGTATGCAAACTCATCAGCATGAACAACATTTGATACATCTGAACAAACTCCCTTGACAATCCTGCAAAATCAAAGAATCGCAGACATTGTCTTACATCATTTTTCCACAAGTGTAAATTATTTTTGGTATACCAATAGAAGAGTGTCATTTCAGCCACAGTCCATCATATGAACAAGTTACATTTTGCAAATTCCAACATCTATTCGTCAATCTTTGTGGAAGCAACTTCACCTTCCAAGGCAAAAAAATTGAAGGTGGGCCTATCATTCAATGTTTGTCTTGAACTGAAGGACAGTCCCTTGGATGTGAAGTGGGAACTTTGATCGGCCAAAATTTTTCTATACTTGCAATATGTACAGAATAGTAAGTTTAACCTTTATCCTTTTGTTTCTCACACGCATTAAGTTCTCACGTTTACTACGATAGATTACTAGTATCTACTATTCTAGTTCCTTAAAATTTAAGAATAAGGCCATGAAAATGGAACTTTAGCTTCAATGGAAAATAGAGATGCAAAAGTAGAACTAGAGCATGCGGGGACATAAAAAACCACCATGAACTATACATGCTAATTGCCTCACGACATTTGAGTGGCCAAAATGAACCATCCATGCCCCTGCTCGACTTAAGCAAGTAGTTAGACCTTAAGGAAAACGATGCAAATTAACGAAAATGAAGTGTGCATAAATCGCATTAAACACAACACAGAGAATACGGAAACCTTCGTTGATTGAGCAGAGAGAGGGTCGCGCGCTGCTCGTGAGTCGGGAGGGAGGGAGAGAGAGGGTCGCGCGCCGACCCTCTTCACGAGCGTCCGACGCTCTGGTTGCAACGAGCTCCGTAGAGAAGACGGGGACTTTGCTGACTTGACTTCGACGACCAAGGAAGGCGCGGCGGCGGCGGCTCTCGTCGGACGGGCGAACAGGTAGTCGGGAAAGCAGAGAAATGGAGAGTCGGGAAAGAGCCACACGAACAGTGCTCGGCAGCGGCGGCGGACAAAGAGGAGCTTGGAGGTGACGGCGCTCGTGAGTCGGGAGGGAGGGAGAGAGAAAGTTGTGCGCCGGCCCTCTTCAAGAGCGTCCGACGCTTTGGTTGCAACAAGCTCCGCGAAGAAGACGGGGACTTTGCTGACTTGACTTCGACGACCAAAGCAGGCGCGACAGCGGCGGCTCTCGTTGGACGGCGAACGGGAGTCGGGTAAGCAGAAAAATGGAGAGTCGGGAAAGAGCCAAGAGAAAGAGTCGATGGAAAGCAGAGGGAAATGGAGAAAGGGAGAAGAAGAGTTCAATGAGGAGAGAGAAAAGTCGGACCTGTCTCTGACAGGTCGGACTTTAATTTGAAATTTCTCCCGAACCTGCAGCTTTAGCTTGTATACTCCCGCCCGTTCGTCCCTCTCTCTTCCGTCCCTCGCCCATCCAACATGGCACCACGTGGTGAATTTTGAGTGGACTCTTGCATGTTCTTAGTGGCACAACTCACGCAACCAATATTTTCTCCTTGATCACTGTCCTTCCTACCCCTGCATGCGTCCTTGTCGTCAAAGTAGCAGTCATTGTCGAAGCCGTCCCACCGTTGGTTATACTAGTACTCGCCCCTCAAGATCTTCGACCAGCCCAGGATGTTGATCGGCAACGACGGCAGCGTCGAGCCGTTGGGGTCGGAGCGCCTGGCCACGATGGAGGACACCGACTTCTTGGCAAAGGCGCGAGAAGAGGCAGAGGTGGTCTGGATGGGCTTGCGGTGCTCCAGCGAGCCGTAGATGACGTCCGACTCGTCAAGCCTGGTCGAGTCGTGGGCGGCGGGGGCCGTCTCGTTGGAGAAGAAGCGCTAGCTCGCTCGGTTGCCGAAGTAGCTCTTGTCCGTCGCCATCGAAGATGGATCTTGAGAGGTGGCTGTAGATCTGTCTCTCTTTCTCTTTCTACATTTTGATTTTGGGTAGAAGAGAGAAGATGAGTTGGTGGCTTTGGGTTTGAAAAATGGCGGTAGGGTGCTTTAATGAAGGAGGAGAGAGAAAATATTATGTGAAAGTTTATTAAAGCTCCAAAATGCTACACGCGCGGGGTTTGAAAATCGTGGGCCCATCGGACATGTGTCAGTTTATGAGTGGATTAGGTAAAAATGACGAAGAGCTGGATCAGTACCCAATATTTTCTCAATATTGAACTTTATTCTCTCTTTTCCATATTTTTATAATTCTGATTGATTTTATTCAAATAAGGCAATAGTTATCAATTAGTTAGAATTTCCAAGTTCAATTATTTTGATTGTTTTTCTCGCTTATTTTTGCGGCGCCACATCATTGCATTAACCTTTTTATTTTTACTTTTTTATCCTGCGTAACAGTAGTCTTCAGTCGGTCACCTACTGGTATTGAGGCTCGCACGTCAAGAGGACACGTAGGTTTGGCCTACGATGAATTAGATTTGTCTGTGCTTGTGGTCACGCCACAGATTTTTTAAATACTCGTAGAGTTTGAGTTGAGGCTTTGGTTATCCATTGCGTCATCCATGATGATAAATCCGAAAATGCCAAATTGGAGTCCAACTTCGACTGGCAATATGAGCTGTTCAGGGACCAATGCCACCTAATATTTGCTCAATTCGACTTGGCTTCGACCTCTGAACGATAAGACGGGTCCACATATTTTCGATAACAGAGACACAACTCGAAGCTGATAGCACGCATTCTAAATCTAAGTATGCATCTCGAGGTTTCTCGTGATCCCTGCACTCGCTTCTCAAGATCACACAAATTATTTATCACGCGGTCTTGTGTTTTCTCTTCACTGCTATATATATATCCCTTAGAGATACATAGCTAAGAGGGGAGAAACAAGACAGAGGCTTGAGATCGTGATGGATAATATGCAGAGACCCGTCAAAGTTCTGATGTTGCCATGGCTTGCTCATGGCCACATATCACCGTTTTTAGAGCTAGCAAAGAGGCTTACCCATAGAAACTTTCACATTTACTTGTGTTCCACTCCTGTCAACCTTAGCTCCATCAAAGCCAAGATTTCTGAGAGTTATTCATCCTCCATTGAACTTGTCGAGCTTCACCTCCCATCTCTGCCTGACCTCCCTCCCCATTATCACACAACCAAGGGCTTGCCTTCGCACCTCATGAACACCCTCAAAGTGGCTTTCGATATGGCAAGCCCCGGCTTCTCCGATATCGTCAAGAGCCTTGGCCCCGATTTGCTCGTCTTTGACTTTCTCCAACCTTGGGCGGCAGAAGCAGCGAAATCTCACGGCCTGCCATCGGTCATCTTCTTCCCTGTTGGTGCGGCGGCGCTATCTTTTTTGTTGCATCTGATGAAGAATACTGGCAATAAGTTTCCCTTCGAAGCACTTCGTCTTCATGATTACGAGCAGGCAAAACTCGTCAAGGGGATAGACGACTCCGCAGGCGGCGTGGACCACAAGGATAGGGCTTTACAAAGTGTTGGAAGGTCTTCCAACTTTATCTTGTTAAAGACCTTTAGGGAGCTGGATGGGAAGTACATGGATTATCTCTCAAGTCTTTTGGGGAAAATTGTGGTGCCAGTTGGTCCACTTGTGGAAGACCCTAACAACATAGAAGATGGAGATAACATCGTCGAGTGGCTCAACACGAGAGAACAATCTTCAGCTATCTTTGTGTCATTTGGTACTGAATATTTTCTCACTGAGAAAGAAAGAGAAGAGATTGCTTATGGACTGGAGCTTAGTGATGTCAACTTCATTTGGATCATTAGGTTTCCTGTAGGAGAGAGCACTGAGCTTGAAGAGGCATTGCCTGAAGGGTTCTTGGGAAGAGTGAGAGAAAGGGGATTGGTGATAGATGGTTGGGCACCACAAGCAAAGATTTTGGAGCATCCAAGCATTGGTGGGTTTGTGAGTCATTGTGGATGGAGCTCCATCATGGAGAGCATGAAGTCCGGCGTCCCGATCATCGCAGTGCCGATGCAACTCGATCAGCCACTAAATGCCCGGATGGTCGAGGATGTCGGGGTCGGATTGGAGGTGAAGAGAAGTAAGAGCGGAGAGCTTGAGAGATTGGAGATAGCGAAGGTCATCAAAGATGTCGTGGTGGAGAAAGATGGAGAAAGTGTGAGGAAGAAGGCAAAAGAAATGAGTGACGGTATTAGGAATAAAGGAGAGAGAGAATTAGATGAAGCGGCTGATGTGTTGGTCCAACTTTGCGTGGGCTATAAAGAAGAGCAGGCGTCAAAGTGAAGCCATCTTATAGGCATTTTAATAGGTACGAGGTGCGTCTACAGTCCCCTGACAGTAACCTTGCCATCGTAATGCTGTGCTGCGCAGTTGTTTCAATATGTAGAGTAACTTGTTGATTATTTTTATTGTGGTAGCGGCATTGTAATTAGATTTTGCAATAGTAATGAGAGCAGAAAAATCCATATTTAGATATATGGGGATTTTCAGTTGTTTTCCGGATTTTGTCTGTTTACCGATGTCAAATAGTCAACTTTTCTAATTGAGAGAAGAAAAGAGTAAAGAGTATAACAAACGACGTGCCGATGTTCATAAATGCAAGCTGCTCAAGTGTGGCACCATCATGATGCAAATCACTAGTCTTCCAAAGAGATTTTAGATAAAGAGCAGCAGAAACTTTGGTGGACCGCACACAAGATGGAAATTGACCACGAGGACCCACTCCACCTTGGCGTTTGGTATGTGCAATCATTTTCAGGTTCTCATAAATATCGATTGGTATGCGTAATTATTTCATTTATACAACTCGAAGTAAACAAGATAATCCTTGGAATACTACCAAAAGCCTGTCCATATTTGTTGAGCGTAAAATGTTCTTATCACTCGCCATTCTATCCCGCTTCGCGCTTTCACCCCCTTTGCCGTCCCCGGCAGCACATATCCAGGCGTGGGATTCGGATTTCCGGCAACGGTAGTGTGCTCATCGGAGTGGGATCAAATTACTAACCAGAGGCCATGTGCGGAATAAATTTCATTCCAAGTTCGGAAGCTATCAGTTTCTGACCACGTATGTGAAATGATTGTTTTCTTTTTTTAGCTTTCCAATCTGTACACGCAATTGAAAAAGTTTTGTTGATTTATAATGGCATTGAACAAGAATGGTATGGCATTCTGCTGGTAAAATTAATATACATTGATGGATTGAACAAGAACCGTCAGGGTTCTCATGCTTCCATGGCTTGCTCATGGTCACATAGGTCCATTTCTAGAGCTAGCCAAAAGCTCTCAAAGAGGAACTTCCACGTCTTCCTTTGTTCTAGTCCTGTCAACCGTAGTTCCAGGAAAATTCCTCATGACTATTGCTCCACCATCGAGCTGGTGGAGCTCCATGTCCCACCTTTGCCTGATCTCCCTCCTCAATACCACACAACGAGGGGCTTACCGCCTCACCTCATGCCAAAACTGAAAATGGCCTTCGACATGGCAGGCCCTAAACTCTCTGACATCATCGCTGATCGCCAACCCAATTTGCTTATCTTCGATCATCTCCTCCCATGGGCGCCAGAAGTCGCGAGGACGCATGGCATTCCGGCGGTCACTTTCTCGAGTGTGGCAGCAGGAACGAGTTCATACGTAATCCACTCCATCAAGAGGCCGGGTGATGAGTATCCTTTCAAGGCGATTCACCTTCAAGACCATTGGATGGCACTGTATAGGAAACAAGTAGAAGAAGCATCAGAGAGTGGCATGAGCGACACGGAAAGGGTCGCGCGATGCATTGACCATTCGTCGGGCCTAATTTTCATGAAGCCCTTTAGGGAATTGGAGGGCAAATACATTGACTACCTAAGTGATCTTTTGGGGAAGAAAATTGTGCCCGTCGGCCCACTAGTTCAAGACCCTGTCCAAGAGGATGGGAATCGCATTATCGAGTGGCTTGATAAAAAAGAAAGATCGTCGACCATATTTGTGTCCTTCGGCACGGAGTACTTCCTCGCGGAGAAGGAAAGAAAAGAGATAGCCTGTGGGTTGGAGCTTAGCAATGTCAACTTCATTTGGGTGGTTAAATTTCCTGCCGAAGAGAACATCAAGCTTCAAGAGTCACTTCCTAAGGGATTTCTCGAAAGAGTGAGAGATAGAGGACTCGTGATAGAGGGATGGGCACCACAAGCTAGGATTCTAGAACATCCAAGCGTCGGTGGATTCGTGAGTCACTGTGGGTGGAGTTCGGTCATGGAGAGCATGAAGTATGGAGTCCCTATCATTGCGATGCCGATGCATCTCGACCAGCCGCTCAACGCGAGGCTCGTCGAGGACGTCGGGGTCGGATTGGAGGTGATGAGAAATGAGAGCGGAGAGCTCGAGAGAGAGGAGATTGCGAAGGTGATCAAGGCCATCGTGGTGGAGGAAGGTGGGGAGTGTGTGAGGAAAAAGGTCAAAGAAGTGAGCATCGGCATTAGGAACAAAGGAGATGAAGAGATTGATGAAGTTGAGGATGCGATCGTGAAGCTTTGCGGAATGGCGGTGGGCAGCGTTTGACTGTTTGTTGAGTTTCTGTCAGGTGTTTTACTGTGCCGCTTAGACTATTCAATGATTGTGGAGATGTGGTTTTATCTTGATGACTTTTTCCTTAGAAGAGAAGAATCAAATTCTATATTCTGAAATTACATAACCGTTTTCTTGAATGTTGCCTTTTTAGTTAATATTATCGACATCAGAACATCATGCATGATTCAGTGTTGCTAAAATCACAAGTACAAATATGCCTCCCCTCTACACGGACCAGACATCTAGTTATTACTAAGCATTCGTTACAATTTATCATGTTGTTTACGCTCCATCTATCTCGTGAAGAATATTTTATGAGAAAATATTTTTAACATTTTTTTATCGTTTGAATTGCTTAGAAGAATGAGTCAACGAAAATCATTTTCCTAGTCAACATAAAACCTATTATTAAATTAAAAATGATTTTTTTAATTGAACATTATGTTTTAAAATATGACTAAATATAAGTGCTTGAGCTTGGAACTGTAATGCTCATTGCAGGTCTTTGACATCCAGGACTGGGCTGCACGATAAAGGCCAAGTTATGACCCATGTTATCTCATACGAGTTAAAATATGAATTTTTGACTTATTTTGTCACCTCTAATTCATATAAAACTCACATGATTGACTGAATCTAATCAACCAGGCCCATGTGCATCGGGGGTCAACTAATAGCCATGCCTGTGGAGGCCTCAAGCAACTTATGAGGCCTTAAGAGAGAGAGAGAGGGAGGAATATTTAGTCGTTTCTAATCCTAAGCCTATACGCTACCTCATGAATATATAATTGATGAGTTTTTCTGCGAGTGCAAAAATAATTATGGCAAAAGATGATAGTTTGTATATATCATATAATCTCAATCTATTACGACATCACTCGAAGATATTCATGTTTTTAATGTCATGCTTAAATTGTGAATGCTGCAAAGAGAGGAAAATTTTGTGCATACCCCATATATTTGATACAGAACCCACAAAATCAAAATACATTTCGTTGGAGATACTGAATTTGAGCTGTTGCGCCATTGATATTCATATCGATGCTTGTGACTATACATTCTCATGCAGTGGTGCATTGCCATCCCCTGAGCTGTTGAGGTACACATTGACAATTCTTCTCCGTTTATTGCATTTCTTTCTGGTATTGTACATTTCGTGACTTTTTGTCGTGGAAGTAAGGACTGTAAAATTTTGAAAGCCTCGTCACATTCTCGTTTGTATGATACGGACAGATAGGGTTCTTGTTGATAAGATGGCAGAATTTGTGTTTTGGCATCTTTCTTGGGATTGAACAGATGTTTCATCCTCTTCCACAAAAATCATGAGACTGCAGGGCTGCGCTCGTGCATGGGACTAGTTGAATCCGTCAAGATGACCGTCCATTCTGTAGATGGACAACTGAAGCAGCATAAGCGCATGACCCCTTTCATGGAAGCAAAATTGACAGGCTAACAATCAAGTGCAAGCTTTGACACATGCGCGTGCACAATCATTTTGCTAAGTCCATTTCACTGATATTGATGATCCAGAGCAAGGTGATAGTCAACATTGAGGAGACACAACTTTCAGCTGGAGTTTATGGCACCATGCATTGTAACCGAGGGCATGTAGTACCTATCGCGACCTAACCTCCCGCCCTTTAGGGGGGATGAAGATTAAGTTTAGAGGTATTTGCTCTCGATTCTATGATCTCGAGCTCGGATTCTCCCAAATCCATACCTCGCGTGACATTTGGCGTTTTCACTTTAAAAAATTCTTTAATAGTCTAAAATATTTTTTATTTAAAAGGAGCCGCCACTAGCCTATTAAGGTTGGCTAGAAACCAAGTGAAAGCATTGGGAGGAATGATTCACGCTCTACGCAACCAGAGATTCCTAGAATACGGAGACTTGATTACGTTAACTATTTAGTTAACGCCCTTTCGGTACTTAAAATTGCTTGATTGGTTAACCTAGATGTTTGCATGCATGCTTACATCACTTAAAAAGGCTAGTCCACTAGTGTTTTCATGTCAAGCTCTAAGAACTTATTCAAATGGATTCATTCTAGAAATTTTCTATTTTTTATTATTTTTTATGACTTTCTAATGACTTTCTAATTTTTTTTTATTTTCTAATGATTTTCTAATTTTCTATGATTTGTCTAGTTTTCTATTATTTTCTAATGATTTTCTAATTTTCCGATTTTTTTTATTTTCTAATGATTTTCTCATTTTTATTATTTTTTGAACGATTTTCTATTTTTTTATTATTTACTAATGATTTTCTCTTTTTTTATTATTTTCTATGATTATTATTCATTTTCAATTTTTCAATTTTCCATTATCTATTTTCAATTTTATGATTTTTTTTATTTTCTAAATTCTATTATTCATTTTCTATTTTCTGATTTTTGTTATTATTTTCTAATTTTCTGTTTTCTATTATCTATTTTTCTATTCTCTGATTTGTTTATTATTTTCTAATATTCTGTTTTCTATTATCTATTTGCTATTTTTCTGATTTATTTATTATTTTTTTTGTAATTTTCTATTATCTTATTTATTTATTTTCGAATTTGTTTATTATTTCTAATTTTCTATTATCTACTTATTTATTTTCGAATTTGTTTATTATTTCTCTAATTTTCTATTATCTATTTATTTATTTTCGAATTCTTTATTTTCTATTCTGTTTTTTTAATCATTTTATTTTTGTTTTTTTTTTATAAAAGAGGTTTCGGACCGTAATGGTCCGGGTCTTTTCGAGAATGGGCTGGGCATAAGGCCCAGCCCATTCTTTTTTATTTTAAGAAAGAATAATTTTTATTAAAAGGCCGGCCCAATTTCCTTTTTTATTAATTCGTTGGCCCATTTATTTTTTCTAATTTTTCGGCCCATTCCTTTTCTTAATTTTTTGCAGCCCACTTCTCTTCCAGCCCATTTTTTTATATTTGTTTAATTCAGCCCATTTATTCTTCTTCTTTTTTTTTAAATTTCGCGGCCCACCTCCTCTATTTCTTCATTTCGGCCTCCCATGTTTTTTTAATTTTGATTTAACCCCTTCTCTAACAAATTAACAAAATTAACTTCTGCAGCTTCCTGTTCTTCACTTTACCTACATCAACATTCAATACTAACCGAGACTATCTATCACTAAAATAAAAAAATGACAATTCTATAATTTCAAAACAGTATCACAGGACTATAAAGGCTTCCTCAAACATCATCGAACATGTAAAGCTAAGCAAAGTTCCTAAACCAAATCAATCCAAACCACGAACTAGTCATTAATCCGCTTCAAAATAAACCACAAATCATTTGAAACCATAACCACAGAAACTCCGTAAACCAGATTGATGTGTATCCAATGCCGAATCGATGAACTCGTAGCAAACTTAAGCTTAGATTATGGGCGAGGAACATGATGGAAGAAACGCAGCAAACACATGAATAGCATTTAGCTGAAATAAGACAAGGCAGAAGCGGGACTTACTTGGGGAATAAAAATGATCAAACCGAGAAGACTGAAGGATACGATGTCCGCCAATCAAAGGTCCATCCAGCTGAATCGCGGAAGGTATGCTCGTCTAAAACTCAATAATCTCAGTCGGTGATGAAGCAGTCTTCAACCACCACTTGAGTCTTCAAAGTCCGAGAAGGAAAATGGAAGGAGATGGGGCGAGCCGAGGGATTTGCGGAGAGAGGGTCGTGCGAGCTAAAGGGAAAAGAGGAAGCAGAGTTATGGGAGCCGGCTGTGTGCAGGGGAGCTGAGGGCGAGGTCACGGGCGCGGAGCTGAGGAGCTGGAGAAGGATGGTGGAGCTGCGAGGCAGAGGTGAGCTGAGAGGGAGAGAGAAAGGGCGAGCTGAGGGGACCGTCCCCGCTGGGTGTGTGGCGGCGGCGAGCTCGGAGAAGAGGGGGAGGCGTGCGAGCTGGGGGGCACGGCAAATTTGGGAGAGAAGCAGTGGGCGAGGGGGAAGCTGAGGGCGGCGCTGGAGGAGAGAGAGGTCGAGCTGGGGGGGGGGGGGGGTGGCCTCCGGCTGTGAGCTGAGGGGATCGCCGCAAGCTGGGAAAGGACGTCGGGTTCCAGAGAGAGAAGAGAGAGACTGCGTGCCAGAGAGCCTTCTTAGAGGGAGAAAATATTGGTTACAGAGGCCGCGCCACGTCATTTGTGCTGTACTCCACTCACGAGGCGCCACGTGGCGCCACGTTGGCAGCAGACGGAGGATTCTGATTCAGCCTGGTTGAGCACAAATGCAGAAATTATTTTGAAATAAAGCTGACATTTTTACTCTCTCCTGACATATAATTAATGCTTTCACCCACCCCATTTTTACTCTCTCTCTCCTTCATGCTCTGTTTTCTCCCCATTTCTCCGGCAATGAGTACTGATTTCTTCACCGCCGAGAAGAAACCCGACTCTCGTTTGCTTGTCCTCGACTTGCGACGCCGCCGCCTTCGAGAAGCTCTCGACTCTCGACTCTCGTTTGCTCGTCCGACGAGCGACGCCACCGCTGCCGAGGAGCTCCCGACTCTTGAGCCGAGAAGCTCACGACTCTCGTTTGAGTTGCTGCCATGCTTGTTATCCTGCTTTACCTCCTTCTCCAACACTTCCCCCACTTGCTTCACCTCCTTCACTCACTCACAGTCGGACTCGCAACCAGTGCTTGAGTTCGACGGCCCTAGTGAAGTCCTCTCACAAGCTCAATAGCCCTCCTCCTCTCGCCTCATCCTCCGAGACCCAGTTTGCAAATGCCAGAGTCACTCTAGGTAATGCCAAAAGAAAGAAAAGAATTGGAGACCCACTTGCTTCATCTGCTTTTCTTGCTTTCTTGTTTCGTTCTTCTTGCATGTGTGCCCTGCTTTCAATGTTCACTCTGCCCACATGTCAATGCAGGTTGGTTCTTTTTTATTCACCCTTTAAAAGTCCTATCCATGCTTCTTTGTGTGTATTAGTGTCCATTAGTTAAGTTGGCTCTCGTGGGTACTGTTGACTCTATAAGCAAGGCATGTGTTTGCGAGAAAAAAAGGGTCTAGTATTCGAAAATTGAGAAACTCGTCATATGGGTCTTTAACATTATCGTGGTTAATAGTTGGTTGTTTGCCAATGACTGATGGAGACTCATAATCCTGTGCTTGGTTACGAAAGCGAAGAAGATGTAACTCCCTATGTTATCTTTCCACAGCTCCACTGAGGGTTCCGAGGCAAACCAATGTGAAGCAAACCAATGTAAGCCGAGAAGCTCACGCCTAGATCACTTTGATTCTGAGAGGTCACGCCTTGATTTTTTTCAATTCCGAAGCTTTGGAGTGATTCTTGTCATTTTTTGAATTGCAAAATTGGTTGCAAACCAAGGAGGAGAATATATTGGTTGAACAGTACAACATAACTGCATTTGTGGGTTTGCTATTGATGTTTTGAGTTTTCATTTGTGCAGAGATAGTTTGTGCTGAGGGAGAATCTTACCCATTTCATGTGCTGGAGGTCTCTCTTTCTCTCTCTCTCAACCCAATTGTCTTGTTCCGGAGTTCTTGGTGTCTTTACCCTGACAACTTAGGCCTATATTTCAGAGATAGAAGGTGTCTTAGAGCCAAATATTGTGAAGCTTGAAAGCCTGTGGAGTCTCATAAGCATTAGACACTTTGGAAACTTCAGCTTCCGTTCTTTATGCTGCTACTTTTAGTGACGACATTGATAGTTTGGCTCTTTCTTTGGACTGGACTGGTTGTCGAATTGTGAATGAGATTGCTTGTGACTTTGCTTCGCGGGATATATGATAGTCTTAGATTTCGCTTCTAACTTTGTAAAACCTAAAGGAAATTCATTTAAAGCCCTTAGCATTACTTGCTTCTTACTGGCTTCTTCTTGTTAGACCCTGGAGCTGGTAGTTTTTATGCGGTTAAAAACAATAAGCTCTTAAGGACGGAAAGCTGTTTGGCACGATTGAACTCTACCTATCCTTAAGTTCTGGACTAGAACACTTGCATGCATGTTTGCTGACAGCATTTTGTCTGGTGCCATTGGTATTTCCAAATTGCTTATGGAAGTTTTATGAATTTGTAAATCTTAGTTTAAGCTTGATGTGGCCGTGACTTACTGGGTACCCACGCCAAAAGCTCTCATTCTGATGTAACTTCCGAGATAATTTTGCAAAATTAATGATTTGTCTAGACGAGAGTAATCAAACTTTTGTAGGAAGTTGACTAATTCTAGTATTGCCCGCATTTGGTGTTTTGGTCACCAGCGTTTAAGTGGTCAAACAATTATAGGCAGTTCACCTGCTCTTATTGGTCCCGTCATCTCAATTCTCTCTGTCTCTACCTTACAGTTTCTTTTTACCTCCTCTTTCCGTTTGCTAAATCTTGGTTATTTAGATAAACCCTGTTTGTTTCATCCTTTCCTGGTGGGTCAGTTGTAGGTTGCGCAGTTTAGATAGTTTTTAATACTGATTGTCTCCGTCTGATGGTGTTTTCTCCTTACTCATGTCCCTTAGGACCAGAACCGGTTGTCAAGGAAAGAGCACGTGCATCAGGTTCAATCACGGCAAACTAATCTCATTGACAGGAGTAACGATGTCGGAGGATCTAGAGCCAGTACTATATTAGAAGGTGTCTTAGAGCCAAATATTGTGAAGCTTGAAAGCCTGTGGAGTCTCATAAGCATCGGACACTTTCACACATCAACTAGAAGTAATATTTGGTTAGTTGGTACATGAAAAGTATGAAAAATAGTGTTTGCATTAACACTAAGATGACAAATAAAATTGTTATCTTGCAGGTGTATGATGTCTTCATCCAGCATGAATGATAATAGTTGGAGTACTTTGACTTTTCAAAATAGAATGTGTAAGTGTGGTAAGCGTGCTGCCGTGAGAATATCAGAATCTACAAGAAACAAGCATAAGCTCTACTATAATTGTGAGAAAAAAAAATGCGACTTCTTTTCTTGGTGTTTGCCAACAAATGATGTGCCTCATCCTATCATGAAAGCTCCGCTTCCATTTCCTTCCACATATATTCAAATTCATCCTCCGATATGCACATATACATAAGTGCTAAGAAATACTTATCCCTAAAACCAGGCTTGTGATAAAGATGTGGAATGTTTTGATTGGCATTTTTCACAATATGCCAAGTGCACAAACGGTGTTGAGTATTCGGAAAGACCGTTCTTATAGCTTTTGCCATCGCTTGGTCTTGATCAGTGAAGATAGTTTTGGGAGCCTTATTTCCCATAGACTTAAAAAAAACCTCAAATAACCAAATAAATGATTATGCAATCTCATCCAACAAAAATGCACAACCGAACAAAATATTCTTCAAATGGTGATTAATCCCAACAAAAGGTGCACATATCATATTATATTTGTTAGTACGATATGTGGTATCAAACACCAACACGTCACCAAAACAATCGTAGTCAAATTTCGACAAACTATCTCTTCAAAATAAATTTGTCAATCTACCATCTTAATCTACTTGTACGGGTTTTCCATTTGCATGTTATGAAAATGATTTAGAAGACTCTGACAATCTCCCCCACTTATACCATTGGATCTCACCGTTTGTAAATAATTTTAACAATCACGCAAGTTGAAACCCAAGTGTTTACTTCCTCCTGCTTCATTTGCTAAAAACTTGTATGCCGCAGTTCCTCCAATGCCAGCTTTAACCATGTCAACTAAAACACCCTTACAAGTATCCGATATCATTCGTCCGCATCTAATCAAATGCCGTTGATTTTCTGGTATGAATGCATGATTATGCTCAGCAACATACTCTATGACTTCATAGAGACCATTGTCAACCTTAAATTTGATATGAGCAAGACATCCACATCTAACTTCAAACCTCTCAAATTTCTTTTCATGATTAGATGAGCTGGGTGCATGACCCTCACAGTTACATACACAAGTTCGCCGAGTTGTTTCTTCTTTTTTGTTTCTATGCAAAGTACTCTTCCTCACTCCAAATCCCTTACTAATCGCATAAGCCACATACTTATGATATGCTTCAAGCTCATTTGCAAAAACCATTCCTATTGCAAACTCAAAATCTTTTTCCATATCACGAATTACATGTACAAGATGGTTTGTTTCTTGCTGCAACTAAAAGAATTAACAATGATTAACATATTGCTTTCACGAACAAAATAAAATCTCATTAATCACTTAATAAGCAAAAAATCACATCCAATGTATGAGTGAAGAATTACCTCTGATTCAACCATCCTCCAATAAGTTTTAATGTGTAAATTTGCAGCCGAATTGATACAAAAGCTCCAAAATGGTCCTGACTAGCAAACTCCAAAGTTTATTCCTATAAGTACAAATTCAGTAACGACCACAGCTTATTGACAAAATCATGTGGGACAAAATCATATTTTAAATATGGCTCAATACTCTTGCGATTTATTCTGCAATTTTATTGATTTAAGTATTAGACATGCAACCAATTTTGCAATTCAAAAAATGATAAGAATCACTCCAAAGCTTCGGAATTGAAAAAAATCATGGTCTGACCTCTCAGAATCGAAGTGATCTTCGCGTGAGCTTCTCGGCTTACATTGGTTTGCTTCACATTGGTTTGCCTCAGAACCCTTAGTGGAGCTGTGGAAAAATAACATATGGAGTTACATCTTCTTCGCTTTCGTAACCAAGCACAGGATTATGAGTCTCCATCAGTCATTGGCAAACAACCAACTATTAACCACGATAATGTTAAAGACCCATATGACGAGTTTCTCAATTTTCGAATACTAGACCTTCTTTTTTTTTTCGCAAACACATGCCTTGCTTATAGAGCCAACAGTACCCACGAGAGCCACCTTCACTAATGGACACTAATACACACAAAGAAGCATGGATAGGACTTTTAAAGGGTGAATAAAAAGGAACCAACCTGCATTGACATGTGGGCAGAGTGAACATTGAAAGCAGGGCATACATGCAAGAAGAGCGAAACAATAAAGCAAGAAAAGCAGATGAAACAAGTGGGTCTCCAATTCTTTTCTTTCTTTTGGCATTACCTGGAGTGACTCTAGCATTTGCAAACTGGGTCTCGGAGGATGTGACGAGAGGAGGAGGGCTATTGAACTTGTGAGAGGACTTCACTAGGCCGTCGAACTCAAGCATTGGTTGCGAGTCCGACTGTGAGTGAGTGAAGGAGGTGAAGCAAGTTGGGGAAGTGTTGGAGAAGGAGGCAGAGCAGGATAACAAGCATGGCAGCAACTCAAACGAGAGTTGTGAGCTTCTCGGCTCAAGAGTTGGGAGCTCCTCGGCAGCGGTGGCGTCGCTCGTCGGACGAGCAAACGAGAGTCGAGAGCTTCTCGACGGCGGCGGCGGCGTCGCAAGTCGAGGACGAGCAAACAAGAGTCAGGTTTCTTCTCGGCGGTGAAGAAATCAGTACTCATTGCCGGAGAAATGGGGAGAAAACAGAGCACGAAGGAGAGAGTAAAAATGGGGGTGGGTGAGAGCATTAATTATATGTCAGGAGAGAGAGTAAAAATGTTAGCTTTATTTCAAATAATTTCTGCATTTGCGCTCAACCAGGCTGAATCAGAATCCTCCGTCTGCTGCCAACGTGGCGCCTCGTGAGTGGAGTACATCACAAATGATGTGGCGCGGCCTCTGCAAGAGTGCGTGCGAGCGAGCAAGTGAGAGAGAGAGAGAGAGGGAAAAGGGGACCACCCCTTCTAGAATCCTCCCCCTTAACAGAGCCGTCCTTTTTTCCTTTTATCCCCCCTGTTATTCTCTTTTTCTGTTTTTATCCTCTTCTTTTTTCCTTTTTCCTTTTTTTTAGCTGTTGGCTATTCATTCATTTCATTTCATTTTTTTATATTAAACTTTCCAATTTCTAATTAATAAACTAGATAATGATTTAATAGACAGGTAAAATGTAGGTGTCAACAGGTCCAAATCCATGATATCTGCAATTTTTTCCCCTCGAGTAGGTTTCTTTATATTTTTTAGTCGAAGCAGGACTATTATTGGCTTTAAGGTTACCAATTGGCTCATGTTTGTCACAACTTGTGTTGCACACAACTCAAGTTTCCATATATAACTTGAATCTTACAGTCGAATGACCCAAATATGCCTAATTTCCCAGTCTACTGTACTAATGTGATGTCATGTATAGATTAGAATTTCAACCACTCGCCTGCACTACGGCAACACCACCTTAAAGATCATAGATCTAGGAATAAAGTAGCAAAGAAAGGAGACTAGGTGTCCCCTGAATTTAGAAATGCAATGGTGTGCCCGGAGAAAAATTCAGCCACTCGCCCACACTACAACAACAAGAACAAATAAAAAGCATAGCTCTATAATAAAAGTAGTAGAGATTGGCCACTAACATCGCCTAAATATAGTCCGAACATCTCCATATCTGGGCTACTGTCTTAGCAATAGAGTTTAGAATCACACCTTGAAAGAATAATTGATTAGTTCAGGAAATCCATCTTAAACTTACAGATCAAAGTACAATACAAAAGAGTTAAAAACAGTGCGTCGAGTATGGGGTAATTGCCCAATTTAGGGACAAAGTAAAAAAAGGCACATTTGCGATATAAAATATCATATCAATTCCCATAATCAACATAAAACACAAAAATTGACAAAAGGACCATGTGACTTTTATGCTGCAAGCAGCATTTCACCGCTTTCTCAGATATATCACTAGGATAAAATATATTCTACAAGCCAAAGCCAATCCATTGGGCAAACTAGAACTTCCAACGCAAGTAGAATTGTCAAGGGAAGACCAAAGCCGAGGCACCTCATCAATCAAGCAACAATGCAACGCAATTGATCCAGAAACACATAATTAACTTCATATTAGCTCCTAGGGAAGCTCGTATCTGTCATTCAAAAAGCCAATTTGCCTATCTGCACTCCTCTTTGCAATACGATCCAATCCAATGATATAAACCTCATTTGTTGAGGACAGGTTAACACACCTCATGCCTGCAATGATAAACGGCTCTGCATTAATCGAACAAATTAACAACGCAGTAGCCAATTTAGGGAAAAAAAATAAACAACAAAGGGGACAAATGCCAGATTGAACATTGCACAACAACTCCAACACAGTCTTCAAATTCCAAAAAGAACAAGCACTGCCTGACATAGAAAAAAGGCGAGGAAAAAAAAAATACAAGTTCAAGAAAAACACCCAAACATCACAAATTGGAAATTACCCTCTCTGGGGGACTCTCGCTCTCACTTGGCGACCATCCTGGCAATGAATCCTCGTCCAGATCTGTTGTCATTATGACGGGTTAATAGATCAACGAAAAATCGAGATACGTATTTATGTTTACGAATCTCATTGATTTTTGGAAATCATGTATCTTTTAAATTCATTTATCTACTTATTTTTGGAATTTGTGTATCTCTTGGAATTCGTGAATCTACTTAGTTCTTAATTCATGTATCTATAGATTCTTGTATCTATTTAATTCTTCATTCATGAACTATTTATTTATATGAATTCAAGAACTCTATAATCCAAAACTCAAGAAAAACACATTTACATATTCTCTCTCTTCAAGTTTTTTTTTTAAGTGTGTTGATTTCAAGAAATGTTCGACAGAGTTATGTTCGTATAATGCTGATACCAACATATTCGAGGTGTTGTATTTTGGGAGGCGAACTTTGTGAAATTGCTTAGCACCATTAGTAAGAATTAATTGTCTTAATAAGATTCGATTAGACATACCCCACTTTCAATTACTATTTTTTCTATTATCACTTTCTTGATTTAATTTTCTGGCAACGATAAACGATATTAGATTTTCTTCCCCCAATCTTCATCTTCATCTTCATTTCCTTTCCTCTATAAATCCCAATAGGATCCTCCTGTCCGACCCGACCTCGACCTCTCGGATCCACTTGACGAACTCCAAGGGCTCGTGCACCAACAACGTGATCCTCGTCCTTGCCAGGAACTCGTGCGGTGGCACCCAGTTGTTGTCCTCCCTGCCCCCACACGCGTCCTCGTTGTCAGAATAGCGGCCGTTGTCAAAGTCGTCCCGCTGGCGGTTCTCCTGGTACTTGCCCCTCAGGATCTTTGATCGGTCTGGGATGTTGACCGGCAACGATGACGGCATCGAGCCACCGGGGTCGGAGTGCCTGGCCGTGGCAGAGGATGCCGACTTCTTGGCCAAGGCGTGGGAGGAGGCAGAGGTGGTCTGGACAAGCCTACGACGCTCCGGCGAGCTGTAGATGACGTCCAACTTGTCGAGCGGTGTCAAGTCGTGGGCGGCGGGTGGCAGGGGCCAGCTCGTTGGAGAAGAAGCGATAGCTTGCTCGGATGCCGAAGTAGCTCTTGCCCGTCACCATTGAAGATGGGTCTTGAGAGGTGGCTGTAGATCTGTCTCTCTCTCTCTATACATTTTGATTTTGGGTAGAAAGAGAGAAGATGAGTTGATGGTTTTGGGTTTGCAAAAGGGCGGTCGAGTGGTTTAATGAAGGAGGAAAGAGAAAATATAAGATGAGGGTTTATTAAAACTCTTAAATGCTCCACACACGGGGTTTGAAAATTTGGGCTCATCAGACATGTGTCAGTTTGTGATTGGATTGGGTAAAAATGACGTGGAGCCAAACCGGTACCCAATATTTTCTCAATAGGTACCCATCTACAGAATTAAAAAGGCATTTTTTTTAAACTTTATTCTCTTTTCTCCATATTTTTATAATTCTGATTGATTTTATTCAAATAAGGCAATAGTTATTAATTAGTTAAAATTTCCAAGTTCAATTATTTTGATTGTTTTTCTTAGTTTAGGTTTTGATGCATATCGATATGCGTTATTTGTTGAACATAACTCGGATCTTTGAAGATTGATTTTGAGAATACTGTTGATTGTGTTGTCCAAATCACACACTTGAGCTTGTTATGTTCTTTGTTTATCCCTTATTTTTGCCGCGCCATGAACTTCCATTAACCTTTTCATTTTTACTTCTTTTCCTGCGTAACAGTAGTATTCAGTCCGTCACCTACTGGTCTTGAGGCTCGCACGTCAAGAGGACACGTAGGTTTGGCCGACGATGAATTAGATTTGTCTGTACTTATGATCACGCCGCAGACTTTTTTTAATACTCGTGAAGTTTGAGTAGAGGCTTTGGTTATCCATTACATCATCCATGATGATAAATCCGAAAATGCCAAATTGGAGTCCAACTTGGCTTCGACCTCTGAACGACAAGACGGGTAGCAAATGAAACCACACCTCTTCGATAACAGAGACAAAACTTGGAGCCGACAGCACGCATTTTAAATCTATGTTGCAGCTCGAGGTTTATCGTGCTCCCTGCACTGGCTTCTCAAGATCACACAAATTCTTTATCTTGCGGTCTTGTGTTTTCTCTTCATATATACTCCTTAGAGATACATAGCGCGGAGAAACAAGAGAGAGGCTTGAGATCAGGATGGATAATATGCAGAGACCCATCAAAGTTCTGATGTTGCCATGGCTTGCTCATGGCCACATATCACCGTTTTTAGAGCTAGCAAAGAGGCTTACCAATAGAAACTTCCACATATACTTGTGTTCCACTCCTGTCAACCTTAGCTCCATCAAAGCCAAGATTTCCGAGAATTATTCATCCTCCATTGAACTTGTCGAGCTTCACCTCCCATCTCTGCCTGACCTCCCTCCCCATTATCACACAACCAAGGGCTTGCCTTCGCACCTCATGAACACCCTCAAAGTGGCTTTCGATATGGCAAGCCCCGGCTTCTCCGATATCGTCGAGAGCCTTCGCCCCGATTTGCTCGTCTTTGACTTTCTCCAACCTTGGGCGGCAGAAGCAGCGAAATCTCACGGCCTGCCATCGGTCATCTTCTTCAGTGTTGGTGCGGCGCCACTATCTTTTATGTTCCATATGATCAAGAATACTGGCAATAAGTTTCCCTTCGAAGCACTTCGTCTTCATGATTACGAGCAGGCAAAACTCATCAAGGTGATAGACGACCCCGCAGGCGGCGTGGACAACAAGGGTAGGGCTTTACAAAGTGTTGGAAGGTCCTCCAACTTTATCTTGTTAAAGAACTTTAGAGAGCTGGATGGGAAGTACATGGATTATCTCTCAAGTCTTTTGGGGAAAATTGTGGTGCCTGTTGGTCCACTTGTGGAAGACCCTAGCAACATAGAAGATGGAGATAACATCATCGCGTGGCTCGACACGAGAGAACAATCTTCAACTGTCTTTGTGTCATTTGGTACTGAATATTTTCTCACTGAGAAAGAAAGAGAAGAGATTGCTTATGGACTGGAGCTTAGTGATGTCAACTTCATTTGGGTCATTAGGTTTCCTGTAGGAGAGAGCACTGAGCTTGAAGAGGCATTGCCTGAAGGGTTCTTGGGAAGAGTGAGAGAAAGGGGATTGGTGATAGATGGTTGGGCACCCCAAGGAAAGATTTTGGAGCATCCAAGCATTGGTGGGTTTGTGAGTCATTGTGGATGGAGCTCCATCATGGAGAGCATGAAGTCCGGGGTCCCGATCATCGCGGTGCCGATGCAACTCGATCAGCCGCTAACTGCCCGGATGGTCGAGGATGTCGGGGTCGGATTGGAGGTGAAGAGAAGTAAGAGCGGAGAGCTTGAGAGATTGGAGATAGCGAAGGTTATCAAAGATGTCGTGGTGGAGAAAGATGGAGAAAGTGTGAGGAAGAAGGCAAAAGAAATGAGTGACGGTATTAGGAATAAAGGAGAGAGAGAAATAGATGAAGTGGCTGATGTGTTGGTCCAGCTTTGCGTAGGATATAAAGAAGAACAGGTATCAAAATGAAGCCATCTTACAAGAATAGGTGCGTCTATAGTCCCCTGACAGTAACCTTGACATCGTAATGCTAGAGAGAGAGAACCGGCTGAAATAGATGCCATTTCTCCCTGACGAGAGAGAGAGAGAGAGAGGCGGCCCCACCGTCACACGTGGCTCCACGTATTCGTTCTTCAGTGGTCTAGGACTACACTGACGTGATGATCCCGAATCACCTAATATTTTCTTGTAGTGCTGTGTTGCGCAATTTTTCAATATGCATAGTAGCTTGTTGATTATTTTTATTGTCGTAGTGGAATTCTAATTAGATTTTGTAATAGTAATAAGAGCAGAAAAATCCATGTTTAGATATATATGCGAATTTCCAGTTGTTTTCCGGATTTTGCGTCTGTTTACCGATGTCAAATAATCAACTTTTGTAATCGAGAGAAGAAATGAGTATAACCAAACGACCTGCCGATGTTTATAAGTGCAAGTTGTTCAAGAGTGGCACCATCATGATGCAAATCATTATTCTTCCAAAGAGATTTTAGACAAAGAGCGGCAGAAACTTTGGTGGACCGCACACAAGATGGAAATTGACCACGAGGACCCACTCCACTTTGGCGTTTGGTATTGCAATCATTTCCATAGATATCCATTCGTATGCGTAATTGTTTCATTTATACAACTTGAAGTAAACAAGATAAGTCCTTGAAATTATAATTGAGTGGCCAATTTTAAACATTTGTATGATGTAATACTACCAAATGCTTGTCCATATTTGTTGAGAGTAAAATGTTCATTTCACTTGCCGTTCTATGCCACTTCGCGCTTTCGCCCCTTCGCCGTCCTCGGCGGCACATATCCAGGCACGGGAGTCGGATTTCCCACACCGGTAGTGTGCTCATCGGAGTGGGATCAAATTACTAACGAGAGGCCATGTGTGGAATAATTTTCATTCCAAGTTCGGAAGCTATCAGTTCTTGACCACATATGTGAAATGATTTTTGCCTTTTTTAGCTTTCCAATCTGTACACGCAATTGAAAAAGTTTCGTTGATTTCAACGGCATTGAACAAGAATGGTATGGCATTCTGCTGGTAAAATTAATATACATCCATGGATTGTAACTCTATATGTCGTCATATTGAGATGTACACATCATAAGTGCCATAATTTTCGTACCACGCTTATACAAGTGTCATAATTTATGTATGATACTTACTTCAATATCGCAATTTTTTTCCGATCACTTGAATGTTATATAAATTCTCAATCAACTACTTGAGTGCCATGATTTTTTTATTATAAATATTCATCTCAAATGCTATGTCACATTGGAATTTTGGCACTTGGATGAACGTTCTAAGAAAATGTGGCACTTAAGTGAGCAATTGAAAGTTATAGAATAATTTTTTTTATTGCACGTACGTAACCCGAAAAAGTTATAGGACTCTAGAGTGACAAGAAAATTTCGTTCTTACATACTAGCTAGATTTCGTACACGTGATATGGGCGAGTTGGATTTTTCAAATTTAGCATGATTGACTATATGCTTTGGTAATAACTTATGCATCTAATGATTCTTCTTTTTAATTCTTTGAGTGAATTATGTGAGCAAAACGTTTCCTTCGCCTCCTAATTTTTCTCAACATCTACAGTCGTGAGATCATGGGGTTATGACTGAACTGCAAAAGTCGCCATCATCAGGCATAACTTTACATTTGAAATCACGGTAATAATTTAGGACGTGGACATCCAAATTTTAACGCTGGCTTGACAAGGCACAGTGTAGGTAGGTTTCTGCCTTTCTGGATTGTACTTTATAGTACCTTAAAACTTATTTTTTTAGGAGAATTCACAATTAAGATTGCAAAACTTTCAGGATCAGATTTTTTTCTTTTTGCGCTCTCAAATTCAAACCATGCTTAGATGTATAAGTTTGAGCAATCCTGGATCTTTCCTGCACCTTGATGATAATTGGTTGAACCTGTCCACAATGAGAAGCACTTTTGAACAAGTCGTGTAACAAAAGATGACTCTCAACGCCACCTCAAAAGAAATATAACGCTCTTCTAAGTTCAAGTTATCTGGCTTCTCTAAGGGGCAGTGCTATGTACATGAGCCATCGCCGAATTAAGTAGGTCCCATGTGAGACTTTTCACACGTACCGGAAGCTACTAAGGGGGAAGTCGCCATGATTAAGTCTAATCTCAATCTTCAGCGGTGGATTAGAATATATCTACCGTTCATCTTTGAGTCCATCGTTGAATTCCATGGGCAATCCATCTTTTGGAACTCTATGAGCGGAAACCCATCAAACCAGTGGGTGGAAATTATTTAATATTAAATAAATGCCATCTTTTCTAGTATGAAAAGAAGAAGTTTGCAAACTTTGAAATGTCATATTTCTTGTGGAATCACATGCGACGATCACATCTCTACCGCATATACCATTACGTAAATGCCAAATCCAACTAAGACTTAGCCTTTTTGTTTGGGCAGAGAAAAAGAGTCTTGATTTGATACCTCATATGTATGTGGAGGAAGAAATATTAAAGAAAGAAAAAAGAACCCAAAACACATTATCAATTACGCCATTCTTCTATAAATAGCCACTTGAAATCAAAACGATCAAAAGCTTAAAGTGAGTAATAATTTGCCAAGAGAGTGGTGCACATGAGAGAAATCATATCGAGCATGGCTACAACAAGAAGAACCGTCAGGGTTCTCATGCTTCCATGGCTTGCTCATGGTCACATAGGTCCATTTCTAGAGCTAGCCAAAAAGCTCTCAAAGAGGAACTTCCACATCTTCATTTGTTCTAGTCCTGTCAACCTTAGTTCCATCAAAATTCCACATGAATATTGCTCCACCATTGAGCTAGTGGAGCTCCATGTCCCATCTTTGCCTGATCTCCCTCCTCAATACCACACAACGAGGGGCTTACCGCCTCATCTCATGCCGAAACTGAAGACGGCCTTCGACATGGCAGGCCCCAAACTCTCTAACATCATCGCTGATCGCCAACCCAATTTGCTTATCTTCGATCATCTCGTCCCATGGGCACCAGAAGTCGCGAGGTCGCACGGCATTCCGGCAGTCATCTTCTTGATTGTGGCAGCAGGAACGAGTTCATATGTAATCCACTCCATCAAGAGGCCGGGCGATGGGTATCCTTTCAAGGCGATTCGCCTTCAAGACCATTGGATGGCACTGTATAGGAAACAAGTAGAAGAAGCATCAGAGAGTGGCATGAGCGACACGGAAAGGGTCGCGCGATGCATTGACCATTCGTCGGGCCTAATTTTCATGAAGACCTTTAGGGAATTGGAGGGCAAATACATTGACTACCTAAGCGATCTTTTGGGGAAGAAAATTGTGCCCGTCGGCCCACTAGTTCAAGACCCTGTCCAAGAGGATGGGAATCGCATTATCGAGTGGCTTGATAAAAAAGAAAGATCGTCGACCGTATTTGTGTCCTTCGGCACGGAGTACTTCCTCGCGAAGAAGGAAAGAAAAGAGATAGCCTATGGGTTGGAGCTTAGCAATGTCAACTTCATTTGGGTGGTTAAATTTCCTGCCGAAGAGAACATCAAGCTTCAAGAGGCTCTTCCTAAGGGATTTCTCGAAAGAGTGAGAGATAGAGGACTCGTGATAGAGGGATGGGCACCACAAGCTAGGATTCTAGAACATCCAAGCGTTGGTGGATTCGTGAGTCACTGTGGGTGGAGTTCGGTCATGGAGAGCATGAAGTATGGAGTCCCTATCATTGCGATGCCGATGCATCTCGACCAACCGCTCAACGCGAGGCTCGTCGAGGACGTCGGGGTCGGATTGGAGGTGATGAGAAATGAGAGCGGAGAGCTCGAGAGAGAGGAGATTGCGAAGGTGATCAAGGCCATCGTGGTGGAGGAAGGTGGGGAGTGTGTGAGGGAAAAGGTCAAAGAAGTGAGCATCGGCATTAGGAACAAAGGAGATGAAGAGATTGATGAAGTTGAGGATGCGATCGTGAAGCTTTGCGGCATGGCGGTGGGCAGCGTTTGACTGTTCGTTGTGGAGATGTTACTGTGCCGCTAAGACTATTCAATAATTGTGGAGATGTAATAAGAGGTTGCACGGTAGCTTTCATGATTACGTTGGGATCCATGCTTTTATCTCGACGACTTTTTCCTCAGAAGAGAAGAATCAAATTCTATTTTCTGAAATTACATAACCATTTTCTTGAATGTTGCATTTATTAGTTAATATTACCGGCAACAGAACATCATGTATAATTTCGGGTAAGGTAAGTATGTGTTGACTTTTATCAAAAGTTTTGTACAAGACAAGATGGCCCAGCACCACAAAATTTACACTCAAGATGTCACTTATGAGTGGAAGGGTGCCATGGTATCCAATTCAACAATATAAAAGCTTAAACAAAGGCTTGCATATAAACAAAATATATAGACCAAAATTGAATTACAAGAAGATACTAGAGTCGAACATCATGCATAATTTAGTGTTGCTAAAATCACGAGTACAAATATGCCTCCCCTCTACACAGACTAGACAGCTAGTTATCACTAGGCCTTTGTTACAATTTGTCATGTTGTTTACGCTCCATCTATCTTGTGAAGAATTATTCTTTTTATCATTTTCTATCGCTTGCATTGCTTAGAAAAATGAGTCAACGAAAATCATTTTCCTAGTCAACCATAGGCCTATGATTAAATTAAAAAATGATTTTCTATAAAATTGAAAATTATTTTTTAAAATGTTACTAAATATTAACGCTCGAGCATGGAACTGTAATGCTCATTGCCAGGTTTTTGACATCCAGGACGAGGTCCCTAGTGCATGTATTGAGCTCTCTAGTGCTTGTGTTCAAGTCCATTGAGGCTAGGCCTAGGACCTAGTGCCGGTGCCTAGACATTCAATGCTTAGGCTTGGGTCAATCGAGGCCAAGCCCAAAGTCCTAATGCCAAACACTAAGTTAGGGTCCATAAAGATCAAGTGCTGGACCCAATGTCTATGCCCAAATCCCTTGTGCCCAGCTTGGTCCTATAAATGTAAACTTAGGTCCTTAGTGGTTGTGCACGGATCCCTCTTGGTGAGCCTGGATCTATCGAGGGTGAGGCTCAAGTACATTGAGGCTAGCCTAGGGACCCTGATGTCTATGCTTAAGTCTTTAGCGCTCGAACTTGAGCCAAATGAGGCCAAGCTCAAGACCCTGAGTCAATGCCTGAATTTCTCGTACTCAGACCCTAATCCATCAAGGTAGAAGCTCGAGAGCCTAGTATTTGTGCGTGAATCTATTGAGGTTGGATCTGGGAATAAACGTGGTTCTAAATTTTAACTTTTGGATAGAATTTCAAGAGACTTTTTGAAAATCAATAGAATATGCCGCCATATGCACTAATCGAAGTTAGATGTGGGGTATAATTTTTTATTTGTCGACGTTTTTCCTTTCAAATTGAAAATGACGGTTTTCTCCTTTGTTTTATTATCATTGTTATCTCAAGAATCTTGGTTGATTTTATTCGTAGAAGGCATTAGTAATCACTTAGTTAGAATTTCCTAGTTTAATTATTTCTATTTTTTTCCTAGTTTAGCTCTCCATGCATATCAATATAGGGAATTTGTCCGATATACTTCAGCTCTTGAAGATTGAGTTTGTGAATAATATGGAGAGACTTCTGTCTGAGCTGTGCATGGAAACACGTTGCGTCTCTATGCGTGTTGCGGATTGTTTCAACCGTGCTAATCGTTTGTTTTCACTCTATGCATAATGAAGTTTCAATCATCTAACTATTGCTTTTCCTTAGGGAGCAGTAGAGCCTGCTACCAATTACCTACTGATATTCAGACCTCGCTCTTCAAGATGATCCACTGTGTAATCTACAGTAGATCAGATTTGTCTGCTAGCCGCCAGTCTTTGGACTACCCCATCTTCATGAACTGTCGCCATGGTGAAGTAACTGGTCATATTATGTTGTTCCTCGCCTGAGTTGCTCCCGTGACATTTCACTTTATCTTGCGGGTTTGGTTCGAGTTTTGAGAAAAATCTTTAGATAAATATAAAGAATTTTAAGGTAAAAGATTTTTTCAAAATGCGAATAGTATTCAATGTGTGTAATTTAAAAGTGCATTAGAAAGCAACTTTAATTTAAATGGTGTTTGAAAAAAATCACGCTTTGTAAATAACTTTTGATATTCTGTATTTTTTTAAATCACAAATCGACAAAGGGCTAAGTAGCCTTGAGCCAAATTTGGGAACGATGGATGACCTTAGGCGAGGATTGCCTAGGCTTGCCAGGGGTCACAAAACCCTAGATGATAGTTGCCATGATTGCACAATCTCATGCCACATTGTTCAAGGTTGCGTAAACTCAGGCAAGGTTACCAACAACCAGATTATTCCTAGTTGAAGACATTGTCGTATGTGAGGATATTTTTGAAATTATGAAAGTTTAGCGAAGGTAAAGTTGGAAGTTTAAAAGATATTAGCATTTTAAAAATGCTCAAGGCTTGAAGTACATTTGGACCTACCTTAGGTTAAAGCCTTTCGGAAATACAATTGCATCTCCAAATACTCATATTGCTTGCTAGGATAGTATAGTCTCCTAGTTGGAATGCATGTTTAGAATAACATAGAAAGTTAGGAAAATTCATAAGTTATGTTAGGTTTTAATTTGAATTATTTCCTAGTTTAAGTTGGGTTATAACATATTTGAAGTAGCTTAATTAAAATGACATTATGCCACTTATTATGCCATGCATCTTGCCATATCATATTGTTGTGTCATGTTATTAGTTATGTCATACAGTAACTGCACACTTAGGGTCATAATATAACATGCATGTTGTATTAGTATTTTAGTTCAACGTGTGATGTAGCCCAAACCAGACTAGTCGCACAATAGGATTAGAAGACTAGTCCCATTGCGTTTTGATGCAAACTTCCGATGTATGGGTAATGACAGAGTCTTTATGACAATCAAAGATAAGGCTCTTGCCACTATTGCCGATGAGGGACTTGTCAGTGAGAACTTTTTTATGGTGGGTTTATTAATAGAGGCATGTCGAGTTGAATGCGGGCTGCTCTTCTTGATTGAGCACGCTGGTCTCAAATATAGGCTGCATCAATATTACATGTCACTTGGTGTAAAAATCATGCATGTTAGACTTACATTAAAATTAAATAAAGTTTAGTTTTTGTAAACAAGAAAAACCCAAAAAATAATAGAATTAATCGGAAACGAATTGAGATTAAGAATTAGATTTAGGTTAGGCATGCATTCTTTTGCAGATAATGGGACCTAAACATAGTGAATTTATACTTTGCTTTGCATTGAGGTTAGTCCTATTTCTTACAAGTTATTTATTTCCTATGTCGATCGTTGGTTGTTAAATTTTAATCTATGCACTTGCATGATTACCTCTTGTTAGCGGCTGAAGTTAAAAATGACCAAGACTGCTTGCAAATATATTTTTTAAAGGAAAAAGAAAAGGTATTGAAAAGATGTTAGATTAATATAGCATAATAAAATCCCTAAATCTTGGATTTGTAGAAATAAAGTTTCTCCCACGCTTAAGTGTCTAATCGACTAACCAATAACTAATTATTGACAATTCATGAATAAAATGATTTGCACGTTAAACTTATCAAATTGAGTATTGTGTTTCGATTGGTAGGACTTACGAGAGTCCATGCTAAACACAAATAATTGCCTTATGGGATGGACCTTCATTCCTGCTTAGTAGTTCATTAGCTTCTCCTTTGGTGATTTACCTTTAGAAAGTTGCAGCAATCCATCAATTTAGAACAATGTTTGGGTAGAACATCAACAGTAGTTTCTTAAAATACAGAGAATATGCAGCTAGATGCAATAGTCGAAATTAGATGTGGGATTTCATTTTTTATTTGTTGATAATTTTTTGTTCGAATTTAAATAGGAACTTTTGACATTTATATTGTTTTCCTAATTTAGTACTTCACGCATATCAAACGTTTGAAGTAATTCAGCTCCTGAAGATTGAGTTAGTGAAGAATACGGAGAGAGTTCTCTGTGGACAGTGCGAGGGATGCGTGTTGCAGATGATTTTATCTGTGCTTCGTCCGTCTGTTTTCACTCTACATCATAAGGCTTCCATCATATATATTTTGTTTTCTCGATGCAGCTGAAGAGTCTGCTACCAAATTACCTACCGATGTTCAATTGGAAAAACGTCGAGTTGACTCTAATAAATCAAATTTGTCCGCTAGCCGCCACTCCTTGGATCCTCGGACCACTCCCTCTTCATGAGCTGTCACGAAGCCAACTACATCGTATTGTCCCTCTCCTAAGTTGGTCCTAAGTTGGTCCCAGATCTGTTCACTTGTCTTAATACCCTGATGGGATGGCCGGGACTGAAAATCCGAGATATCGAAACGCTTACTTCATCTGGTTTGTGTCCACCGAACGACCTTTAACCCGTTCTGGTGTCGTCGTCGGTGTTCTAAAATTAGATGTTCAGCTCCCTCTCAGATTTCTCTCTTAGCAAGTATTAGATTTCTATTGCGGTTCTATGAACATATTGCAATACTTATACCGAGCCAATAGGTAATGAAACTTTGTGAGAAGAATTAAAAGTAGGATAGAGAAATAATTACGACTTTGTCATGATTATGCCTACAATTCTCATTGTAATTTGTGTATCAAACAAATAGTTTTAGTAGGATGAAAATATGGCTTTTATTAAAAACAAATGAAAAGTTGTTGAGCTGTCGGTTTCAAATTGGTCATCACTTTTAAATTTTTCGATCCGTAAATTTTTATCACATCCAAATTAGTGTTTGGCTTCAGAAGTTGTTCATCCTACCAAAAAGCTTTTGTCCAAAAACTCTTTTTTAAGTCGCGGCCTCGGTTATACATCGCGTCATCCGTGATGACAAATTCAAAGATGCCAAATTGGGGTTCGTCTTCAACTAGGCTTCTCCCTTTGAACAACAAGACAGAGAGCGAAAATGACCACACCTTTCCAAATGACAAGGACGGAATTGGAAGCCGACAAAACACGTTCTAGATCCATGTTGCAGCTCGACCTTCCTCCTGCTCATCCTGCACTGTCCTCTCGAGATCTTTCAAATTCCCTATCATGCAGTCTCTTGTGTTTTCTCTCCACTGCTCTATATACCCATTAGAGATAGATAGCTAAGAGAGAAGAAACAAAAGACAGACCTGAGATCAGGATGGACAATATGCAGATACCCATAAAAGTTATGATGGTATTACCATTTTAAAAGTTTTTCTAACGTGCGTTAAATTAACTGAGATTGTAATTAACCATTTTACGGGTTTGGTCTAATAAAGTTGGATATAAAGATTCTTAATCAATATAATATATGCATGACTTGTGTGAGCCGAATTGAGCCCGGCCTATAATGAGAGGGCTCGATTGAAAACTCTATAAATAATGCTCAAGTACTTAATCTAGTCCAAGATTTCATAATAACTCCACATAAGGAGCTCATAAAGTAACGAGCATCGTGTAAAACAATCTCATTGAACCAGTGATACAGTAGATCACAGAGGAGAAGCACTTGAATTGTGAATCGTTGAATTCCAATCAAGAACCATGAATTCCAAATCAAGTTAGTAAATCAACTCTTCTTAATTGTTCTATTCCAGATTTTAACTATGGCAATTCTAGGGAAAGCTGTTGTGGCGGCCAACAACCGTAGCTTGCTCATAGCCACATTTCACCATTTCTAGAGTTAGCAAAGAGGCTTTCCACGAGAAACTTCCACATTTACTTGGGTTCCACTCCTCTCAGCCTTAGCTCCATCAAACCCAAAATTTCTGTCAGCCACGTATGGAGTGTTGTCTTAACATTGTGGCGCAGAGATGCTTGAATCTTTGTCTTACATTGAAAACGATAGGCAAGTGTCGTGTTTTCAAGCATCGGCCGCATAAGCAAACCTTTGCAAAGTGTTGCCTAAAGATTTCTGCAACGCATTTTGTTGTTGCATTAGGCCATGACCGGCGATCTACTTCAACTCAAGAAGATCAGTTAGCAAGTAAGAGCACCGATGTTTACCTGTCCATTAGATGATGATTTGGTCCTTCTCGAGGTGTTGGTAAATTGAGCTTTACGCTTTCTTTAAACTTTTCTTTTTTCTTTTTTGTAATCTGTTTATAACGAGTCAAATGTATATCATAAGTTGGATGACAAAACTTTGGGTTAGTCAGCACCGCAAATGCATCTATCAAACTTAGATCAGCTCCATTGACCTAAAACACACATACTAGAGAACTTTTTTTCCAACCGAAATTGATCGTAGAACTAGCTCATACTGTGGATGATTTTCCTAAGTTGTAATCTACCATTTGTCACAAATATTACATTACTCCTTTCCAAACACGCGGTCGTTGCACGTTTCCTCCAACTGAGAATGCGGTAAATATATTCCTAAAAATAAACATGGGGATGTCCATAATTTGTAGCTAAACAACCGACGATTGATTAGATTGAAGTTTCTACCAACTAAGAATGACAGAGAGAGTCCTATTTTCTTGTGGAATTTGCTTAAAAATACTCATGTCCAAACCTTAACCTTAACTCTCTCTCCATCTACTTTGCTCTGGAATTTACACCAAAGTACCGACGCCAGAACACAATCGATAATGTCGTTTTGCTACTTGAGAATTCAGAATTACAGACATAGACATGCCCGCCCTTTGCACGTGTCGGGTATCTAGTAATTATTATGCCTGAGTTACAACGCGTCACGTTCTTTAGTTTATAGTGGTCCAATTATCACATATCTCGCATCAGGTCCTTCCGGATGACCTTTGCTTTGTCATTTCGAATACATCATCACCCTTCATTGTCGTGGGAATGTGGCAATGCCAAATGGCACAAGAGGTTATAAAAAGAACATGCGGGCAAGTGACACTAAGCACTTTGGACCTGCTTCCACGCGCGTCCGTCGACACAACATTTCGGCTTCCGCCCTCCACCTCTCGGCCACGTTTCATGCGCATGCATCCTCATGCAAAGATAGCCTCCGAATCACCGTCCTCTTCCCATATAACCCGCGCACGCTTGTCGAACATTCCAGTTCTTTATCATCAAAAACCAACCCAGAAACGAAGTGGACTAGAAAGAGAAAGAAATGAGCCCAGAGAGAGACACGTTCACGAGCATTCTCATGCTTCCATGGCTTGCTCATGGCCACATCTCTCCCTTCCTCGAGCTCTCCAAGCGTTTCGCCGATAGAGACATCGACATCTACTTCTGTTCCACGCCTGTGAACCTTGCCTCTATCAAGCCAAAGCTTGAAGGCACCAAATACTTCAGCAAGATAAAGCTCGTTGAGCTTCATCTTCCTTCACTACCAGAACTTCCTCCTCGCAGCCACACCACAAAAACACTACCTCCACACCTCATGCCGACCCTCAAGAAGGCCTTTGACATGTCTAGCCCTAGCTTCACCAATATCTTGAAGCTGCTCCACCCGGATTTGGTCGTTTACGATTTCCTCCAACCTTGGGCGCCGGTGATTGCCTCGTCGCTGGGTATCCCAGCGATCGAGTTCTTGTGCACGAGTGCGACAATGTGCGCTTTTGCCAACCACGCTAACATGAAGCCTGGTGTCAAGTTCCCGTACCCAGGGATCTATCTTCACGATCACGAGGTCGATAAGTTCACCAACTTGCTCGAGTGCTCTGCTAATGGTATCAAAGATCGTGAACGAGTGCTCCAGTGCTATGAACGATCGTGGGACGTGATCATGGTCAAGGGCATAAGGGAAATCGAGGGAAAGTACATTGACTACCTATCAACCTTGATCGATAAGAGGGTGGTCCCAGTCGGCCCGCTTGTGGAAGATACTATGCTTGAAGACGGCGGAAAATCTGAAATTTTGGACTGGCTCGACAACAAGGGAGAGAAGTCGACCGTCTTCGTATCGTTCGGGAGCGAGTACTTCCTCTCGAAGCAAGAAATGACAGAGATAGCTCACGGCTTGGAAGCCAGCAAAGTGAACTTCGTTTGGGTGGTGAGGTTTCACGACGGAGAGAGAGACGCAGCCGCAAACGGTCGATCCCACTTGCCAGAAGGTTTCCTCAAGAGAGTCGCAGGACGAGGCCTGGTTCTAGAGGGCTGGGCGCCACAAGCTGCGATACTGCAACACTTGAGTGTTGGCGGGTTCGTGAGCCATTGTGGATGGAGCTCGGTGATGGAGAGCATGAGGTTCGGGGTCCCGATCATCGCGATGCCAATGCACTTGGACCAGCCCGTGAATGCGAGGGTGGTGGAGGAGGTCGGTGTCGGCATGGAGGTGAAAAGGGACAAGATGGGGAGGATCCGGAGCTCGGAGGTGGCGAGGAGCATAAGGAACGTGATCGTCGACACCGTGGGGGAGAGAGTGAGGCAGAGAGCGGGTGAGATGAGAGGGATCATGAGAAGGAAAGGTGATGAAGAGTTCGATGAAGTTGTGGACGAGCTCCTGCAAGTGTGCAGGAAGAGGACTTGGAGTGAAGAGAATCATAGGATTTTAGTACCCAACTAATGATGATAACTGTCTTGTTTCTTTGGCACTTCGTCCATAATTGTATAGAGATATGACTGATGACGAACAAATCTAATGTTCAACAGTCAATTTCTTTCCTATCCATCTCAATGTCATTATGTTTGGGGAGTTCTCATTAGTTGAAAATAGACAAGCTTGGTTTGGTAGCACATCAGTTGACCTTGCTTTGTCTGAGGTCCTGTTAATCATCATCGGTCTTTATTCTTTCGTTTCTTTTTGGGCTGAATAGTTTCACTTATTGATTTCACCCTCAATTGGAGTAGCAAAATGGAGTAAAGAAAACATGCTAAGATACTGTTGGCCCTTAGGTTGGGGGGCCTAGAAGAATGGTAAACTCGACAGATAAATTCTATTGACAAACGAACAATAGAGAGCTTTTGAAACTGGAGCTGCTCTAGAGAAGATGCTGTTCATGTTATCCTTAAAAAACTTTAGTCCCATGTCATTTCGACTGCACGGAAGGAATAAGCATGCCTACATCGTGTTACATTTGGACGACAGCATATCAGCGTATCCTCTCTTCTTCTAAACAACTAACTAGTAATTATGTACAACTAGCTTGTACTCGGTAATTATGAACGAATAGAGAGAGCAAGTTCAATTTCTTTCGCTAGCCACCAACGGGTTTTCTTTTCTTTCTATAAGCACAAGTCCACATCTTAGTTTTATGTAAGGAGGATCTCACGGTTAAAGAAAAAAGTATCCACAAATCAGTCAAAATAACCAACAATGTTTGGATGTCAGAAGAAAGTAACGCAATGAAATGGTTTGCTAACAGGCCACAAACAGATGATTTTTAAGGTGACAAAAAGCCTTTTGGATCGAAGAACACTGATACATCCAAAACTTGCCAAAACATGATGTCCAAAGAACGTCAGACTTAAAAATCCAACCACTTACTGTAATACTCACAAGTCGTAGGAGAAATGATGCCGTCGGGCGTACAATGGGCTATCCGTGGGCACACCCCACAAGGTATCGAAGCCATCGCCCCGGCTCTTGGTTCCTTCGTGGCATCAGGCGACCTCCTACACTTATAGCACATCCTACCAGTTGGGACAGAAGCAAACTCCCCAAGTCCATTGCTCCTAATTTCGATCACATCATTGTCCAAAACCAATGCCCTCACAATGTCCCCAATCTCCTGGCTCGAGCAGTCGGCCTTCAGGACCCTGGACCGCAGGACGGCATCTGTGACCATGTCCACCGTTGCAATCTTTAGATTCCTGATGTGCTTCAGGCACTGGTCCTTGAGGAAGTTGATGAACTCAGACTCGAGTCTCCCTTGGTCATTGTACCACTTCCCACCGGTGATCTCGGGGGATGGCTCGAATTCGGAGGCAAGGAAGTGCTTCCGGCCCGTGAACTGAACATTGACCACCTCCTTGATCAGACCTTTGCTCAGAAGGGACTTGAGGGACTTATCAACGACGTTGTTGGGGAGGCTGGTGTCCCGCTTCATATCTCTCGACCAGATACCCAAGTCTTGCTTGCTCTGGATTAGATTGTAGAGTATCTTCTCTTGCTCAGTCATGGACTGAGCAGGAACATTCGAGTCCGGTCGCTTCCTTTTGCTCATTGCTGTCACTGAACACGGAGATAGACAATAGTTCATTACATTATGAAATTGTTATCTTAGCCAGAGGAGAAAATAGTTCTCTCCGATTGTAAAACGACATTGATCTGAAAAAAAAAAAGGACAATTTATGCTGCATATGTCTCTGATTGGGGAGAAAGTTGCTTATAGCTTCAACATTGAATGGAACAAGAAAGAGGGGATAAAAGACAAGAGGACATTACTCTCAAGCTCAAAAGGGGCATTTGCTTATCAGCAACCAGAAAAAAGGAAAAAAGGAAAACCTGCTTGAATAAGAGCACTGAAAAATTTGAAACGACAGAGGAGATCGAACAGAACGAACAATCACGAAGAGACTTACACAAGTCGAAGATCCTGTCAAACTGGCCACTGTTAGGAGAAAGGGAAGATTAACGGGGAAAATAGAGTCCGTATGTAATCACCAGTCTCGAAACAGCTCACTAATTCGAGAGACCGTTGTCACAATCCACCATATTGACGACCACTACCAGAATGCTTACAACTAATCAAATTACCAAGTTTTACATCGTGAGCCAGTTACAGCTATAATTTTCGCAAACTAATAGTTCAGAACAGTCGACAAACGTACAAATCGGAGTTGCTTACACAAATCATATTAGACTGAACAATCAAGAAATAATCAAGAACTTATGAACACACACAATCAGCTGGTGATCATTCTGTCAAATGGGGCATTCAAGGTCCCGCCCTCCTTGACAATATAAGCACACCGGGAACCGATGAGAGAGAAGGTGGGAACCTGTTCGGGGAGCGATTGGGCGGAGGAATCAGGACGGAGCGGTTCACGCGAGCGAGAAGGCGGGAGGGGGTGGGGGAGCTCGGACTCAGTTGTGCCAAATGAAACAGCGTGACCGTGGCAACTCCTCGAGCGCGCGGCGGAGCTCAGCCGAGGAGTGGATCGGCGACGATTTGAGTTCCGCGGAGGCAGAAGGCAAAGTCATCAAAGCCGCCGCAGGCTTGTCATCGGGCCGACAGACTGCAAGACCGAATAAATCTCCGTCAACAAAGAGAAACCCATCGTCCATCCAACCACGACAAGTCAATCGAGCGTACCATGTCGGCGGCTCCGGGGAACGAACGGGGGAAGATGGAAGGACGAGGAAGAGCGATTCCTTGGAGAAGCCAACACCCGACACCAACAACAACAAGAACTTACTCCAAGCGCGACAACAGTGGAAGCACGCAGCGCCTCTGCCCCAGGAACTAAAAGCCTTGTTGTCCTGTTAACCTAGCGATCGCTTTGATTCTTGGTTTGGGTCGAGTGTCTGGGCTTCTTCTTCTTCTTCCCTTTGGGCGAGAGCCAATGAAGAAACCCATTATCAAGACAACGCGTTTCTTGGGCACATTTACTGCAGAGTGCAGACAATCTTGTGCTCCAGCGGTTCGCCCAAATTTCCGCATTCCGAAACGGTTTGGTTTCGAGCGGGTTCGAAACCGGTTCAACCCGAGAAGCAGTCCTGAAACCGGTTCAAATCGGGTTGCGGTAGAAAATCAGTAACGAATTATTATTATTTTTTGATATTATTATCTGGGCCTGTATTGATCCTCATGTGAACTAAACTGAAATCAGTCGAGTGAGACCGGTTCGATCTAAAATCATGCCTCGGTTCGTTTCCCTTGATGAGAACGATTTAATTATGTAAGACGACCAACACTTTGAGAGTTTTAAACACTTAAAACATCTCTTAAATTAACATTATTTACTATTCAATTGTGGTCGCTTAAATATTATTTCTCAAAAAGATTATGCCTTACACAATTTTTGAACTTCATTTTTTTGCATCGTACATTTAATTTCTCGTATTTAGTTCCTCTATAAAAGTGGCTCGTTCATCAAATTCTAATAGAATTTTATAATTCATTAATATTTCATTATTTCCATTACTAGTATCATCTAAGTTAATTTAGATTTTCCCTTTACTCTAATCATTTCATTTTCTACAGAAATCGAGAGTAAAAAGAGAAATCACTTTTTTTAAGTAGATGAAAATACCATTTTTACCCTTTGAAAATCATGTATATTCCACATGCTTGAAAAGATGGAGGGTTAATGGCCATAACAAGATGAAAGTCTTAGGCGATATTGAGTAATTTTGAAAATTTGAGCATAAACGTGTATTACCTTCAAAGTTATAAAAGTTTCAAGTAACTCTCTCCAATACTTTTGGTCGGTTCACATGATATTATCGAGAAATTAATTTTGTTTTGTAGTTTTAAGTAACGTTCGAATTCGTATTTTACCCATAAATGATAGAACAATATGACTCGTGTCTAGGCTAGTGAAATTAAATATTTCTCAATCCACCAAACTCTTTCCGTCCAAGCCATGTACGTTGTCCCATACGCACGTTCCATAGACTCGTCATCTATTACCAAGCAACGCGGAATGAACTTGAGCTTTGACAGAAGGACACAAGCTCAAGTGTGCTTTCGACTGTTCAAACATACTCGTTCGCTCTCTAAATAGTCATCCATTAAGGAAAAAAGAACGTCCAAATACATTCATGGGAGATCAAATAGAAACAATTGTATGAAGCATTAAGACGAGCATAGCTCGATCACTTCTATCAGGAAGCCATCTTCATATGTCAATGCACGGACTCCACATTCTTGCTCAGCTCCTCGAGCTTCTTCATCCTCAGCTGCTCGCTCTCAGAGAGAAGCTGATACAAAAGATTACAACGAAAGGAGGACAATGATAGAGTGAGGACAATAATAGAGTTAGGAGAAGAACCGAAAGGGAGAAGATTGTGCAGGCTTTGAATGGAAGGTACATACCTCCATTAATGTGGCCATTAGTTGAGCCTTCTCCTTGCTCTTCTCGTTGAAAGCTTCCATGGCTTCTTTGTACTCCTTTTCCTGATTGGATCAGAAAACCCACACGAGGAAGGAAATTAGTATCGATGCTCATGCAAAATGGTCCAACAGACTCCTACGCGTCAAAGTAATCGAAAGGGCTTTCTTCCTAGACAAACAATGTCGAAGGACGTTATTCTGATGGAAAGTTTCGTGTGGAGATCAATCTATGGATTGGAGAGTTTAAGGTTTGACCTTTTTCTGGCAGCTCTGTCCGAGCGGCTTTAGCTCGCGAATGACCACGTCGATCTTCTTGCGAACGGTCGCGACTTCCTTCCTCAAGGGGTCTGCTAGCTCTTCCAGCTCCTAACAGATCATCGAGACAAAGAGGTCGACAAATGCTGCTTCACAATCAGCTCCTAGTTCTTTACTAGTGATCCAAACATGCGACTTCATCTTTTTATAGGCGAAGCGTGAGAGGGCGTGTGTAATTTAGTGCAACAGTAGACAAATCAGTGCAATAAAACTTTGTTTCTGTAGAGCTTATCAAGCACTGACCTCCCAAATCTGAGCTAATCGCCTCGTCGCTTCCTCGGCACGCCCCAACTGAAGCTCTACTCTCTCCTTCACCTCCATCTTCTTCCTCGCAATCTCTTCTTCCCGAGCCTGCAAGGTCGATACGGCCAACCTCAAGATGTCCTCGTCCTCACTGACCTGGTCTTCATCCATGGATGTCCTCCCGCTGCCATTGACGCTCCCGTAGTTCTTCATTCTATGCAACGGTAGCATAGCGGTTCGATTGTTTGCGGATTAGGTCGAAGCAGAGGTCTCATGTTCTCTCTTGGGGTCTGTTTTTATGCGGCCTCGCTCCGTGCTTGTTTCCCTTTTGCTTCAATCCTCTGCTTCTGAATGTGCAGAGAGCTTGCTTCCCTTTCAATACATTCCATGAAAAAGCGATCATGCACTGCCATTTGCACAGCCAGCTACTGGTTTTGGGAAGAGAAGACTATCCACTCAACGTTTCTTGTGCCAAATTATTCAATTAAGATAGAGATTTACAAGGACCCTTCTTCGATGTACTTGAACCAGTCTTTGATGAACTTCACTCTTTAAACATTTGCAGGAACAAATGGAAAACAATATCAACAATCAGCAAAGCAAACTTTGTTGTCTCCGGAAACAGTAAGAGATAGAGATAATGATTAAGGTTGGTTCGCGACTTTTCTTCTATGTTCAGTGTAGTTCTCGACTAGTTCTCAAACTTTAGACAATCCATTTAATGTCCTCCCCTTAAGAATTCTAACACCGATAAATTGATGTTACATATGCCATGCCAATGTTGTTTTTGGCTCAAAAAATAAGGAAAATAAGATTTGCCGACTTGGAAGAACAACGTGACAATCCACATCATTGTTTTTGCTTGTCACATCCCAAAAATGCACTCAAAGCAGCTTTTGATTGGCAATACCTCTGACTAAATGGCTATATTGAGTGCATTTTTGAATAATTTAGAGATCACATTGAAAACCAAAGAAAAGTTCATGGACCACTTGTATAACTATATCTAAGAGAAATTTGCATCTTGCTAATTGGCCTCGAAACAATTCCAAAGAGGGAAGATCAGGGGGATTTGTTGTCAACCCTTCCTTCAACTAGAATTTGTTGAACTGTCAATTTGCTGCTATGACCAACTGGGTCCATTTTCCAATCTGGGAAGCTCGTTTGGTGAGTCATCTCAAGATGGAGCCAGAAAATTGCTTGAACCAGAAGGGTTGAATCTCAAAGACACTCGTGTCATCTATTTTGGCCAAAGATATATGATCATAGACAACAAGATGTATGTCTCAACTCTGATACAGAGGTGCAACGTCAACAGATTTAGGACGACTTTTCATGCTCTCAACATGAAAAACATATGCATTTTTTTAACATGTGCACTATTTTTTTCTTGATCGGACAAGGTATTCTTAACACTAACTAAAGTAAACTTCGTGAAACATATGACCGTGATAAATCTAAAAGGGGCTACGGGAGTTTCGCAAGCCAATTCAAAGGAACTGCCTTCTTATTCAGTCCACAATTTGATATGCACTCCGGAGTAATGGGCTGGCCGGATGGAAATTGAAATAGGCTCAGCCCGCTTCTGCATTCTCCAATCCACGGGCGTTGCGGCCCATGGGCCACGGGATTCACCAGCGATAAGCTATCCCTCTTCGTCACCACTTGCAGCTGCAGATCGGTTCCGGCGTGCAGGTCACTTTTAGGGTGCGCATGACAGGCGCCTAATTCTCGTCCAGAATGTATTCTGGAGCAAAAAAACTCATTCCGGATGAGAATTCCGTTTGATTGGAAAATGTCACAAAATCAATTCTGAACTAAATTTCTCATCCAGAATTGATTTTAGGGCAAGAATGAGAAATGAAATTTTTTTGATTTCTCATTCTCGGGCACTATTTGAGAATCCATTCTCTTTTAAAAATCTTTCTTCATTTTTTGCCCTAATCAAATTCCTCTCGCCCTCCTCTCCTTCGAATGTGCCCCGACCCGGTCCGAAATCCTTTTTCGAATTAAAATAAAAAATTAATAAAATAATAAAAAATTCTAAAAATTCTAAAAAAAATCCAACCTAATTCAGAAATTATAAAAAAATTCAAAAAATGTATTAAAAACTTAAAATTAAAATGAAACATATTTTCTATTAAAAAAGTATTAAAAATTCAAAAATAAAATAAAACATAATTTCTATTAAAAACTAAAAAATTAAAAAATAAAGTTTTATTTTGGAAATCTCAAATTTTCTTGGAAAATTAAATTTCTAACATTAGAAAAATACTAGTAAATATCATCAATTTCCCAATTTAACTCTGCCCAATATGTTCGCGGATTGGCCAAGCAAAACCCACAGGAAAAATGCCTTACCTCAATATTGGACATCCTCATCTCTCCTAGTTCTTTGGGAATTATTATATACTATGATTTATGCAACTAAAGTGAATTCGGAGTTCAATTATAATAGAAAATGTGAAAAAATTTATCAATTTTTTGGGCTAAATAATAAGTATTTGATTTTTAATGGAATAGATATCTTGCAATCTAAAAAATTTAAAATTTTCTTTAAATGAAACAGAAATAGAATCAGAAACAGAAACAAAATTTTTTTACCATATCAAACAGATTTCTCATTCTGGAATAGAAATTATTTAACCGTATCAAACGCGTTTCTTTCTTCTGAAACTCATTCTGGAAGAGAATCAGAAAATTCTAATTCTATCCAGAATTAGAATTCTGGATAGAATTTGTATCATGCGCACCCTTAGCTTCTTCACCCGTAAGAATGTCTCCAACAAGGCTAAGTTTTCAACCCCAATCGCCGAAGGAGCTCGAATGATTGACAAAACCATCCACAACGACGTCGTTGAGAGAATATGTTCAATGGTCAGTAACCATCTTGTCATTAACTCACGTGACGTGCATGAGCCTAGTCAGCTCCACTAAAATTAGTATGAAAACATGAGCCACTCAAAGGGTGACACGTGTTCTTTGACATGAATTGGCTGGAAAATTAAAATTAAAATTTTTTAATTCAGGAGCTTTCTTTTCTCTCTTCTCTGACTGGCAAATTGAAAAAGAACTTAGCACAAACAAACAATAATAAACACTCACATTTGACCTCCCGCTTAAAACTCTCTCTCTCTCTCTTCTTTGAATATTGAAAAGAAAGAGAGGATGTGTTTCGATTGCTCTTCACTAGGACAGAATGCAAAAGGCACTTGAAATTTGAAAAAGGGAGAGAAAATTTTAAGCGAAAATTTAAATGTAAGTTTTTTTTTTTTTGGTTACTTGCGCACAATCATTTCCAATTTTCCAGTCAGAGGAGAGAAAAAAAAGAAAACCTTGGTATTAATTCTTTAATTTTCTAAATGATCCATATCAGAGAACACATGTCACTTTTTGAGTTGAGCTGATTAGACTCATGTAAATCAGGTGAGCTAATGAAGTAACGATTACTAGTCACTGAATACTTTTTTTCCTTTGTAAAGAGTTTCGACACACACCAGCCACATCTCCTTTCGACAATCTTTCCACTAATGAGCCGTCTCTGATGAATTTCAATACCCTCATTGCCGGGAGGATCCATTTCATTGATAGAGGTGCTCTTCTGCCCATATTGTTTCTTGCCCTTGACTTCCATCTGACATAGCTCTTCCGCAATGCAAGGTCCTCATCCACCATTGAGACAGAACGTCAACTGGCGAGACTCAAAAGATGCGTGAGCTTACGAGCTTTCCAAATCGACCACAGACTGCTCGCAAGTCCTCCTCTGCCTAGCATAGCTTCAATTCGTTCGAACTGCTGTTGAACCCACCTATCCATCCCCGTGATGTCTTGATGTGCTGCAATGTTCACTTTAACTCTCGGGTCAATCCAGATTGTTTCGATCCAAGGGCAGAAGGAGGAACAAATGCTCCGCTGGACATATAGATGGTCGGTTCATAAACCCGAGCTCAAGCCCACATACGAGATTGAATCTGGAGTCCACGCTTTGACGTTTTCACGTAGCGATGTTTGGCTCGTTGGAAAGTTGTCGTCGTAATGCTTTCCAATGAGGCGATAGATCACGCAAATTGAACCTCAGACGGGGGAAGACATGGGCCCAGAATCATTCATTGTCGTTTCATGGGATGTCTCTTTCCACCCCCACGAGTTTGCATCAATGGATCACCTGGTGCGTGAAGTGTTTGCGATCTTTTCCGCCCGATAGCAAGTCAAACGTAAGTGGGATCATCTCTAGAAAGAACCATCAACCACCGCAAAAGTCACAAGTGAACTTGCTCCGAATGTTAAGGTCCACAGGATATGAGATGTGAATCCGTCGATGAGCACCATTGGGAAACTCGTTAAGTAACGATTGAAAAGTGGTTTACTTTTCAGTTGCAAGTTGTGCAGAAGTTAACGAGTTGCCTAGATATATTCCCAAACAAGAAGATTATATGAAGTTGAATGGATCTATCTTCCTCTTAAAATGCAAAGGAAAAAAATTTAATCAGCAAATGCAAAAATATATTACAAATTCTTTATTTATTTCTCTGCGATATTAACTCCATGAATTTCATCGTCACTATATAATGTTATCGCAAAAAACAAAAAAAAAATTGAACACAGGCACAGAGTGTGTACAAAAACTCAAGGAAAACTGTTACAAGTAAACCATAAATTTTAACTACATTTAATTTGTTCGATATAATTTTCGAATTTTAATTTAATGTGCAACAACATTTATGAATTCATGGATTCTATTTATACGGTGAGCTAAAGTTTAACGATGATCTATGTCATTATCTGAAAATCAACATACAGTGATTAATTAATCCTCACAAATTTGTTAGAGATTAGGAAGTTAATCTCCCAGCTACTCCTTAAAGTGAGCTTCGTGCGTGTAGAAAGGCGAACCGTCTCGAAAACGCATGAGCTGAAAATACAGACCGTAGTCGCGTCTTCATCTCACCGTCAGCGCACCATAGCTCTGTTGAATAAAGAAGAAAAAATCTCTCCTTTCTCCTTTGAAGGACAAGAAAAGTGAACAAAGCAGCGATCTTTGTGCTGCTCATGGTGCTTCACAGCCGGGCACTTTCGTCGCTTGCGCCCCCATAACCTCTCCGTACCTCGCAGCTGATCCGTCGACACGATCGATGACCGTGACGACGACGACGAATCCTTCGCCGTCTCCGCTCGATCAGGTCGGAATCTGAAAAAAGAGAAGAGAAATTACAGTTGTTTCTTTCTTCTGTTGTGTCCAATTTCTCCGCCGTCGAGATCAATTCGGCATCGCTGCGCCGCGACCGTTCGGCCCTTTTCGGGATCGTGATCGGGCGATTCGAGTGCCTAGGGTTTCCTGGCGATCGCTGACGCATGCTAGCGCCCGCCTCGCTTGGTGGTCTTAGTGTATTCGGTTGAGCGAGTTTGAGAATTTTGAGTCTGTGGGAATTGGTTCGATTGGTCTTGATTAGGGAGTGGGCGAGGGATCGGAAATAGGGTGTTTTGGCTTGTCGAGTTGAGGGAAGATGCAATCGAAAAAGTCTCGGGGCTCTGAGAGATTATCTCCGCTGGAGAAAACCAAAAAAGGTAAGCCTGCAGTCAGTTCTCAACTGCGTGCCGTTTCGCAACACAGTGGTCTGGATGGATCACACAGGGGTGATGATCGTAGGAGCTTGAACCCTGTGGGATTAAATGAGCCTTCAGGGGATGGGGGAAGAAGTTCGCCGAAAAGAAAGGGTTCTAATTTGCCCTTGCACGGTGCTAGAGATAGACGGGTCGATTCAAGATTGGCAAGGTCGGGACATATCAAGAAAAGGCCTTCCAATGATGAGGCTAAACAAAGGGAACTTGAATTGGGTGAGTTCATTGGGGATTCTGATGTTGACGCAGACGATTTTAGACTGATGCACAGACAATCCAATGATTATGCTACTCATCGATTGATGGAGGGAAGAGATTGTAGTCAAAGTAAGATGATACCCTCTGCTCAGGAATATGCAATGATGGATAGAAAAGCAGTAGCCATGAAAGATGGTGTGATAGAGGAGCCTTATTGTGAACTTTGTGCGATGGAGTCAGCATTACGGGACACCAATATGCGCCGGTATGAAAGTGAAAGATATGGGTGCCAAGATCGCATTCACTTTAATAAGTTGCAACATCTTAAACCTCACCAGCAAAGTGATGCAAGATTCCATTCAACAGCTGTTGGTCGTGCAGCTCTGCCTGCGGCTTATTCTAAAGAATCAAGTTATCACAATGATTTTGGGAGGTCGTCAGGCAGTCATTCACGGAGAGAACTTATGTACTCTCATGGTGGTAGAGAGCCTCTGAAATCTGTGAATAAAATTCCAGAGAGGCAGAAATATGCAGAAACTTCATATGGAAATGCCCATTACCAGAGAATGCTTAGTGATTATGGAAGAGATCCTGATCTGGGTCTAAGGAATATGGACATCCACAGGCAGCACGATTATGACACCCTTGGGGATGAGCAGGAGGACTATTTTGATGTCAAGCCACAAAGACTTGCTCATGAGAGTGATAATTTGCATGAAATGAGACCTGTTCAAGACCAAGTGAACGATCAAGTAAAGTACAGCAATGGTCAAATTAATAATCATGCTAAAAAGGTGACAGGACCAAGTATTGTTCGTTCTGTAGACAATGATGAAGAAAATGCTGATGAGTATAGGAATTTCGAGAGGAGAAGTGCATGGAATCATGCTAACATGGAGGAGTTGACTTTCCCGAAGAGTTCCAAAGCATCAGATGTTTCACATGAAGATTGGACGCCTTCTGATTATGGTTCTACCCGCGCCATTCATAAGAGCAGATCCTCGCAAGAGTCTGCCTTTTTACGCATTGGCGTAAAGCAACTTAATCAGATATCGAAAGTTAGACCAGGATACGATATTAAAAGAAATGATGACTCATTGATTCCAAAAGAGATATGTTTTGATGCCTCCATGTCCAAGTTTGATAGAGGTGTGCATAGAACTGCTGCAGGAGTGAAGAGACTGAAAGCGGAAGAAGGCTGCAGTTATGAGGCCTATAATAGGATTCCAAAAAGAAGAATGTATGATATAGACGAGGATTTTGGTGGCTATGCTCATAAAGGTTTAATGTCTGCAAACAGAAACATTTGTGAGTTTGAGGATCTAGATAGCAGTGAAGAGTTGGTTGAGCAAGATTATAGGACTGAGTTATACTCATCTAATGGTGTAGCATATGATTCTGATGAAGAGAGATTGAGTCGAATGGCATATTATAGACAAAAGCATCATCAAAATGATGTTTCAGATGATCTTTGGTCTTACCAAAATGGGTTGGAGCATCAACAAGTGGATCCAGTGAGATTATCTGCAAATGGACATAGATACTCGAAGAGTTATCATAAATCTCAGCCTTTGAAACAGTACAAGTCACAACATTTCAGTTACAAGAAGCGATTTTACAAAAACCAGAAAATTAGGAAGAGATATGATGAACACAACGAGAGTCAGCATTCAATTGATGGTGATGAATTAGAAGAACCAGAAAGTACTTTAGTGTCTGAATTTCCAGAGGAATCAGAGGAATTTGAGAAATTAGTGCAAGATGCCTTCTTAAGTTATTCAAAAAAGCTTAATACTAACTCAAGGGTTCAAAGACGATACCTGGCTCAAGGAAAAGCTGGAAGTTTATTCTGTGTTGTATGTGGCAGGAGGTCTGTTTTTCTATCCAATTTTCTTATTTGAAGGTGGAGTTCTTGCTTTATATTTTGATTGGTTGTCTAAGAATTATGCAACTGCGTTTCAAGCCATGTCAGTTGTAAGCTAATATCTTTATGATGTTTAGGCTATGCTTAGGATGATATAGTTTCTTAGGTCAATCAGCTGAGCTTCTTAAGCAATGGCAGTTTAGATGGTATTTTCACTGACTCTGGCAGCCTTAAATGGGAAAACAAAATTCTCTAGGGCTGGTGCTATGTGCTTTCTGACATTGACAATGGTCATCGTGATTTCATACTGTGAGTGGTGTATTGTTCAAGTTAAGCTATTCGAAGAGAAGATATTGACACCGTTGTAATCGTGAAGATTTTTTTGGATCTGCTCCCCATGTGGATTTCTTAGTTTATGCCATGCCATGGGTAAAGTGGGTCACTTGTGACATGCTGTCTGGGCACAATTTTGTATGCTGACTAGCATGAAATCAATTTTGCTTGAGATCCATGCTTCAATATGCTAGTGGAAATCTATATTCTTTTTCTTGTGAACCTAAATTGTCTGCAAGTTGTTTGGAGGGGATCTGAAATGCTATGGGCAGCATATCTTATTAAAGAAATGAGCTGATGGAAATGGTGATTTTCAACAAGGATACATGGCATGCTGATTGGAGTTTGCTAGCTTAGTTAGATGCTTTTTATCCTGTCCTGGGTATTCGACCCAGTGGCAAATGAGAAGTTTAGATCCAGGTTGCAAGTGTGATCCTGTATACGAACAAAAAATCGGAAGGGATTTTGTTTGGAGTTGGAGTTGTTCTCTGATTTAATCTGTCAGACTCACTCACACAGTGTAAGGTGACAATTCAAGGGTTATATGTTTTTCTTTATCTAAAATTATGCAATTTTTGGACTCGTCATTCTTGGACATAGAGCAGAGAGAATGTAAAATCGAGTTGCATGCCCCCTTTTCATGTGGTTTGGATGGTTAAGGTACATGCTTATGAGCTTCTATAGTCAAGAATCAGTGTTGACAAGCTTGAAGTACCTTTAACTTAGCAGCGGGACTCAAATTTTATTAGATTGGCTGGTGCTGTATGTTATTCTACTTTATGCTTAATCCATATCTAGCTCAAACACATTTGAGGACTTTATGATTTTTCAGCTTCTTGCTCAAACTGGGAATTATTTTACTAGTCTTTGAGGGTGTAATTACAGCATCTGGAGGTTTTCTTCAGTCAGTATTCACATCATCATTTTGTTTCCGTGTGTTGATCCCTAAAATTGACATCTCCTCAGAGGAACTTTTTTGTGCCATTGTAGTTTTCAGTTCATCATATCCTAGTCAAGTATTCTACTTCCAGTGGTTATGCTGTTAAAAGTAATGGATATTTTCATGTATATACTCATTTGGTTTAACGTCTGGAGAGTGATTAATCTATATTGTGACATTTGGACATGGTTGTTAGTGAAGCTGTGCGCTCTTGTCACATTTCTCACACAGCAGATATGTGTCCATGTGCGCACTTGGAGATGCACACACATGGACACAAGCACCCCTGCACACAAAACACACACCTAAAAGGTGCTGTTTACAATATAAGGTGGCTGCAATTTTGAAATTGTAGTTTTACATATACACTCACGCACCCATTCACCCACCAATGTGAACTCAATTTTTCGCACTTTATTCACCGATTTCTATGAGGTCTCTTAGTTTGATATACAAGTCTATGGATTGCATTCCGATGCACTACTGTTGGTGTTTTCTTCTGAAAGAAGCATGATACTTTTGTAATTGTCGGTTAAAGGTTTTTTTTGGCAATATCTGGCTCTATGGTAGCTACTACCGAATGTCTTCTACTACACAACTTAAGTTTTTTTTATATGGTTTGTTATACGGGTTTATGGTCCCTGGTTCTTCATCACCTTCCTCTTGAAGACTTTCTTCTTATTTCTGTAGGCCTCATTTCTCCTTGTTGTGGTTTTTAGTGCTTTTTTGCGCTTTAAATGATAATTTTCTTTCAAGGATGTGTTGACATCATTATTGAATAACATCTGCCCCTTATCTGTGGAACGAATAATTTCGTCATGCTTGTATTGCAAATAGTGCATTTTATATTGTACTGATTAATTTTGTATCACCCAACAGCTCCTCCAAGGAGTTCCAAGGCACACAGAACTTGGCAAAGCATGCCCTCATGTCTCGAAAGGTTGGGCTGAGAGCTCAGCATCTTGGACTTCACAGGGCAATCTGTGTTTTGCTTGGGTGGAGCCTTGTGACTGCAGACCCGATAAATTGGGTTCCAGAAGTGTTGCCTGATGACATTGCTTTGACCCAGAAGGAGGACTTGATTTTGTGGCCTCCCCTTGTAGTCATACACAACATATCTATGGCAGTGGATGATCCTAAAGACCAGAGAGTAATCCCAAAGGAAAGGATCGAGACATTTCTCAGAGGTCTGTGCTTGTTTAGGTTTTTTGAATGAGAACACACTAATCCTTCTGAAGATGACTTATTAATATTTTCCCTCTTTTTTTCTCACCTTCTTTATAAAGATAAATTTGGTTTTATGACATAAAATAAATGCAATTTCTAAACTAGCATTTCCCTTGGGCTTTGTCTTAGAGTTTATTTCCACATAACAGGGAATATTGAATTCTATTTTTATTATGTTGCTTGGTTTGTTGTCCATCTTATGGCAGGTAAAGGTTTTGCAGAGGGTAAAATGGTGGTTTGTCTTGGGAAGCCTGCAGACCAGAGTGTCATCGTAGTGAAGTTCTTAAACACGTTCTCTGGACTTGGAAATGCCGGTAAACTGCACAAGTATTTTGCTGAGAATAAGCGTGGGAGGGTCGAATTTGAGAAGAGAACTACAGATCTTGGCAAAAGCTATGATAGTGAAGCGCCAGGAACGCAGGGAGATGGTGAAGAGGAGATGCTTCTCTATGGTTATATGGGGATTGCTGAAGACCTGGACAAAATCGATTATTATGCTAAGAAGACCAGTTGGGTAAAGAGCAAGAAAGAGATCTATGATCTTGCAAATGCTCCTGTCAAATCCAAGGAGAGCTAATTGTACCAGACTGCCGCCTCCGTGATCAACAAAATTACGTAGCATTATGAGTAATGCTGGAATTAGAGTGCATTTTAAAGTCTGGACGAGGACCTTTTTACTATTGTGAAATTTGTTTATGACGTGAAACTTTTATTCCCTGTAGACAAATATGTTTTATGCTTTTAAAGATAATGTACAGGTGCAGTGATCTCCTGCTGCTTTGCACTTAGAGTCTAATTTATATTTCGTCACCTTTATTTATGGTGCTGTTGTTACTTATGGACTTCGTCGGTGGTATGGCTATCGAAGCAAGAACAAATTGGCCAACATGGGTAAAAGAATGGGTAAGATCTACCCTGTGCACTCTTTGTAGTATCTATGGAGTTTCACTTATTCAAGAACAAAAGGTAGAGATAGACAGGGAGAGGAGGTAGCGAGAGAGAATGTCAGATTAAGTAGATTACATGACAGTCTGATTCGAATGTGAATGTCGCGAGTTCAATTAATTTTTCAATGCTTAAAGGGTATGATTTACCTTCGGCACTCCTTCTCATCGAGTGTCTACGGGAATCTTCACTTATTCAAGAACAAAAGAACAAAGGGAGGGAGGGAAAATGTCAGATCAAGTAGATTACAGGACAGTCTGATTCAAATGTCGCGAATTTAATTAATGTTTCGATATTTAATGGGTAAGATCTACCCTGTGCATTCCTTGTCAGTCAGTATCTAACAAAAGGGGGGGAGAGAGAGAGAGAGAGTGTCAGATCAAGATCAAGTAGACTATACGACAGTTTGATTCGAGTGTCGCGAGTTTAATTAATTAATTTTTCAATGCTTAGGAAGTCCCAAAACAGAGCACTTAATTTGACAGGGTCATGCGTAACACATTGTAGTTGCTGAGACATTAATACTCCTACAACAGTCGGCTACCACGAAGCTTTCACAGTAATACTCTCTCTCCCCCTCTTCCCCGTCGCTGGAAGGCTGTCAAAACACGTCATCGACTTCGCATCAGAACCTTTAAATTTCGATGCAGGTTGAGCACACCTCCACAGGGCCACGGAGGTCGCCCCGCTATGCTGACCTCCAAGACAAAAGCTTGCATAGCCTTTGCAGGCTCAAGTCGCAGTGAGCTCACGCAATCATGGCAAGAGCTCGAGCTGGAGCTTGCCATAAGCTCCTTGCATGGCCATTGGTCTCCTAATGGTGCAGTGGTGCAAGTTTGGTTGGGGTAAATCGGGATTTTGAACATTTGAAGGTGAAAGAAGAAGAAACTTCACTTGCACGGTGGCGTCCACAGAGACATCTGTATTGACGCAACTTTATTAGCCGCACTCCAGCGTGCGTCAGGTGATGGCCACTTCAGCTGGAATGATCCCGATTTCGGTGCCGAAGGGGCTTGAAGGAAAGAATGCCTTGTGCAATCACTCCGAGGAACTCGATGTCGAGAATCTCGTCTTCCCTAGCGCTATGTTCAATCTTCCATCCTAAAAAGTCCTTTGTCAGGTGAGAAATCTTTTTTTCTACGGCATGGAGGTTTAGGTCTCATATTGGGAAAAAGAGAGAGGAGATATTATACGTTTGATCAAGAGTAATACACTCGTGTCTTGTAAGTCATTCACACGAAGACACCGAAAAGAAAGTTACAACTCTTACTGTCATTTTGCAAGTCATTCACGCTGACATTACGGGCCCAACTCATCGAACACATTTTCCTTGGCGGAAGTCCATAAGCTGTTTCAAATACATCTCTTAGCTGAAATACAGGAGAACTTTCAGAGATAGAGAAAGAGTCGTCAACGAGACTGATCGAAAGCGGTAAAAATGAAGATTGTGAGGCCCTCCGACTCTTGCCAAATTTATACCCGTCACGGGTCATATGGATGTACGTTTCACCTTTCCGTATGAATGTTTCTTGTTTATCATAGTGCTAATACTAGCTATCCATGTGATAGAGAGAAAAGAAGTGACGGACATTCTTCAACAGAAATCGATGTCAAGCGGCGCCGGATCCAAGGTGGCTGTGATTATCCTCCTGGATACGGACCTTTCCCACTTGAGGATCGACCATCTGACCATCATGACACATGAGGGGGAGTGGAGAGGAGATTCGATCTCAAAGAACATTATTCTTGACAAACGTGAAGAGTCAATCGACGAAGAAGAAGATGATGATGACGATCCTGAAGAAGATCTGGAAGAAGTGATCATCTCTGATCAGGAGAATAATGATTTGGGTGATCTTGACCCGACCGAGGACGAATATGAAGACATAGATGAGGATAAGGACAGCTAAGGGAGCAACGAAGAAGGAGACATTGGCACACAGCATCTCATGTCGGATGACGATATTTGGGGTGATCAGCTAGGGCTTTTATGTAGCTGTGGTCGCGAAGGAAACAATTAACCAAGCCTTGGAAACTACTCTCATGACACGCTCCTTCACATCCAAATACATCTCTCAGGTTAAGTCAGTACTTGCGACTGTTCTCTTCAAGTGTTGTCCTAGCAGGGATTTATATTGATTGATTGGCTGTCAAAATCGATGGGTCATTCACATGTCACTGTTCAAGACAGTGGATGGGAGACAGACTTAAGCTTTTCCAATTTGAAGAATCTTATGGAATAATATAGTTGTCTTGTCAATTGTAAAAAATTTATTCACCTGCATGAAGTAATGGAAACGAGTTTTCAATGTCATAGAAATCATTCACAAACATATAGCGAAGGAGTTCGAGTGTTTAATGGACAATATCATCGAAATGTTCTTAATTCATGCTTTTAATCAGTGAGTTACAAGTCTGATTATTATCCGGAAAACTTTGGATTCATAATCTTACTATAACACTAATAAAGACATAGCCATCTTATATCTTTATCATTATTCTTAAATTATGTTTCAAATTTGAACTCGTTGAACTAACTTGATCTGAATAGAATTGTGTATAAGTCGGCATGTGATATAATATTTCCAAGCTTGAGTGTTGTTGGATCTTTGATCGTGAAGAGAGGACAGAGAAAAGCAATACTTTTGTCCACTTTGTTGCCGAGTGGGAAGAAAAGATACTAAAATAAAATAAAAGGAAAGCAGCATGGTTGGATTTCGTTCTCGAATCCCAGTTGACGTGGACTTTTTGGATTGACCAACATATGGAACTTCTTCAGGTAGTAAACATAGTGTTAGATTTACTTAAAATTCATAACTTCGAATAAATTCAAAGCAAATCGCAGTAAAAAGCAAACGCGTTTACCCAAGAACAAAGAACACTTGTATCACTGAGGCACATCACACATTCGAATGTACCTTAATTTCCACATATTAGATGTCGAACTTGTGAGTAAATAATCCGAATGCCCGAGAACGGTAGAGGGCTTTCCTTCTCTTTTCTCTGGAGTGATAAACATACGTTTGTTCTACTTGGCAGTTATTTTTCTAATTACTATCTCTAAAAAGTTAGTAACCACCCTATCTTTCTTTAAGATAGTAACCGCCATGAGAGAATTCAAAAGCTTGTGGGCCGTGAGCCGGGTTCTTCCCATCTTGGGTGGACCCATTTTAATTAAAACCCAACATTCTCCTACTCGCCCATGATGAGCTGAACGTATCATTTTCCTCTCGACAAGTTTCATATTGACAAATAATCCATGCGACCAGCATACTCTGAGAGCTCATTGCTATATACCTATTAGGAGTATATAGCTACTCAGAAAATAATTCTTTTTTTTTTTTGGCATTCAGTGGATATAGTATACAGTACCCTAGATCAAACAATCGCATTGATATCTCTCTTGATCTCTTGTAAATCTAATATTGTACTCACAATTATGATTAAACTCATCAATCATAATTGACCGGTCTGTGAATACAACGTTATAATGCGACACTAAGTTGACCTTCCTCTTTCCTCGAACCTCTTAAATCCAATCCAACTCGCTTTTCTAGAGATGCCCTATTAGGTCGAATCACTCATAACCATTGGTAACACTCTAAAATATCAAACATCGAATAGGAATCTTGAGAATGAGTAAGAGTCATAAGGGGATTTATTGAGGATTTGTTTCTTTTAGAGTCTCACACGATATAAGAAGTTGAGATCAAGACTTCTATCAACTCTTATTGGTCGATTAATGCATGCGCAATATGAAATACGCATTATGGCATTTTCTCCTTTCTTATGGAGCGTATATCTTAATTAGAAATACCGTACAGACAATAATTTTAGACATACACAACGTCTAAAATCGAGTTCACTATCCACTCTTATTAGAACTTCCATTAGAATTCACGTCTGGCATAAAAACAGATAAAGTAAAATATGTGGTTTTATTTTTCACTTTTTGGTCATAATAGAAATGACCTCATCTTAACTCTTTAGTTAAGGCAACAATCATGTTTGAGCTAGGGCTCTCAATTATCACCTAGATAACAAGCTCAAACTGTCTCATCTCCACTTATCATACTATAAATAGAGGTGATCACCCGTGTGAGTAGGTCGATCTATAATCTATCCGACATACTTTCTATAATACACAAAGTGTTAACTGCTTTGTTAAAATGCATAAATATCTTACTAGTCACACGAAGATCAGTACTGAAGACAAAAAAAAAAACGTTCATTCAATGTGAACAACTTGGAAAATATTCAATACATCAACCTCTACGCAGCCCTAGAAATCTTAGATGACAATTGAATGCATCTCTAGTCGTTGGTTTGGTCAAAGGATCTGTTATCATTCTATGCGTAGGGATAAACTGTACATTCACAATCTTTTGTGCCACCATGTCTTTGACAAAATTATATTTGATGTCTATGTGTTTGGTCTTTCCATGAAACTTGGGATCCTTAGTATGGAAAATTGCTGCTCGACTATCACAATTGATCAATAATGGTCCGGCAACATTTTTAGTGATCCCCAAATGTTCCAAAAATCTCTTCAGCTAGACATCTTCTTGTACTGCTACTGATAAAGCCACGTATTCTGCTTCCATCGTGGATAGGGATACACATGTCTGTTTCTTACTGCTCCACGATATGGTGCCATTGTTTAGTAAGAATGCATATCTAGAGGTAGACATTTTTTTTATCTAAATCTCCTCCCCAATCAGCATCACTATAGCCTTCAAGGCGCATATCTCTTCCTTGATAGCACAGTGCGTAGTTTGCAGTACCTTTCAAATATCTTAGGATTCTTTTGACGGCGATCCAATGTGCTTGACCAAGATTGGATTGGTATCTACTTACCATTCCAACTGCATAACAAATATCTGGTCGTGTACGCACCATAGCATACATTAAGCTTCCAACAGCATGTCTATATGGAACTCGCATCATTTGTTCCATTTCTTGGGAAGTCTTAGGACACAGTCTCTAATCACCTTTGGCTATTGGAGTATCCTGCATACCAAAACGTTCGAGGACTTTCCTAATGTAAGTCTCTTGTGAAAGAGATAACGATCTTCTCAAACGATCTCTTGAAATTTTAACTCCAAGAACATACGCAGCTTCACCCATGTCTTTCATCTCAAAATTGGTCGATAACCAACCTTTCACAGTATTGACAAACTCCATATTGTTTCCGGCAAGTAGAATATCATAAGATCACAAATTGATCATTGGATCTCTTGATATATACACAATGATCCTCGTGTATCATTGAGAAATCATATGTCATTATGGCATTATGAAAAAGTATATACCATTGTCTCGATGATTGCTTAAGGCCATATATTGATCTTATAAGTCGACATACCTTTTGTTCTTGGCCTTTTGATATGAAACCATCAGGTTGTTTCATGCAAATTTATTCTTTTAATTCTCCATTGAGAAAAACAGTCTTTACATCAATCTGATGTAGTTCGAGATCCATGCTTGCCACTATAGTCATGATAAGGTGAATAGAGGTAAATCTAACAATAGGAGACAATGTTTCTTCGTAATCAATTCTTTTCTGTTGAGTATAACCTTTTGCCACAAGGCGAGTTTTATACCTCTCAATTGAGCCATCAGCTTTACGCTTTATTTTGAGAACCCATTTGTTCTCAACAGCTTTGCGTCCTTTTAGGAGATCAACCAATTCCTATACTTGATTTGATCTCATAGACTTCATCTCATCTTCCATTACTTGCATCCATTTTTCCTTATCAAGGCTTATCAGAGCCTCATTTGCATTATTTGGCTCCTCTTCATCTTGTGGAGCAACCATAAAAGCTTCCCTTTCAATGCTAAAACGTCGATGATGAACGCTTTTCTGATTCGTCCGACGTATTGATGACAGATCTCTCAATTGAGTATTGCTTCCACCCGGATCAGATGACGGTGGCATTGTCTCATCAAGTGGTTCCAATTGAGATTGTTTGGGAACCAATTCCCTTCTTCTCATATCACTCCCACTTGAAAAAATGCCTACATTGATGTCATCAATATCCATGGTTTCAAATAGGGAATAATTTTCACCTATTTTGCCCTTTTGAGGAAACTTATTCTCTAAGAATGTGACGTCTCGTGATTCAATTTCAGTTACCATCCCACTTTCTTGCTCATTTATGAACACATATCCTTTTGAGTGCTCCGAGTATCTGATAAAAACACTCTTCTTGCCTCTAGGACCTAACTTGCCATATTTATGAGATGGCTCGTGAATATAAGCAGCACAACCCCAAGGTTTTAGAAAACTTAAATCAGGTTTTCGACCTGTTCATAACTCATATGGAGTGGATGTAACTGATTTAGAGGGCACGCGGTTAAATATATAGGCTGCAGTCATTAAAGCATCACCCCAAAAGGTAATAAACATTTTAGCAACACCGTTCTGCTGAGGAGTATAGGGAATAGATAATTATCTATCAATCCATTTTTCATCACAAAAATTTTTGAACTCATCAGATAGATATTCTCGACCTCGATCGGATCTCAAAGCCTTTATCTTCTTATCTAATTGATTCTCCACTAAATTTAAAAATTTCTCGCAAGCCTCTCAGCTCTTCTCGTTGTTCAGGCCTCCTCACAACTATGTGAGTTTTCCACGCATGCACCATTGTTCCTACAACATATGCAGGACATTAGGGATTACTCATAAGGAAACTCATATTTCACTAAGGATTACACAAATACACGAGTCATCTAAGAAAAAAAGTTTTTTTTTTCAACGGTCAATGGTCAACGGTCTGAGTCAACGGTCAAGTGGTCAACAATCAAGTGGTCAACGGGTCGAGTCAATGGGTCAAACCGGGTAAAAAATTGGGTCAAAACGGTCAATGGATCGCATGTGGACTAGCCCACGATCAATGGTTTGACCATGCGGGCCCTCGGCCCACTAGGGCCTGATTCGGGCTCGCGGACTTGAGCCCACAGCTGGGTTCGTGAGCTCAAGCTGCGGGCCAAGGCTTGTGGGCCTTTGGCCCACTAGCTTTGGCCCCCTAGCTTTGGCCTTAGGCCTTTACCCATACGAAGGCCCTTTCCCCCAATTTTTTTTTTTTTAAATTAGTTTAAAGTTAAAAGGGGCCCTCAGGCCCGCGCATGGCTGGCGTCCACGTGACGTCAGCCACGCAGGTCTTCGCCCACGTCCGTAGGGCTGACGTCAGCGTGACGTTGGCCCAGCAGACGTGGGTAACGTCTTTATCGGCGACAAGGCTTCTTCGATGACCTTCCTGACCTCCGATCGGGGCGTGCGACCACTCAAAACGACCGTCTCGCCGAGCACTACCCATGTATGCAAAAATATTGGACTTTTACCGAAGGAAATTTCCGAAAAACATAGAAAATCATTCTACCCTTCTCTAAGCATGCATTAATCCGAATTTCGATTAATCTAAACAACATCTATATGTTATTTGCATGAAGACAATCGAGAAAACAAGTAGATAGGGCTCTGATACCAATGTTAGATTTACTTAAAATCCATAACTTCGAACGAATTCAAAGCAAATTGCAGCGAAAAGCAAACACATTTACCCAAGAACGAAGAACACTTGTATCACTAATTTGAAGGCACATCATACATTCGAACGTACCTTGATTTCCACAGATTAGATGTCGAACTTGTGAGGAAATAATCCGAATGCCCGAGAACGATAGAGCTTTTCTTCTCTTTTCTTTGGAGTGATAAACGTACGTTCGTTCTATCTTGACGGTTATTTTTCTAATCACTATCTCTAAGAAGATAGTAACCACCCTATTTTTCTCTAAGATAGTAACCGCCATGAGAGAATTCAAAAGCTTGTGGGCCGTGGACCGGGTTCTGCCCATCTTGGGTGGACCCATTTTAATTAAAACCCCAACACATAGGTCTATGCATCCCAAAAGATTTAGCTTTATTTGCGGCTCGGTCGAGAAAAGAATAGGGCACAAGTAGGAACCGCCGTTGTTGATGAGTGCAGATTGGCCTTCGGGAATTTCGTGTGCCAGTGGAAGTTTTTGTTCGTGTAATTACACCGGGGACTTATGTGTTGAAGCCAAATAATCTTATGGCAAGAGTTGTTCAAAATTCTCTGTGAAATTAATATATTGTTTCATGAAGAATTACAGGACTAGATATTATGTGAATTATTGGGTGTAAACAGAGGTTGGAAAACATTGAGAATGTTCGAGTGATTTGAACGTGATCGTAATCTCCATTGCATCACTTGATCTATAGCAAAGTTATTTGTCGCTCTCCTTTTATACATAGGTTACCCCAACTGAACAACGTAAATTTGGTGCCCGTGTTAATTTTCTTATTTGGTATATTTTATTGTTCGATCCCTTATTTTCATAACAATTGGTATTAGAGTTAGACTTAATTGAGTTGAAGCATATTAATGACGACAGAAGAAAGAAAAGTGAAAATCAAAGGACTTTATGGGAATGATTTTGGTTTCTGGAATATGCAAATTGAGGATCGTCTATACCAAAGAATCATATACTTACCCATATTGTTTCTCTGTTTTAGTTTGAGCATCAATACAACCAATAACTAGATGAGGAATTCGGATTAGACTTTACTTCAACTCCAACTAAAAGGCGATTTTCAGGCATCGACTGGGGAGAAGCTAGACTTGATGAAGCAAGCTTAATGGGAATTGCTAGATAAACAAGCATCAATTGTTGCTGATAAACTAAATATATGCATGTGCATTGACCTAAATCAATATTGAAAAGTGTAGCAATTGTCACAAAAACCACGGAAATTATAAAGTTAATTTACTTGAATGTTTGCAGGTCATTGTAGTTCCTTTTGAGGAATAGTGCTAGATTTATGCTAATAATTATGTATGACTACTCGAAGAAGACATGTGCATTTGTACTTATGCACAAGTTTGATGCTATTGTCAAGATCATGTAGTTGAGAGCTTTAATTGAAAAGGAGATTGATAAAATGATTAAGCATGCTTTGCTTGACAGTAACATGGAGTTTTGCTTAGAATTGTTAAATAAATTATATATAAAGAAAAGCACAGTGAGACATTGCACTAGTGCTAGTGAATTGTAATTGTTGTGGAGTTGATGAGCAAAACATTAGTAGAGATAGTTCTTAAAATGTTCTTTAGTATTGATATGTTTAGGAGATTCCTAACGAATACCGCGAATATCATGAGCTCCATGATGAATAGATCCATATTCATAGTGATCGGATGTCAGACTCTCGAAAAAGTGTAGTCAAGTAAGCTTATTCTATTAAAAAAATATTTGGTTGTTCATGTTATGCTCGAGTTAGTGATGGTAAGCTTGACGGAAGGGCAAGAAGTGCATGTTCTTAAGGTAAGCACAAGGTGGAGCGATTAGTTATGGGGCATGAGATTAAACTCATATGTTATTAGTAAAACATTTAGATTTGACATGTTTTTAGTACTTTTCGATAGGAGTTTTTATGGCAATGTTGATAAGGATTTGAACAATATTCAAATCAAGGTGGAGTTATATTTGACAAGTTTTTGGTCATTTTGGTAGGAATTTTCGTGGCAGTATTCATACAGATTTTGGTGGGCGTTCAGCTCAAAGTGGAAATGCATCCATAAACTCTTGAGGTGGCTGGGAATTAATGGAATGATCGACACAAATGATACTTGTAGTGAGGTGGACGGTAAAGGAGTTTATGTCAGGAAATTGTTGCAGATTAGTTAAAGGTTCAGTTGGAGTTGGTGTTTTGATAAGGTATATTGTTATGGCAAAGTTCAAGCGACCTTTAGACTTGGAAGATATCTATAGCAGTTGAGCCACGAGAGGTTGTGGAAGAGTAATAATGAAATTCCTATTTTCGATGAAGCAATTGTGGTTTGGCTCAAATATCGAGCGAAGGTAGAGATTATTAAATTATATCTCGAATCTAAGCACGTTGAATGAACCTGACTAGAATTGTGTTATTAAAAAGTCGATACATGATTCCATTTTTCCACGCTATAGTATTGTTGGATCTTTGTTCATGAAGAGAGGAAGCTATTGTGCACTTTGTTGTTGAATGAGAAGAATAACTAAAATAAATATAAGGTGAACTCTTTAAGTGGCGGATATAGGTAGGGGTAAGCAAAATGGACCTACCAAATCGAAAATTGCCCAATGGTCCAAACCACTAGGTCTGGGCAATTCTTGAGAGTGTCGATCCAATTCTCACTTCCTCATAGTGGAATTGATGTCTAGACGCTTCCTGGGGGTGGTAGTCTGGTTCCCAATTCCTAAAGTAGTAGAATTGATGTATGAGTAGTTCATGTCTCGAATTTAACAAGAAAATCAGATTGCCCGAACAATTTCTGTATTTTTTAGATGTAAATTTGAAAAAAAAAAAATCTCTTCCCACCTTCCTTTGGGCTTTCACCCTCTTCCTTTTCAATTTTAAGCTTTCGTTTTTTTCCTTGCCGAAGAGGGTTCCCGAAAAAGTAATGGCGCATTCAATGAAATTTCTATTCTTGGGAATAATATCTTTTCAATAATAATTTTTTCTATACCATATAAAAGTTTAATTGCAAAAGAACACATTTAATAACTACTTTCTTCGGAATAGAAAAAAAATTGTGTTTCGTACAAAACTAATTTTTGATATCTTTCTAATTTCTTTGATATTTTTCTTTTTCTTCATCTCTTTTTTCTTCCTCCTCTAGCTAGTAACCGAACGACCAGAGACTCAAGGTAGTAATGTCGACCTCATTGGTAGTTGGGTGAGGTTGACCTCGTCGACCCCAGTCTTGGCCAATCACTAGTTTTCACCACGGCCCGACGATCAATTAGAGAAAAAAGAAGAAAATGAAAGAAAGAGAAAAAAAAATTGTTCAAAGAGATTATTTCCAATAATGAGAAGTAAATTCTTTTTATTTCTGATTTTTATTTCAAATTTATTTACTAGTCACTTTTTATTATGAAGATAGAAAATTTAACATATATATACAAATGGAATACTATTCTTTTTTCTATTTTCGAGTATAAACGAATAGAGAAATAGAGAAATAAAAATGTTACTAAATAAAACTTAACTGATAAGGAGGAGAGCAGAGAGGAACAAAGAAGGTTTGGGTTTGCAGCTAAGTATGCTCTGTGCGATGGTCTTATCTCTTCTCCTCCTCGTCTGCCACAAGGCCACAATGTCATCGCCTCTTCACCCGAAGAAGCTTCCACCGTCAACCTAGACACCGCGCCTCTCGTAGCCTCTCGTAGCCTTCAAAGTCGCCTCCGACTTTGACGACAAGCTCGCCGACAGGAACTCCACTGCCGACACTTGCTCGTGGCTCGACATGTCCTGCCTCCGCGACCACATCTCGCGCCTTATCCTCGGCTCGGCCTTTCGGCCTCCATCCAACCCCTCACTTCCCTCTTTCAGCTCTGCTCTCAGCCTCTCAATCCCACGATATCACTGCCTCCCGAAATCACGAAACCTCCTACCTAAAGAGCCTCATCCTCCGGTCACTACCCGCCATGTTTCGAAGACTTTCTACAGAGCTTACGGCATGTTTCATCGGGCTGCTCAGGAACTGGACCAAATTGATCAGTTCAGTCCAATCTCATGAACAGTTAGTTTAGTTCCTAAATTCGGGAGGAATTAGACCATTTGAGAAAATGATCATCCCAAGAAACAGTTAGTTCGCTCAAGAACTTTATTTGCGGCTTCTTTGAGATAAAAATAGGGCACAAATACAAGTTGCCGTTGTTGATGTGTGTATATTATTGGTCTTCGCGAATTTTGTATAGTAGTGGAAGTTTTGTTCATGGAATTACACTAAGAACTCATGTGTTGAAACCAAATAATCTTATGATAAGATTTGTTTAATTTATGTGTGAGATTGAGATATTATTTCGCAAAAAATTGTGGAGCTAAATATTGTATGAGTTACTGGATGTTATTGGAAGCTGAAAAATATCGAGATCATTTGAGTAACTCAAATGCATTTTTATCATCTATTATACCCCTTGATCCATAGTGAATTTATTTACAGCCCTCTACGTGAACAAAAGTCATCCCAATCGAAATGTGTAAATATGGCATTTGATTTATTTTTATGTTATGTCTATTTTTCATTTGATCATTTGCTTTCGCAATAATTAAAATACAAATCATAACATTTTACGTGGCCTTTTTAGGTCATTTTACTCATTTTCTTCCAAGAGGTAAGTTTATAGGGAATGAATCGTCCGATGTACGTTAGGTCTCAATCGTCTCATCTAAATCGAACGACTGAGAAAAAAATATTTTTTAAGATTCTTTTGATCGGACGACCCCCATATATCAAGTGCGAATCCTCTGCCAGGCAGAGGATCCAGATCCAAGTTTGTAAAGACTGAACATTAAAGTAAAATCTACAAGAAGATGGGGATTATGGTCTTCTTGAACTTCATTTTCAGAAGCATCAAAGGCAACGAATTTGACTATACAAACCTCATGATGTCCTTTTGAACGAGCACGTGTACTCTACAGCCATCCCAGCTTTTGTAGGTTTGAAAGGTCAAAGGGTCAAAACTGCTTGATGAAGTGAATACTCAATAGAGGCCATAATTACCAGCAAAAAGCACTTTTGTTCCCAAGAACTAGCATGATAGCTTTTAGTTGCGATGGCATGTCAAATGATTGTTGCCATCTCTTTGGAACATCAGCTTCTCACGATAGTGAACAGAAACTCTTCGTTTTACACCTAATTTAAACCCATTTGAATCAAATTGATGAAGTCATTAAATCAGTCTGTTGTGATCTCTATTTGGCTAATACTCTTTATAAAATTAGTTCACTATAAAAAAATATAAAATAAGTCTACATTGCCGTTAATTATATTTACAAATAATTTAAGTTTTGTTTGTTTCTTGAAAAATGGATGATTTGAATTTTTTTTGAATGATTGTTTGTATCACTTAAAAAAAATAAATGGGCATCATGAAAATATTTTATTATTTCAAGCAAAAAAATTTCAAATTATTTTGAGAAATAGACAGAGCCTAAGAATCTACATGAGGCATATCCATAGAGATGGGCAATACAGTAAATGTACTATATTCAAGAGTATTCTTGTCTTAAAGGATGATAATTGGTAAATTCATAGAAAATCTATCGTTGTAATAAGGGGGACTCTCATATAAATTGGAGTTTCCTTTCTATCATTCGTATTCATCCAACATTTGAGGAAAAAAAATGTATTCTCTCCCAAAGTTTCTCTCTTTGAACACGTTCTCTCTATACGATTGGAGCGAGCAAGCAATAGATCCTTGGGAGAAAAGCATAGCTTAAATCGAGTCAACGATCTAAAGAATCCTTAGTCAATGCACGGGTTGCGACCTCGATAGCCGGCCGACCTATTAACAATTGTCACCATCTTGCAAATTGCATTTTGATGAGCGAAATACGAGACAAGTACGATAGGGTAACTGACTTGCTCGCTGTCTAACTGGATAATAGACAGGCAAGTGGATTTAGAAAAGCAGGTCGTATCTGGGGTCAATTGCTGAAGAACCTATGAGGTTTAACAACATATATACACTTAGCGTATTTGTCTTAAAATTTGACACTTGTGTAGCTTTTAATATTCATGATGCAGGAGATATAGCTGCGTTTGCAAATCTGACGACATGTGTGTGTATATATATATATATATACTAGCCCCCCACGAGCACGCGCACGATTTTTGTTTTGTTTTGTGATTTGTGCATATATTTCATCCTCTTACACATATTTTATCAGTGCAACCGACTTGATCGTTCTGTAAATCCACTGATGAGACAAATACTCGAATACACATGAGCAAAAATATGATATCCTTATTATGAAAAAGATGAATGGAAAAAATGAATATAGCGACTAATGCGAACAATCAAAAATGAAATCAGAACGTGAAATCCGTTGAGGATATGAATTTGCGTGACCTCATTTAGATCGCTAGTTTCATATGAAAGTTCGAATACGACAATGTCGTATTTGCATATTTAGAGTTAGTTTAAACTTGTAATCGATCCTATAGCCTAAGTAAGTCATTAGGAAGTTTTTTCTCCGCTCCAAGGTTCCGTTTGTTTTATATCAAATGAATGATTTGAAAAATATTTTCTTCAAATTGAACCCTTATAGCACTTACGAAAAAGAATGAATGAATTTTTTTTTGGTATCCTTCAAAAAAATATTTAAATATGAATTATTCTCGATAATGAACACATTTTTCATTGGTTTATAATTTCAACCGATATAAGTGGCCATTTTTGGGATGGTGATTTCTAAATCATTTATTTTCCACGAAAACAAATAAAGCCTAAATAAAATCTGCAAAGATAAAAGGCAGAGAATATGAAATTATTTGTATTTGAGCTCTCTTTTATATACAACTTATTAATGCATCCCATATGGCAAATAATCGATTAGATCAAACAAAATGGAAAACCCTTTCCATAGGTCATTGCTAGCATATTGCTTCAACTTTAGCAAATTTTGCAAATCGCTTGGTTTGTCAAGTTCTTGACAGCATTAACAAAGCTGGTTTTCTTGTTGAGTCATTTAAGCTAATAGGTAAAAGGAGATTGAATGCATATAAAGAGTACATGAACTCCGTCAATAAGTTATATAGGATACTTTAACACACTGGCATTTACTATGATTGTACGAGGACTATATCGATTAATCAAGCTATTGGTCACCAGAGTCTGATGATGGTTTGTTATCATATTGAATTTGAGGTGGATATTGGACATAGGAATTTTCTTGTACTGTCTAATCTCTTGTTATCTTTATAGTAATTTGATTATTTATATATGTAACCTACGGTGCTACACTTAGATTATAATCTTTTTCAGTCGTAACATATATATCATATTACCAAGATTATTGTAATTGAAGGATACTAAAGTCATGCCTGTGTCCAATCTCAGTAGAAAAAACTTTTCTCCGACGAGCTACATGGGATGACCCTTTCGTCAAATCAAATGACAAAATGAATAACATGTTTGCTCACGACAAACATGAACCAATCCCCAAGCACATAAAGGAAAGACTCAACAAAGTCCTGAAATTTCTGAATGAAAGGATTTAGACCTACCAAGTACCTCGAAATTTCTAGGATGCATCGACTACTTTAGGGTTTGGAACAGAACCCAACCTCATGATTTTCCTAGGAGGAGAAACTACATTTTTTCACTTTTGGGACATACTTTAAAGAATTCACGCAAGATGATTAATCGAATAATCCCACTCCCTTTATTTTCGGATGAATCAATCCCATGATTATGTCTTTCAAATCAAATGATAGAGAAGGAAGAGAGGCAAATCCGAAGAACGAGCAGAAGATAGCATTCAAAAAGACGAAAAGAGTTAAAGGGGAAAGAGCTAAAAGGAAAACCAACAGTATCTTTTAGTACCAATTCAGCCTAAGAAAATCTAATTAAAATATCATAAATAATAAAAAAAAACCTAAATCGAAAATATATTATTAGGGCCTTTGGGATAAACCTTGTCGTGAATCTTGAGCATTCTCATGTAATGCCTTGCTAAACACTCGTTTAGTGATTGAGGATAAAACTTATGTGTGCATGGATTAGCCACACGACACAATCTCTATTCTGCATACCGCCAATATTAGAAGAAATTTTTTTTTTTGTGTTGGCTTGCAAATTATCTCACGCGGGTCGGGTTCACTTACATTAATTAATCCTATAAGAGACATAATCTCGGTGTTATCATTTATGATAACTTACCGACAAAAGGGTAGAAACAGTTGGAAACTATGTCCTAATAAAGCACCATTCTTGTTTGATTGACGCAGCTATCTCGGAAGAATCCAAACGGGATCAAAAGAGATTACGCGTAGATAGGAATTGAAAAGGGCACGCGATGCCTCAACACCCCTTTCCCGGACACACAACAGTGCCGGTCAAAATGCTGCATAAACTAATCCACCAAATCTTGGCTGGACTACATCGAATGACAACAATCATATGATCTTGTCTTTTGCCCTAATCCGCCCTTAAGATGGAAATTATTGAATATTTCAACCCTAATGCCGCACAGTACCCTAGGCATGCTGTGCCTTGATGGTGAGATTTTCAATTTCTATAGCATTAAAGTATAATTGGCCAAATTCAGGGCAGCCCCCAACTCGGCCCACCTGTGGGAGAAAGGCAAATAAAGAAAGGGAAAAAGGCTAAGAATCAATGTTAAATTATATTGGGGAATGGAATAAAGATAATAAGCCAGAATTAGTATCCAGCTACTGGGCCCATAGGTGGGCCCTGGACAAACAAAAGCAAGCCACATGGCATTGCTTGGTTTTGCCGGCCCATACATTATTCCCCTTCCCCCTTCCTCCTTCAAAAACGTCTGTCCTTTGAGTGCTCACTCACTCACTATCAACACCAATTCAATTCAATCGTAATCTCTCTGCCTTTCATCAAACCAAGCTCCATATCCCCACCAGAGGGTGGCCTCACTACCCACCTATGGCCACCGCTTCGCCCGCCTTGGTCGCCGCCGCCGCCTCCTCGACCGACTCGAACCAACCGTGCTCTTGCGACTCGGCCGACGACCTACGGAGCCTCAGCTCCAATTCCGCCACGACGGCGGTTGACACCACGAAATGTAGCCCGAGCTCGGGGTCCGAGACTGCGTGGACCGCCTCGAGCGTCTCCACATCGTCCGTCAAGCCCCACGCAGCCTCCGACGACCCGTGCAGGGACGCGATCCAGCGCGTCAGGAAGGGTCGCGATGTATCCAAGCTCAGCCTTGGCGACATCCGGTTCATGTACCGGCTCGGGAGCGGCGACATCGGGAGTGTGTACCTGGTGGAGCTGAAGGGCGGCGGCGAGTGCATGTTCGCCGCCAAGGTGATGGACAAGAAGGAACTGGCTGGCAGGAACAAGGAAGGCCGGGCAAGGATAGAGAGGGAGATACTGGAAATGTTGGACCATCCCTTTTTGCCCAATCTCTACGCCACGTTGGATTGCCCGAGGTGGTGTTGCTTGCTGACTGAGTTCTGCCCCGGCGGAGACCTCCACGTTCTCCGGCAACGGCAACCAGAGAGGCGCTTCGGCGAATCGGCTGTCCGGTACGTCAAATTCGTTCGTTTAACATAGTCTCTTGCCCTCACTAATAACCCTGAACACCCAACACCAACCCAGAAACGAGACCATATCACGACTTCTATGTTCAGTTTGAATTTGGATTTCTTTTTCTTGGCATTATAGCGAGATAGCGTGATGAACGATTGATGATGAATAATTAAAGGGGAGGTCCACAAAATTGAAAATTCGTGAGGATGAGTAATGGGGGCATGCGGGAACCGACTGGGTTTTGGTGGTTCAGAGCATAACACAGATTGTGACTGCGGGCGCGAGCCAACAATGTATTAAATCGTGTCCGTCGTGCGCTGTGAATCATAATGAATGCCGCCATCCGATGCAGGGAAGTACGTAGTGAGGTCAGCTCCTCCTCTTCTGCGATGTTCACTGCTCGGGCGTGAATCTTTCAGACAATCTTGTTTTGTCGTTGGTACCAAACTTTTACCCTTAAAGTTTGGCTTTTGAAAGATTGATTTCCTTTTTGTTAAAAGAAAGCAGATTTCCATATTTAATGTATCGTTAACTACCAAGATTAAAATGTCATGCATGTACCAAAATCTTGAAAAGATTATTGCATGTTTTAGAAGAATTAAAAATGAACATATTTGAAGTTCTACAACTTGTCACGACTGTGTAATTGAGTGTTAATACTTTAAAAAAATGAAATCAAAATTCTTAAAAAGTGCATTTAGATTCCGAAACTTGTCAAGAAAATACAATTAAATATTAAAAATTTTAAAAAGTATAATCAAATGAAGGACTTTATTAGACCAATATACAAATTTTGAGACTTGCTTGTATTTCTTGAAAGTTTTAATACTCAATTATACTTTTTAGCAAGTTTTGGGACTTGATTATACTATTAAAAGTTTTGACTCTCAATTACAATTGGTGATGAGTTTTAAAACTTCTAATATACTCATCCCAACAAATTATACAAGGGTTTTGTTCATGAGGCCCTCCTAGCATACTCTTTTACTGTACATATCATGGAAATATTTCGATTTTACATATACTGATTACACATTACACGAGAAAATGTTGCATTAGAAATAATAAGATCCTTATTTCAAACTCATACCCTATATGACGAAGACAAATGCTTTGCGTTTCATTATATTTTTTACAAGAGAAAAATTTTATTGAACCAAAATTTTATAATATACTCCAATCAGTCGAATGGAAAGTGTGGTTATATGTAAAATTGACTGCATATCTCTCAGAAAGCCCGAGACACCTTCATTCATTGATTGATATACTTAAGCTGGCCTGAAGAGCATACCTAGGCTTTGACAAAAGAAAAAATTTAGCAAAAATCCTTTCTAAGGCGCTTTTTCAAGCCTCCCAAAAAGAGAGATTTTGTGCATTAGAATTAGCTGGATTGATTTTTTTTTCTTTTTTTGGTGGTTGGATTGTGTGGGGCCCACTCAAATGATATTACAGATTTGAGCTATTAATTATACCATGCAATAACTTTGCATGGCATGGAAAAATACATAAAGACAAGACATTAGTACTCTTTGCCCTTAACCCCTCTCTCTCTCTCCTTCTAGACAATACAACATAAACTATTGTAGTTCAGCTATATAGTCGCGTTACCAAACTCTTGATTTCCTTGCTAGTTCTTATAAAGTTGAAATTTTCTCTTTCGTCACGTCCCTATAGTTTACCGCTTTTCCGCTTTTCTTTTTGGGTGATTGTGGGATTCTTCTTACATCATTCTCCCCCTCCTTTTTTTCTCTCTCGGATTGACATGCCATAAAGAAGACGAAACGTAATCAATCGGGCCCCGCGATTCAAATCTTCTCCTTGGCCTGCTCGATCGTCATGATGTAGCCCCCCCATGGACCACCTCCATTCATCATTATCTGTCATTACGTCCATTCCCTCCTCTTCATTGAGCTTCTCGAACAAGGCAGACATCTGTCGTAGACTTAGAATAATGTGCCTCTGGTCTCCCCCGCATTACTCTTAGAACAAATCCAAGCTGACCCATATGCTTTGATGTATACGTTGTTTTTCTTTTGCTGGTCAATTTTAAAATTTCTAACTTGGTTCTTGTTTAAGTAGGTTTTATGCGTCGGAAGTGGTGGTTGCGCTCGAGTACCTACACATGATGGGGATCATCTATCGCGATCTCAAGCCTGAAAACGTCCTCGTCCGGTCGGACGGCCACATCATGCTCACGGACTTCGACCTTTCGCTCAAGAGCGACAACCCCACGTCGATGGCTCAGCTCGTCTCCGATCAAGACCCGCAAGCCATGGACCTTGCTGGCGACAATCCGGCCGAGCATCCCCCGTTCGCCGACTCGTCATGCATCATCCCCAACTGCATAGTCCCCGCCGTACCATGCTTCCACCCAAAGCGCTGGCGCAAGAAGAAGCCCAGCGCCCGCGGGACCCTTGAGATCGTGGCCGAGCCGATCGACATCCGGTCGATGTCCTTCGTCGGGACCCACGAGTACCTGGCACCCGAGATCGTGCTGGGGGAGGGGCACGGCAATGCGGTGGACTGGTGGACGCTGGGGGTCTTCATCTTCGAGATGTTCTACGGGGTGACGCCCTTCAAGGGGATCGACAACGAGCTGACCCTGGCCAACATCGTGGCCCGAGCCCTCGAGTTTCCCAAGGAGCCATCGGTCCCGGGGCCGGCGAAGGACCTGATGGCGCAGCTCCTGATCAAGGACCCGGCGAGGCGGATGGGGTCCACGATGGGGGCCGCGGCCATCAAGCACCACCAGTTCTTTGATGGGGTCAATTGGGCATTGCTAAGATGTACAAAGCCACCCTACACTCCTAGGCCGATTGATTACAAGGACTCGGTGCGAGCGGATAGTAAGGTTGATAATTCAGTAGAGTATTACTAGAAAAAAATCAATTTAAAGAGGATGTAATTAGGCAAAACTATAAGCTTGTTCCTGATACTTCCGCAGCTCATACCATGCACGTGTAATATCACATTGGGCAAAGCATGCATTGGATGCCAATCCTGATTTGGAGATCCACTACTCTTATGATCTCCCATCTTTGTTCCTAGTCTGTCTTACCCCCTTAAAGGAACTTTTTGGGACGGGTGGGTCTTCAATCTTTAGGACTCTCGATAATGATGAAGATGTTGATGCAAGAGCGTGTCGTTTGCAAGGTTAGTGGCAGTTTTGATATAAAATCAGAGACAGAGAGCTCGTCATTCACGGAGGAGACTCGCATTGACAAACAAAGCATACGAAAAAGGAGGTACTTCTCTCGTGGTATTAAAGAGAAAAAAAATAGATGTTTAAGAATGTCATACGGTTCAAATATATATCAGAGAATATGTTATATATATTATTCGTATACTGTAAATGTATATAGACATTTGTATAAAAACACACAAGCGTGTGCTGCGGACCTGATAAAACAATTACGAAGTTTGGAAAATAAATAATTTTTAAGCATCAATGAATGCAAAGTATATTGATGACCAACTGTTGGCGGTAAAAAATTTCAGATAAAAGGAAACCACTGTGTGAATGTTCTTATTTTGAAAATATATCAAGGGAATTATCAATATGCATTACCTGGTGATGACATATTGCGAATTCTTTTTTGAAATATACTTTCGCATTACGCATCGCCACATCTCAAATAATTTTCTTTGTGATACTTGACGATGGACAATGAGATATCTATAAATTGTTGCCAAAATAAAAGGGTAGACATTGAATAGTTACCAAAAAGATTAGAAGATCTTACATGAAAAATTTGTGAAATTGGGAGATGATCTGAGAGAGTTCACCACTAATAACCTATAGATGGAGAGAAGGAGCTAATAGAGAAGAGAGAAGATTCAATTTCCCGCGATGGCGCAAAGGTGAAAGTTATGACTAAAGGAGGGAAGCTATCGAGAGAGGGAATTTACCTTCTTACTTTATGCTTTCATATTTTTATTTGATCCATATTATTTAACGTGCTCGAGATAATGCATGTGCTTATATTGTGATTTAATATATATATATATATATTATGTATGTATTGCAATATTATATCTCATATTTTCTTTTAATAGGAAGATATGCCTACATGATGAGGTTTAGATCCATTTTAAATTAAATTCACATAAAATTCTAGGGAAAGAATTTCAATTTATATGTTTATAATTTTTTTGTAATTTTCTTGTATTTTCACTCATGCAAATTTGATCTTGACACCAAAATTTCAATAATACAACAAATAGAATGAATGTTTAATTTATCCAATTTGATCCTTAAACTTTAATATAATATGCAATTTAATCCCTGAATTTTTAATATATTAATGCGTCCCAGAATTTAATTTTGGTACATATTTAAACTAGCCATTGGACTATATGAAAATATGTAGTAGTCCGTGAATTTAAATTAAGTGAAGGACAACATTAAATATTTTATATATTCCAAGGATTAGTTTGAACATATACCAAAAGCTCAAAGATTATATTGAAAAAAATCAAAAGTTTATGAACTATATTATACATTGGATTTAAGTTCAAGGACCACACTGTATATTGAGCCAAAAGTTCATGAACTATTTATGTCATTATCCCTAACAAATATAGTTTTAGATCTTATGTTATGTATATAAAAGTGGATGTACGAGACTGTTTGATTCAAACCTTAATGTACTTTGTCAACAAACCCTAAACATGGATTGTGTTGAGTAAATGTGGGGGAGAGGGAGAATTACGCCTTTCTGTTTCATGCCCCATTCTTACAATTTTGCACTTAATCAAAATGATTATTTTGGAGAAAAAGATGATTTACATCATGGAAGCACATGGCTTCTCCTTTGGATCAGATTGTAATGATCAATCTTGTCGCCATGTGGGATCAACATCTTGAACATGTTCAAACCCAACTTCATTATCCCCGTTGACTTAGTTCATGATCAATGCCGTAGTTCGTGATCAATGCTGCTTCAAGCTTGAATAAACATGCAATGATTCAGTATCCTTCTGAGAAACCCTAGCCCTCCATGCTCCGGATACACTTAGAAATCGGAAGAAAGAGAATAAAAAGCGTTTGGCCTTTCCTTGGACCATCTGCCCACAGTAAACAGAGCATCTTCTCTTTTACATCATGAATTCATCATTGCATTTAGCAGCAGCAGCAAACCAAGCCCTTTTGATTTTCCTTCTGGTAGATGTTAAGGCAAAAAAGGAAAAAACAATGCATGTCCTTTTCCTTATCAGAAGGAGGTTTACCTTTCATCATGCACCGCAAAATTGATTTCTTTAGTTTAAATTTGCAGCGTCGAAGATTTGAAGGCAGATGATTGAAGTTATGACACAGAACGATAAAGGACAGTGACCTACTCTCGCCAGACAACATGCTTCATCTTCATGCATGCTTGCAGATAAATATGCCGCATGACAAAGCTAGATGAATGGTACTCGTAACTAGTAATCGATTGCTTCATTTTGTGTCAGGCTCTTTTCCACCAAACGATTGAAGAGATCCATCAATTTTTTATCATCTATAAAGACATGATCCACCGTATCCCGCTTCCAATTCGATATAAATCAATAGAGTATTCTTTTAAGCTCCATGGCCTACCGCTATGGCCGCAAACTTCTTATTGATGAGCAGATAAATTTCCATGTCCACCCAACAAATTATCTCACCCATTCAGAAATAATCACGAGTTCACACTAACTAATCAATCGTAAAATGATTCATTGGTCATGCTTTAGTAAAAGCTGTCAAACACCACAAGCAAGACGAAGGCTCCGATAATCTCACAAGATGTTATTTCCTTAATTAGCATTCAAGCACATACCACACTTAATAACCGAGTTCATGTGAACTAGAGTCTAAGATCACCGAGATAGAGCATATCCATAAATCATTAGCACCATTAAAGCGAATGGGGTAATGAGATTAAGCAGTGGCCACTGCTTCGGTGGGCTTCACTTCTTCAGCAGGCTTCACCTCTTCCGCAGCCTTCACTTCTTCCGCAGCCTTCACTTCTTCTGTGGGCTTCACTTCGGGTTGGGCCGGGGCTTCCGCTTCCCAGAAAGCAGTTTGTTTTCCGGACTTTGAAACGGTTTGCAGGACAGCATCGGGCTCCAAATTGCCATTGACCGTCACCTTCTGTTCCTTCAGATCGATGTCAAATGATTCCACACCTGAATTTGCAATTTTTTTTTTTTTGCAGTTTCAGGATCAGAGTAGGTAATACCAATCAATTTTGCATCTACAACATTTTCAGCAAGTGAAGATTCTACCACGCAGATGTAAGATGGCAGAGCGAAAAGAAGCAAATTAAGGATGCTATAATCAATATCAAATTAGTCATGTTTTTGCAGTCTAAATGGTCTTCAAAATCATGTTGAGAAATATGGGGAACAAATATGTCTATCTTAAGACAGTTCTACGAATTACAAAGCAAGCGACAGAAAGTTGGAAAAAAAAAAAACCTGTTGCGGAGCCAGAAAGTAAACAATTTTCTAATTGCCGACGATTTGGAGATTGCACATTCTTTATTTGTTGCTTTTCACGACCAAAGCGCTAGTTGTTGGAAAAGCAAATTCTAAGGTATTTCAATCTTACTTGCCTAAAGGAGACTTGAAGAACAAGCTTCACATAACATTGAAGATACATAATGCAAAACAACCATAATGTCCTGCTTATGTGACCAAAAACAAGAACAGATTGTTGAGTAGAAAACAGGAAACAAATAGAGCACTCATTAGTAGCGAACCTTCCATTTTTTCCAGCACCCTTCTGACTGCTCCAGCGCAGCCTTGACATGACATACGAACCTTGAGAACAACAGTCTGCGGGAGTAAAACAAAGCATCAGAATCCAAAAGAGAGGGAAACAATAAAATGGTTTCCTTTTCCTTATAAGAACTCCAGATGTAAAGAGGGAGAAGTGGAGAATAAAATAATCTAGACATAATGAAAGAACAGATGAATCCAATCTTCGGAATTCATAAACACCAACCGAACTTACACGCTCAGATTACGTATGACTTCACACGGGTCACTCAAAAGCCGGTACTTTATTATTTTAAACAACCAAGCACAACCAGATGACATTCATATCAGTGTAATCAGCTGAGCGCCTCTATAAAGCCACAGTAGAAGATAGATTATCGCCAAAATTAACTTTTAAAGAAGCATTCCTATTTGTTCTGGAATGAAAGATTGTTTTGGTGATGACACTCCTGCTTTGTCATTGTGGGATTCCAATTCGTGTTAAGATAGTTGCATCTGTTGGGATACTTATAAGCACTTCCATCTCTTAGTAATCTTAAATAATCTTAGAATTTTCTTTGACAGATAAGACATCTGTCTCCTAAACAAAGTTCTTTAGATGCCATTTTGCAGAGAAGTTGAGCGACTCGAGTCGTAACATTCGACCTCCACACTCGTATGTGTATTGAACCAAAGGTGAAATGTTACAACCACCTCTCTGCACAGCACGGAAAGGACGAACACCCTACAGATCAAGGCATGCGTTTAACTATATCAAGAGGGAAAAGTAGGGAAAAAAATTTCCGGAGTGTTGGTATCATATCTCAAGCACAGCTACACGGCATCCATATCTCTCATATATCTGACTTTCAACTTCTTCAATCAGACAAAAGGAGATGGGGAAAATTTGGGAGCACTGAATTTTGGTATTGAACACTTCTGCAGCCCACCCAACAGGATTCTAACAAGCAGGGAAAGAAATAGAAGACTTTGCCCCATTTATTCAATCACAGGACACAACATACACCCTCGATTACTCGAGCATAGACTCATTTCACAGTCATTCCGATTTTAAAGTCGCTGATGTTGAGGAATAAAGCATCACGAGATAACCCCTCAATGTTTTTTTTTTTTTTAAATAACTTGGGTGCTTCACTTCATTGACAGCTGACATAAGAAGAGCATAGCCTTTGCAACCAAATCACATAGGCTCATCTTAAAAAAATTCAGTCCAATTTGAACCGGTCTACGTGCATATTCATGCATCTGAACAAGAAATCAAAAGGTGCAAGCTCCTACAAAAAATCCATTTTAAATTCTAAGTCTAATAAAAGAAAGCATGCCTCAGGTGCACACACGAAAAAAAGATATGCTTACCTTCGAAACAACCTCTCTTTGGGCAACACGAATTGACCCATTCACACACAGAAGAGGAGAAAACAATCCAACCAAACTCTCGAAAACAAGAACACCAACAATGATCAAAACATTCGTCAACTAATCGCCAACGTAACACGATACCTGAGACATGGTTCTGAGTCTGGAGGACGAAAGACAAACCCGAAACAGAGGGAGATTCGATCGTCGCAACTATGGCTTCGTTTTCTGTGGCGTTTGAGTTTTGAAATTGGGGTATGTGGTCCTGGTCTTTATGAAGGCATCGACAGGAGAGGAGGCTGGGCAATGGAGGGCTGGGTGTGGGGTCAATGGCTCAACCCCCATGCCCACCATAATATCGACTCATCAATTCAGTTCCCGTAACGTTCAAAACACCCTCTCCCCCAACTAATCTCTCGATTGGCAAATGGACAAGTGAGATTCCAATTGTCAGGGGCGGTCGTGGAATCCACATCACGTTCTTTATTCGCCTTTCGGCTCGAGTCGGATACCCACTCAAAATTCTTTATCGAGGATCGTTTTCATGACATTGAAATCACAATTTTTCCGTGACGTTGATCGGTGCATAGAGTGCTCAAGTGGGCTTAAGTGGATCGATCCGACGGAAAGAGAAAATCGCTTGTTCGGACAATGTCCAACCTATATCTCAAGCTTAGTGAGCCGCCAATATCATGCTTTGATCTATATGCCATCTCATTCCTATGGGGTTCTCCATGCGGCAAAAGAGAAACATTTATACGGCCGATGTCTATCGGATATGATACGTACGCATGTGCAATCAAGAAAGAAGAGCCAAATAATACTTCGACCGAAATAAAGAAAGCAAAAATTGGGCGACTTTGAATGTTAGCATTTGTTCTATCTTTTTTAAAACAAGCCATTAGTGTCAAGATGGTACTCACATTCCCCAAGATAGCATAAAAACCCCAAAAAGGAAGAAACCGAAATTCCTAAACATTAACCAAATTAGTATGTAATCGTAACCATTTGTCACTCCGGTTATTTCATCCAACAACTTTTTATTATTATTTCAATTCAAGAGTCGGGGTAGAAAAGAGGGAAAAGCTCTCCGTTCCCGATTATCCCGTAAATTGATCCTTTTGAACCACAAGAATTTATAATTAGAATGAGATTTCAACTCAGCACCCTTTGAAATTTTGAGAAAAGTTGTTCTTTGAAGAGCATGGTATGATAAAAGTTATAAAGTGTGTTTAAAGAGAGTTATTATTTATGGTTGGCCTCTATGGTAGATGTCGACACTTTCTCATTCAGAATAGTTTTTATTATTTCTTTATATTTTTTCGAATCTTATGAATTCCTTTCTCTCTCTCTCAAAATCTTATGGCTCATGTAATTCGATTTTTATTTATAAGAAAACACGCGAAATATATTTGATTCGAATTCGGGATGACATTAGATGGGGGGAAAGCAGATTCGACCGTTAAAACTCCCCCTTAAAGATTTCCCGCAGTACGAGAATATGGAGGGGAGAGGCAGTACAAGGCTAGTCGGTTTTGCAGTACCGAAGTAACTGTTCGTAGGGCAGTACCGTCCGACATCTTTGTCCTGCTTTCGGGTAGGGCAGGTTGGTGAACCTCCGGACAATTTTGTTGTGAGTTGGCCATTATGGAATGGGGACACTTAATTTGTTAATTGGGATTTTGACCGAATTTTGACCTGAAGTTTGGACCTTGCCGAGATCTCTGTGCAAGGGCACAATGGAATCGTGCTCCGTGAGAACTTCCTAATGGCGCCCAATTTGACCTACTCTGATTGTTGTCGTGGGACGTTGTCGTACGCCGACTTTGAACCGTCCGTCTGCGTGGTAAAAGTCACATGAAATTGAACATGAATTGGCGATCGCAATCTCAATACGGACCGCGTAGGCCGGTGTAATGGGATCGAATGATATTGTCTTAATGGGACTACATTTGTCCCTGCTAGTTGCCGGCACATCTTTTGCACGCATGAAGTGCGTCCATCTGGCATGGGATTCGTGCCGAATCGGCCTGTTCGGGATCGGATTCGTCCCCATCTCGTGTTCCCGCTCCGTTTGCATATATGAAGCACGTTGATTTGGCATTGAAACTCATGATGTTTTGACCAACGTTGTTTCGAACGGATCGGATTCGACCTTGTGGGTTGCTTCGCATTCCAAACTAGTGCTAGCATCCGAACACGAGGCGTATTCGCTCGCGTTATGTTTTCCACTGCACGGGGGGGATTTCATGCCTGCCCGGTTTGATTAATTTGCTTAAACGTTCTATGAGTCTAAATACTTGATTGGATGAATCACTGAGCATAAACAGTTTTATTAAAACAATCGAGTCATAAAACTTTTCAAGAATTTGAATCTAACAATTTCTATATAAAAAAAAAAAGATGGTGAAAAAAGTTATTCAAGATAGTGCCACACACATTCTCGCATGGCACTATCACGATAGCCCATGGGTCCCCGTGTCACGTCAAAGTTTTTCCAATTCAATTGTAACATTCAAAAAAAGAAATTGAACTTTTGCAGCACAATTTAAAAGTCTTAAGATTGAATTGTAGGTGGTTTAGATGTACATCAATTTGAGGCCCTTAATGCACTTATCCTAAAGTTTAACATCACGGCTTTCGCGAAAATCATGTGTAATTGTTGCACACCTGCACTGTTTTTTTCACATGAAGTAAGAAGTAAACTCACAATTTGAGAAATCTTCGATGGTACATCAGATGAGCAAATCAGATTTTTCATTGGAAATTTGAAGTTCATCGGCTGCGTAGAAATACATAATACGCGTATCCTGTATTTACAACCTCAGGAGATCCCATCACATCAAACTACACCGTCCGATCAATCGAAAGAATTGCCAACACGTCCGCAACCACACAATCTGACAGCGGCATTGCTCGAAATCCCAAATGATTATATAACAAAAGGTCAACGGAACCAAACAAGGGAGCTGGTTTTGAATGCCATCAGCTAGAGGTGGCAAAATGGGTCAAAGACCCATATTTTAACCCATATTTGATAATATGGGTCATAAATGGGTTAGCTTAAAAAGTTAGTTGGGTCAAAAATGAGTCACTTAACAACCTTATGGGTTTTAAATGGGTTCTAAATGGGTCATAAATGAGTTACCTATTTAATTTTAAGTATTATTAACAAATCATTTAAAATATTATTAACAAGTCATTTTTAGACTATGAAAATTCTGATATTCTGATTATTTTATTTTTTTAAAATAAAAATTTGATTATTTTCATATTTTTTAACAATACGGGTCAGGTCGGGTATGGGTCGGGTATGGGTCGGGTATGGGTCGGGTCGGGTATGGGTCATCATATTTACACTACATGAATATGGGTCAAAACGGGTTAAATGGGTCAAATATGGTCCGACCCATATTTGACCCGACCCAAACCCGACCCGACCCACCCGTTTGACACTCCTACCATCAGCTGACATTGATCCTCTCTACCTGCACTTCAGCCTCATTTCCTTTTCCATATGATCTCAGCTTGACTTCTCCTAACTGATCCTGGAATTGAATACATTTGATACTCCTTTCATCCCGCTCAGCACTCTTAATCAACATTTGTGTGGCCGTTTTCCATCGGCGCCTTTCTCCCGTCTCGCATGGCAATGACCATTATTGTAAGCCGTCTCGAGTCTCTTATGCTTGTCTTCTGAGGGAAATGAATACTTTCGGCCCGCTTGCGCAGCACCAGTCTCTCCATAAGATTATGCAGATGGGATTTATGTGGTTCACAGTTGCACTAATAAGTTAGTATTTGGACTCTTGAGACTGTTCTTGGCAATGACTAATTCTTGGATCGTTCGCTTTTGACAATGACTGATTCTTGTATCTTTCTATCCATCACAACACAAAATAACTAGAACTGAAGTCAAAAGACTGATTTGGCTTTAATTAAATTATCCGATGGCCATCAAGATATAGTAAAATTTAGCAGCTAGCTGGACTGCTGACTGTTATGATTAATAATATAACAAGGATATACTATTGTACAAGCATTGGATAAAGTGAAATTTCATAGCAAGATCTCTTACAGGGAAAAGCTGGAGAAGTAACCTTAAGCTGCTTATCTAAGATTCGGCTCCCAAACTCTCCTATATTTACAACTTCGTCTGATGCAACACCTCCAAAACAGAATACTTCTCCAAGAGCAATCCGAGGTACATGCAACAGCGACACCCTCGGTCGAATTTCACGACTACAGGAAAATTTGATGATTTGTAATTTATCCAGTAGTGCTGCAAAGTAATGGTGCTTCTTGGTCTTCTATGTTGTCCTGATTTGAGTTCTGGCTTGACCAATCTTCTGGCTTAAGCAGACAAGCGTAGACGAAAGACAGAACCTGAACATGTATATCATTTTAAGAAACGATGTGATTAAAACACTATTACTCGGCGACAAACTGGGGCATCAAAAGAGTTCTTTTTCTCACCATGCATACAGAGGCACATACAATGCTAAAGCCCATGCAGTTGAAGGGGGCATTATCTGATAGGAACCAAGCTGAGAATATAGAATGTGTAAAGATTAGCATGGTCGGATAGAGAAAGTACGGTTTCAGAATTCCAGATGGAGATAAGAGAAGGCAAGTCACCGGTTAAGGGACTCATGGCAAGCGGTGATAAAAAACTTGCTATTGCTTGTATACCAGCAATAAATCCTTGAGCCTTTCCCTGCAGGTAAAATCGAAACCAGCATCTTTTAATCACTTGCAATGAGTTCAAAAGGGTAAGACCTTCATGGTGCTACACAAAGCAAAATTTCCTGCATAAAGCCCAGATAATATGAAACTATAGACTGAACTATCAAGGGAAAGCACATCAACTGGTGGGGGACTATACCATCACTTCAGATGTTCAGATGCATTTCTTTTTCAAACACTGCATGGGCAACACTAGGAGAAAAGGGATTCAAGAAACTCAGATACTATAGAATGCTTGGACACAGATCGAGTATGAAGGTCGTTCGATGATGTCTTACGTTCTATAACCTGACTAATCTTTTCCATAATTCCAGTTGGACTGACTTGCTCCTTCAATTAGTCAAGTTTTATAGGGAGCATAGACATATAAATTGTCTGATCTTTCTAGAGCTAGTAAAGGGCTCTTAGCCAGCCCTCTCACTGAAATGCAAGTGACACTAAGTAGATCACATAATCATGCAAACTTTAAAACCATTTTTATGCCTCAACTTTTCTACGAACATGATTTTAGTCCCTGAACGTCAAATTTTGATAGTCTTTTTGTTATTGGGTTTAGTCAAGGGGAACATTTGGATTGCACATGCCGTCCGGGCACGTAGGGCCTGTGGTCATAAAAAAAAAATCTAGATTGCACATACTCTCTACAAGGGCTTTCATAGATGTTTCTCATTCTGAATAAGACGACCAAAACAAAGCAATTTTGTCATCCTACTTAATTGTTCCACACCACACAATGGCATCCATCAGGAATCTTCTCACAAGCTGTACTGAAGGAAAAATTAACTCATGCATAGTGTTCTCAAGTGGGAAAAAGTCCAACAAGATCAGATGATATTTCAATTGACTTCATCATGGAACATCCATGACATGACAACAGTAACAGGTTGCCTTACAGCATATGACCGGTGTGTATGTTGTTTTTGTAAGGAGTACTTAAGAATAATGACATAAGGATGATAAAGGAAAAATTCTTCGTAGTAAAGTACCAGGCAAGTAGATTACTTATCCAAATTTATTTTAATATCTCTCAACATAACTTTGGAGAAAAGCTATGAAAAGGATTGCTTTAACTAACTGAGCTGTTTAAGTTTGTATTTCAGTTCAAGAGACAAGTTCAAGTTATGCGTGTACAAGCATGAGCTAATGTCACTGTCCTCAGCACTAATAATTTGGCTCTGAAATGTGACTATTCTAGCAATCCATGAGTGCCACCAAATTTGACACTAGAAGATGTTTCCATTGTCAGTAATAGCAAGCCCAAACTAGTTTACCTTTGACCATCCCCATAGAAGTAAAGAAATCTTTTGTTTATGCTAACACATTCATATCTGAATCTTCGGTTTGTAATCTCAGAAACAGTTGTCATGGAGGGATCAAAGTCAACATAATTGGGTTGCAGAGTTTGGCAGTAACTACAAGTCCATGATGCACAATGCACAGAAGTAGAATATATAAGGGCTTATCTATGCTAACCTGATCAGCTGAGCTTGATGCTTTTGAAATTATGGCATAGGTCTTCACATTCAGATGTTAAAGTCCATAGACGTCACCAGTAGCAAGAGTAACAAAAAGGACAACGCATTAGAATGAAAGTGACTATTTCAATGGAGGAAATGATGAGGTTATTTACTTACAGCAGGATCAACAAAGGCATAAATAACTCCGAAAGAGGCACTTAAGTATGCCACCTGCAACACGCATTGCCACAGTGGTTATATTTTGCAGTGTCGAGAATTGACAGAACTCATAACTTTGGACTAAGTTGAATACAGAACTGAAGTTCCTTCATTTTCACTTAATCACCATGAAGGATGTCCTCCTTTTTTCTGTTTGTATATTTTCCCTGAGGTTTCCAAAGTCATCCTATTTGATTTTCATGCCACCGACAACTCTTATAACCATGAGAAGGAGAATAGATTGAAGAGTCGCTCATTCTCTACTCCTGAAGAAGCCATTAGCATTTTCACATTTGCTGAAGAACAAGTAGTGTTTGGAAATGAGCCTTATTTATGTCTTTTATCCTGTGAAGGAGGTTGAAGATCTTGTTACTTTGCTTGATGTATGTGTATTAGTGTCCCATCCCCTGTCATTACTGACATCTTCACAAGAAATTATTTCTGTAATCTCTACTGACCATGCAGCATGATAGCATGCTAGAATATATCTATTCCTTCAATAGGCATGAGATTGTCGTTTTTGTCTGACAGAAATGAAGAACCATTCTGGGTAAATAGAGATACATACCCATGATGCCCAAGCCAAGCCATAGAACAATGCCTGTGAAGGAAAAGGCAAGTCTCATGATTATCCATCACTATAACTGTTGACTGTAGGGAACTGTAGTTATCTGAGGAAGTACAACTTACATAAGCAATTGATGCAAGTAAGCCTATGCAGAGTATTACTTTTTCTCCAACCAAAGGATTTACAAGAGGGAGAACCAAAATCTGCAGAAGAAGAACATAAATTAAACATAAGATTGATTAAGAGGTGATTTTGTATCAAATAATCAGAAAGCATTGGTCAAATCATGAAACGGTAAATGAAGGACATGGGATGGGGTTCTGCCAAAGATGAAATTCAAACTAATGCTTGTTGAGACCAAAGAAAACCTTTATAGGCCCTTCAACAATCATTTTAAATTTTGCTTTGTTGTTACATTGCACAGATGCATTGTTCAAGGAATGGGCCATATGAATCTCTCTCTCTCTCTCTCTCTCTCTCTCCACCCTGCATGTGTGGGTAAGGATGATTATTACATTCCAGTTTCCCATTTTCATCTCAAACTCTTCAATCACTCTTCCTTAGTGAAATGTAGGAAGGAGATTAAAAGGTTCTCTGCAAGACAGGCTCCATTAGCAATCGTTTGTGTCCAAAACCCATCCAGTGAGGCCAAAATCACTTGTGATCATTTTTTGGCTATGTACGATGCCATTTATTACCGATATATCTGAACCTTCCTTGTAATAACCCTTTTAATTTACATCCACGCACATACATCATGACATGACATAATATTGTTATAATAATTACCCATAGCATGAAGAGTGAAGAAAGAAAGAATGGCGGCATAAAGAGACTAATGCTCATTCTGTATTAATTACTTATCAAATGAAAATATAATAACTTGCAAAGAAAACATACACGGTCCACTGATGACAAACCTGAGAAAATATTGAGCCTGCTTCCACCACTATTAGAATCTCCGAAAATTGATTCTTAGTAAAACCAAAAGCTGCCTCCAGATAGTACTGAAAAGGTAGTTTTGCAAGTGTCAAGCATGTAAACTGAATAAAAGCAACACTTACGAGTATGAGAAACAGGAATACAGATGGACTGGATGCCACTAATTCCACTACTTAAGTCCTACTGGGGTCTGATCTTTTTGACAGAGTACAGATTTTTGGGCTCTGCCCCTTTCTTTAGTTAGTCTTTGCAGCACTATCAGAAATTACGTCAAGAGATTTGGGAAGCAGGGGTACCATTTGGCAACCTGATATGAAGAAGAAATATGAGATGACAAACATTAAGATGATTTTATCAATAAGACAAAATAAGGATTCTCCATGTTCGAGTTCTGATTTCTAATGTCACACTTTCCACAAATTTAAATGAGCTGGGAACCCCTGCTTAATTGCCTCGAAACTCCTGGTCTTCGCGGAAGATTGAATTCGCCTATAATCATGTCACGTGGGTACTTCTGAGGAACCGGCACTAGAGAAAATTAAGTTTCAGAGAACTATTAATATACCAGTAGTGGTTAAGGAAAAACAATACCAGTAATACGTTGCTGATGCCAGTCATTCCCAACTGGTAGAAGAAGGAAACAATGGAGATGCCTCTGAGTGTTTGGCTGAAGAGTGACGAGGAATTCATCAGACAGATTCGTGCAAGATAAACAGGATGCTATTCTAATGAAAATGTGCATGATGAAGAAGAATTGAAGTCCTTTCGAGAGGCAATTTACAGGACCACAAGAATAAGCAAAAACGCATACCTCCTTACAACTATTATTGCTGCATCTCTCATTGATCTGTACCGTTTGGACACACCCCTAAAAAACCTAGTTGACCACGTTGACTCTTGGTCTTGCCTAGGGGTATAGTTAACTGTCTCACGCAGAAACACGTAGATATATATCGGGCAAAAGAGCAAGAGAGCTATAGAAACCTGTAAGGAGAAATTTTCATTAGCGCGAGAACCAGAAAGCCAAAGGATAACCAGAGATGCTGTTAAATTTCATCAACTGCTTACATCAAATATGTACTTCTCTGGGAGAAAACGTGCTACCAAGTTTCCGAGGACATGAGAAGCAGAATAAAGACCTGTAATCCAACTAAACGCGAGAGCCCTCTTACCGGATTCAACAACATCTGCCTAGTAAGAGGAAAGGAATCTTTCGGTTATGGTCCGGTAATTATGACTTGCGATTTCTTCCAGTTCAGGAAAATGCTCACCGCATAAGCAACAGAAACACAGAATATACTGCCCTGGCTGAGAATGTATGATATAGTCCTGAGCACATAATAGGCATATACAAGTCCCCTCGACTGATTCCAGGCCAGCATAGCTGAAACAATAGAACGAAGAAAAGGATGAACTCACTATTGATGAGAACTAAATTGAAGTTAATCATAATCTAATTACCAGAGAACAAGCCTAATTGATGTGATCGCATACAGAAGGGAGCAACCAAAGCATGGGCCTGGTATAGTTCCTTTATAAAATTAAGTGGCTTTTCCTCTTTGTAGTACATATATCCGCCATTTCTCTTGCGATAGTTCGGAAGGGATAAAGGGAAGCAAGTCAATTCACCGGTACAGAAAAGAGAGGCACGATGGATGAATCATTTTATGACTTTTACCGGAACTTATGAAGAATAAAACAATAGGAACATGAAAGAACTTATTAATTCTGGATCTCATTCCTAGTTTGAACATATGACATGCATACTGTAATCAATCCCGAGCAGCTCAACTTGGGCTCATAACAGTAAATAGGAGAGAATCAGTAGTCTGAGTCTGTTTTGAAGTGCATTAGATTAGAATGAATCGGAAAGAAGGGGAGAAAGTAATGCTTGAAAAACATGTCGGCAGATTCATGAACATAGTCACACAAATTTTCAGAAGCACTTTGAAATGAATCTCACCAAAGGGAAATACAGAGGTTGATATGATTACAAGGAGCACTGGTTTTCGTCCATACTCGTCTGCAAGCTGACCGAGGATTGGAATTGAAAACATCTTGAAAACTCCAACGATCTAAATTAGAAAAGGAAAGAAAATCATAAGTTATCTTTGCCTGGCAGTGGTCTTTAACTTATGAATTCAGTCAGTCGAAATGAACACCATCATGCTAAGCCTTTTCCCAACGTGGCACCAAAATGGATCTTACTTAGCTGAAGCACACTTATATACGGTTTAGTATTTCCCAATGAACACTCCAGGAAACTAGTGAATGTCCACCATGGCCATTATAAATATGGTTAAAGAAGCTTCTATGAGAAAAACAAAGCATGTCCCACTTTCACAAGAACCTTCATCCACAGCCGCCAACATATTGCATTGCTACTTCTTGCTGGTAGCAAAATATGTTGACCTAACCAATTTGTCAGAAAACAAATCTCGAATTGAAGAGCACCACCCTTTCGAGGCCGCCATTTCAAGTAATCTGTTGCTTCATATGCTTCTAAGGAAATTTACATTGACCAGTACCCGGAATGCGCTAAGGGAACAGATAAATGACAAGGCATATTACATGTACTGGAAAAATCGTTTCTTCTTGATTCATTCTGTGCTCAAAACATTTAGACATTGAGCTGACATAAATAATGACTGGTCCAAGCTTCAGTTTTATTAAATATTAATATGGTCCTCGTAAACTTATCGATAATGCCAAAAGAAAAAATAAAATAAGAAGATGTGGGAGTGTTTCGTCCGATACCAAAAAGTCCAACAAAAGAGCGATACTTAGTAGAGTATGAAAATCATCAAATATTAGTAAATAAATGCATATCCAATTTGGTAGCTGACGTCACCTGATACTTCCCTAAAAGGAATATTGCGTCAGCGATACGTCATCCCAGTGCATTTAAGGCCCAAAGGGAATTTTCTTACCAACTTCTCTCAGCCAAAACGCATAATTTTGCCAAATAAGAAGAGAAAAACTAAGAGAAAGAGCAACAGAGAGAGAAAAACAGAGGCACGCGATGATCACCGTCTGTTGGAGGCCATTGATGTAGATGACTTCGGAGCAGGTGGTGTCGCCGGGGCACAGGGCGTCGATCAGGACGTCGACGAGCACCGACACCGTCATTTCCTCGGCGATCCAGTGGACGCAGAGCGGGATCAGCAGGTGAACCAGTGGCCTCAGCCCCCTCAGTCCGTCCACGCTGTTCTTGAGCAACATTCCCTCTCGAGCGCCTCGCCGCCGCCGCTGTCGCTGTCGTGATTCAAGTTGGTGATGTCCTTTGGTTTTCGGTAAATGTTGAGAGTGTCGTGGCTTGGGGGCGGTCTCAAGCGAATTTAAGAATGGAGCTTGTGTGTGTGTGTGTGTGTGTGTGTGTGAGAGAGAGAGAGAGAGAGAGAGAGAGAGCGGAGAAGTTGGTTGGTGTTGGGGGTTGACTGGTTGTTGAACAGGACAGGCCGTACGAAATGGGTGCGAGTGGGAACGCAGAGGGAGCGAGAATCTCTGTTCGTGCAGTGGAGTTTCGGACATTGTTGCTTGATAAGGGGAAATAGATTGCCTGCAGTGCTTTACACCATTCGAATTTTCCTCCTCGTAAAAGGGTGTCCCCATCTCCTAATTAAAGGACAAGTACTGCAGGCAATCTAGGCCAGATAGTTAGGAACCCCTCTATAATAAACAGAAACACTCGCACGGAGAGATTAAGGGCCTGTTTGGCAAACCGTGTTTCTGTTCCCAGGAACACAAATTTGTGTTTTTTTGTTCCAGGGAACAAAAAAAGAACAGAAACGCGTTTGGTTAAATTTTTGTTCCAATTGTGTTTTTTGTTCCTGGAAACATATTTGGAACAAAAACAAGAAACAAAAAAAACTTGCTTCTTATTTTTGAACACTTTGAAAAAAACACTTTTTCTTTTTTCTTCATTTTTTCTTTTTTCTTTCTCTCACCGCCGCCGCCGCCGGCGGTCGCCGGTCGCCGGCCGCCGCCGCCGGTCGCCGGCCGCCGGTCGCCGGTCGCCGGCCGCCGGCCGCCGCCGGATCCTATTGAAAAGAAGAAAAAATAAAAAAAAAACAAATCATTGTTCAATTTTACCAAACGAGTTTCTATTCTTTTTTTATTTCAAGAACACTTTTACCAAACACTCAATTTTACTCAAAAATTGTTCCATGGAGTAGAAACACAAAAAAGTGTTTTTGTTCAAAAACTGTTCCTTGAAACAGAAACGTTACCAAACGCGCCCTAATTCGGCGAGACTTCACATTTGAAGGACCTGAGTACCAGACTCCCTTTCCTGAACTTGACCCGAAGCATATGCTAAATCGAATTTGGACCGTCCTGCCATCATTCTTAATGTCCTCAATTCGTTACCCAACTTGATTTCAGCATCTAACACTGTCCACCGCGAGCGTCGACGTATTCAGGGAGTCATCCATCAAGCACGACGGCGGTGGCATCGCCTGTTCTTTTTGCGTGCATTGATCGCATACATGTCACGGTATTTTTAGCACATCTCCCAACTCCATCCTTCACATAATTCAGTTCAAGAGATGTGTATCGACATGAGATGGCTTGCTTTACTATCCATACCATACCCGGCTCATTCGCTTATGTTTCTGGTCCAACCTTTGTTGACCGGACGCTGTCTCCAGTTGCCTGGTAGCTCAGGACGCTATAGTTTTTGTGTTTTTTGCAGTCGATTCAGTGGTCCATGTTATCCTACCTTTTGTAACTTTATCCGATTGATGATGTCAGTGCTGTAGCCAAAGGCGCAAAACGAAAGCTACACGACTAAAAACCAAGGATATCGTGGGACCTAGGATGCGAGAGAGTGCGTGTTAATGGTAGACGGGCGCGCAAGCGAGTGCGTGCCGCGTGCAGGCTGAGTTTAATATCTCGAGTTAGATATTGCCAATTCCCCTTGCCGCGCCGCCGTCACGAGCTAATCTCTCTTCTTCCCTTGCTGTGTTTCCATGGAGCGTGTCCGCGCCTGCCGGGCAGGTGTTCCGTGCGTGCGGAGGCGTGCGGCTGTGTGCTGGATGCGTGTGGAGAGTGTGGTGTTGCAGGTGGGGTTAGAGCTGTTAGAAACAATAGGTTATGGAGTAGTGTTCGGAAATTTTCAAAACAAAGCAAGGACAGCGCTCGGAACAACGACAAAACAATACAATAATGATATACACGAACACGGACAGTGTTCTATAACAACACGGGAACAACCAAGCAAATTATTGATAGGCAATAATAGAGCAGCCTTCGTGAACAACAGAACGGAAGAACAAAACCTGGAGAGATTATTGGTTGATCCTCCGAAAGCTTCAGCGTAGACCATAGCTGTCATGTCCTTAAGACAAATTTTCTCGTCTCAATTACGTACCAAGGCCGTTGGACAATCGCCTCCTGATAGAACATGTCTCTCTTTTCTCTCTTGCGACACAACAACGAGAGAAACGTCTAAAACTGTATGATCACACGACCGAACTGAAATGAACGACACCTATTGACAATATGAAGTTCGGTCTCTACCCGAACATGCATGAAGAAAGGTGCCTGTTGATAAATGGTCACTAAGACCGAAAATGAATATGATTGATGAAGAGTCACCATTGCTTCTGGACAGAGTAAAAATAAAAGAAAAGCGTCATAAACAATGGTAATGGTTGACTCCATGAAAGCTCCATGCGAGCTGAAATATGCTTTTGCTGGTTTGCTGGTTGGAGTGACAATGCAGCCACCTTTGTTTTGCTCGCTTGCTTTCATAAACATCACTAATCATGTAATTCACTTACTCCCACTTGCGTCGAAGATCAAGTATGCATGCAATAAACAAATTCAGATTGATGTTGTTCACATTGCCAACATACTCGTTGAATTCGGTCTTCATCCTCTTCAGCTCTAATACATGAACGCTACTTGGTAAAGATTCACAAACCGACATTTAAATTATCGTGACAAAATAGTACACGAACTACAATTTGCGGCAAAACAGAATAGGACTAAAAGTGAACCTGCTCAAAACTACAAAAGGGTAATTTATTAGGACAAAACCCTAAAACTCTTTTGAGAACTTCACCCTTGCTCAATGGATTGCAGGATAATGTCACCAGTGGGCCTATTTGGTATTTATTATGCCTTCTCATATGCAGCATGTTCATTTTCCCTCCCTCTAGTTGAAAGCTATCACTGTCGTTTAGAGAACATTTCGTGATTTGCATAAGTATCATAATATAACCAATGATACTTGAGACACATCTTAACCAATGTTGCTTTTGAATTTTGAAAAATAACGAGTTTCCTAAAATGACATATCACTAGAACTGGAAGGTGAGGGCATATACACCAGTCACTAAAATGAACTTTGACCTGCTAAGGGGACGTTTAATGATTGTGAAAGTTAAATTAACAATGAGAATGTATCGATCCATTTTGTTAACCCTAAAAAAACTGCTATTTTCTTGCTGATTACGCTATTTTCGATTGTCAACTTCAAGTGAATAAACAGTTGCTCCATGTGCTTCTTACAGAAGACTACTCATTCCATCAATTTCCTTTCTACTAAACTGCCTAGTTGAGGGAATAGAATCCGCTGGAACAACACTACCTTTATGCTTCGAATCGATCTCTCTAGATTTGTACGTGTGCGCATGTGGGTTGATCTTGTTATCTGCTTTGTTCATGTAAAAAACAGGAAGTTCAACGATGGATCAGAACTCCACAGACCTTTCGTGAGAGGTCACTGAGCCCACGAAAATGGGTGTGCAAGAAGGATCCGTCTGTGCAAGTAGTTGCAGAAGTAGAAATTCTAGAAAGCACACTCAATGCAAACACTCAAGCTCTGATCGATTCCATTGCAGCAAACCCAGAAAACATTAATTGAATGAGAAGGAGTATCTTTCCTGCACATCCTCGAGTAGATACTTCAAAGAGTAACAAAACTCCTGCTTCGAAATTCCAACTCAACCATTCACAATTCTATGAGAAAGAAATTTCCACTTTCCCGAATTTGTATAGAGATACCTGTGCACCCCCTCGTCCCTCCCTCCCTCCCTCCTTAGGCACACAGAAGGCCCCCAGGGAAGAAAGAAATAATTCAGAAAGATATTTGTAAACTTACTAATAGTCAATACTCAGCTTACTGTCTACATGCGAAAAGCTTTGATAGAATGCCTTAAAATGCTGGTACGCGATGTCAATATCTTCCTTCCCACATACTTCTCTCACGCTGCAAATGTTAAAAATACACAAAACCATGACAACAGTTTCACACTTTCCAACATTCATTGGGAAAATAAAGCATCTGTCATGAACAAACAGCGACCCAACCCGGAAAGAGAAAGAAAAAATGTTAAAAATATGCGTCTCTGCTGGAAGATGAAAGTAATTTAACATATCACACAGATCCCTGGTGTTCCTATGTCAAAAATGGCTCGTCAGAGGAGATCTTGAGCATAATTTGCATGGACTTATGAATGAATGGATGCCAGACTCAGAGACTTAAACGAAGCAGAGTTTAATTATTGACACATTCACATGACTATTGAAAAGAAAGTTATTCATTTGGCATAGAGATATAGCTGTTAAAAAATACTGAGTTGTGTTTTCCTTTTCTCTTCCTAACTAAGCATGGTGATTTGTGACTTACTTGCCTATTGAACAACAAGCTATGACACATGAATACAGACCACAGGACCATCATAATCAATCACACAAGGTCAATTCAATACCTGTGCATGGAAAGTTGAGCAATGCCACAATCAACAGTGCGGATACCAACTCCTGATGCCAGTATCGGACCTATGGTGGATCCACAACCCATGTCATTTCTAACTGCAAATTCCTACACCCAGAATCGTCGTGAAATTTTTTCTATTAGGTCTCCTATATTAAGCATGGCACAACTATAAACATCAGACAGAAATAATCTAGAAAAGAAATTGACATGTCACGTTGGTAACTCTGTCTTAAACCTGCATAAATAATGATATCCATATAGCATAGAGAGCTTAATTTCCAAACCACGTTTGTAATGACACCATATTTCAATGTTATTATTGAATACACACTCATTAATATATGTACACGGGTATGGTGTTTGTGTGTGTGAGAGAGAGATTGATAAAGAGACGTCCAGCAAGAAATAGAGGTGAAACTGAGCTTTCAAGTAGCCATATGATAATGACCAAAACCTCCAGACGATAAAAATAATTAGAAACTTGTGGAGAACATATTAAAACAGAGAAATAAGGATGCCATGCATAACACACTAATTAATCATCGCCGGACTTCAGCAGAGAAAATGCAGATGTGAGATCAACAGTTAATCCTAGTATATGCATTGGAAGAGTGAAATGGAGAGAAAATGTTAAGAAGCATAAGGTCTTCCTGTTCTCCCTTGGTGCACAGAAATGAAAAGTACAATTAGGACAAAGTTAATTGCTGAAAGCTGATCTAACTATTTTAGACTATTAAGACTAACATATATGGAATAGTGGTTCTTGGTTACGCAAATGGCCAGTATAACCAAGTATCTTTGTTAATTAAAGACTGCAGACTACATGCCAATATCGCTTCACCACAATTTGCAGATGACAACTAAATTTCCCAAGGGTCTAATATGATAGATAGTTTCTTGATCGAGCTATAATAGAAGTTTTAAGTTTCAAGAGACGTCTCTCAGTGTTAAAACTGAATCTACCTGTGTTGGCAAGTCATGGATTTTGCCCACTTCTTTGAAAAGAAAAGCAGTAATGCCACTGGTGGCATAACGCTGATTGGCATTGTGCTTAATTACTAGCCCCTTCTGCATTTCAGGTCGATGGTGTTCCTCATGCTTGTCCGTAAAATTTGGGTGAACTCCATGGGCCATGTCTGCGGAAACTGCATAATCCTAGATGTCAGCAGTTATGCAACTAATATAAGTATGAAAATATAACACAATCACATGACAAGTTTATTAGCTGTGTGTATTCAATTAGGAGATCACAGAACCTCCTGAAAGTGGCTTTAAAAAATATCAGAAGAAATGTGCACATGTAAAATAAGAAAAAAGCTTATTATTGTTTGCTCTTAACCCAACTTGAACCTTTTAATATCTACAGTATTATCAGAAAAGTGGGTAAAATTGGGCTTTTCAGTTGAGCCACTTCATCACAAAGGTCCATTGCCTCTCACTACACTTTGCAATTATTAGAAACCACCACCATATAGATTTTTTCTTTTGCCACACTATCTTTTTACATTTATTACACACACACAGGGACAAGCCAGCTTTAGAGCTAATCTTACAGATGAGAAAATTTGTTTAAATTCCACGTCAGCATAAATTTGCATAATATGGATGTAATTTGACACATAGTCAACAAGTAGGAAATAATAAATAGGACACTGCAACAACAATCTCATAATAATAAAAGTAAAACATACCAAGAAATGATTTTCGTATCGCGCGCTCAAAAGCACTCTCCCCAACATACTTATCAGCTAAGGAATCAATGATGCGTCTCATGGCCTGAAACATGGTCGGTGCACCAGCACCTTGAGAGGAATCCGAACCCACCTGATCAATAGAGTTAACAGCTTTACTACTACATTCAAAGTAGGACAGCAAGATCAATACATAAAAGGTGATCCGATCCACTACACTCTCCCTGCTGTTTGGTGCTGCCAATGTCAATCAGAGGATAATGAATTATCTGAGTAAAGTTACCTAACAATATAAATGGCTAGTACCATCTTGTTAATTATCTAGCTCATGTTTGATACAGATGCAGATGAGAGTGAAGACAAAACTACTGAAAATATCTAGACAATGAGTTTGGATGTTCTATTCCTTCACAAGGGTGACAATTTAAATATAAGTCTATCACAAACAGCACTTACATATCCCTTTTTATCTGTAAGCGTGGCACAATTATATGTGTAAGCATAACTTTCTACTGATCTTGAAATGTTTATGTGTAAACATAAAGTCTCTCACAGCAAAGCAGTCTAAAGCTTCTTATTTTCCCTCAAGTCATAGCAATATATTCCGATTAATTATTGGAAATTTGAACAGTACTCTTTCTAAAATATCATCAACGTGACAAAAAACGTCGAATCAATGGCTAAATCAGTAAAGCAAATAAAGTATCTAAATTTTTACACTCCTTTTTCAGACACAGAAGCAGGTGGACACACTTGCTTTTGTCTGCCTATTTTCTTTTAGATAAGAGGAGGCGTGATGGAGACAAGAATAGGTTAACTGAAGGATGCATATATCCCTCAGAACTGTACCTCCTCATTGTCAAATAGAGCAACCATCCGAACAGCATGCTCAGTTGATAATTCCATGGGTAATCTACAAGAGTCAATTAGAGCTCTCAATGCACAATAGCTTGAAGCAAGATTATCCAATCTTCCTGAAAATATGAACTCATTGTTTCCACCCCCAAGGCAGCTAGGTTGCGTATCACAAAGATTCAACTCAATACTCATGATATCATCTGCACAGCATCCAAGTTCATCGGACAATATCTGGAAGAAAAAAACAAATGTTAAATAGTTGACATAAAGAATTTCTAAGCATTCTCTCTCAGAACCTGAGGTTTGGAAACAGCTCCAACAAGCAAGCAGGTGAAACTGATGATCACGTATCAAAAATACCAAAAGAAAAAAGAAATTCACCAAAATAAACAAAGAGGAAAGGAAGAAGAGAGAAAATGACAGCACATAAAGAAGACAGCTTGTTCCAGTATAAAGTCTTCTCAATTGAATATTTCCAATCTTCTGGAACAAATGGAAATAAATTTTGCCACCTATACTTTGTATCAAACATATGAGGATATAGTCTCAGTGACTGTTTTGCTTTGCCTCGCCCGTGATTTAGGAACTTACGAAGGATGTAGCTTAACAATTGTTTGCACGCATACACTCATATCTAATATTCTGTAGTTTCCCTCCAAGATTACAAATAGAGACAGTTACCTGCAAAAGCAGGGGATGGTGCACAGGCTTTGAGACAACTGTGGCACCTTTCTCTTTTGACTCTGCAGATGTTTCATCAGGTTTTGTGGAGAGCAGTGGAATGAGATGCGTTTCCAGGTTGGGCTTAAAACCATCCTTGTTTACCGTGCTAAACCATCAGAAGAAAAAGAATAATATCCCAACACAGTGTCAGCGAGGCTATGGATTTGTCACCAAGTGACCGCACAAGATTTATATCAGAAACAAATAAAAAAAGAACTGCAATGTGCATCAAGCACACCAATGAAGACCAAAGCAGAGTAACATAACAACCAAAAGAAGGCCCTACAAGGCCTATCATCATATTAATTATTTAAGGAAGCCAAACGTACCGGTCAAGGTGTATGGCTAAAGTTGGTACGCGTAAAAGAGGTCTTTTAATTTTGACAAGCTTGTGCAGAAAGGAACCATCGCTATCTCTCAGTATGACCCTTCCTGCAACACTCAGATCTCTGTCAAACCACGTATGCCATAAACCACCACCATAAGTCTGCACATTGACCATGAGATAATTAGACTTGGTTGATGCAGATTTCGGCTTCAGTTTCAAGCATGGACTGTCTGTGTGAGCAGCAATAACATGAAAACCACTGCCAACATCATATCTGCAAACTAAAACCAAAAAGGCATAGTTATCAAAAACAATGAAATGGAAAATTTGCTGCAAGTAATGGGAACATAGTGGCCAATTACCTTCGCAGATTAAGGGGGAAAAACTTAAAATTTTGTAAATATGATACCTAATGAAGGAAATATCAACAAGAGAAAGCACACAAAAATCTTACTTCAAGACTAGTTACAATAATTACTTCAGTATCAATACATAGTCTGCTGCCTAGTGCTATTTCCTGATATATTAACCAGGCAGTATGTCCTGATAACATTTTACCAGCACTTTACAGAACCAACATCAAGTATATGAGTTTGTTGCAAGCCTGCCTCTACGCCAGCCGATTCCCTCCTCTAACAACACGATATATAAATCAAAAATTTCTTCACTTACCTTTCTCCTACAGCAAAAGCAATTAAACAAGACATATTCCGCGTAAAGAAGTAGCGTCCTCCAGGCTTCAGGTTCCATTCATCATTTTCATTCAGCAAATGAAATCCAGCATCCATTAATTGTCTTTTCGCTTCAGCTGGAAACACAGAGGTAAAAAGCATCATTACACTGTGACTATGATGTTCCAGCACTTGAATAGTTAGAACACTACTCGTAGCGTTGTAAAATAAGAGAAGCCATTGCATCAGCATTTGCAATGTTCTCTAACTTTCATAGTGTGAATTAAGCCTCGGTACCTTGAATTTGTTAGTAAGAAATTCATGAGCAAGAATACATCATGAAACTAATGGCAAACCACGTTGACTAATATAATACAAAATAGATTTTGAAGACCAACCGCTACTTTGCCCAAAGCAAAGGTTTGACCTCAAACCAGAGGAAATCGATTTAACTGTGAGGATATGTGGCATTGTTGCAGTACCATTCATATATCAAGTGTACCATTCAAAGGAGTTCCATTCGTGTGCAGAATACGGAATATGGATGGCTTCATATATTTTTCACCTTCTTTCGATTAGAAGGTGCACAAGTATGATGGAGATATTGACTAGCAAACACACAGAACACTAAATATCAGATAGTAGAAACTGATCCAAATTGATAGTAGATACTGATCCAAATTGCAAACTTCCGGCATAACATGTCAGCTCTTTCTTTGGGACAGTATCTATTTCAACAATTTGACTAATTTCAGTTACTCAACTGAATATCTTTAAAGAATCTGTGGATCATATACCTAGCAGACACAAAACTGTCTATGCTGATTGCCTCTTATAGATTGATGTATTGTGTACGAATTGCGTCATCAGAACTATGACCATCTGAGAAAGTTCAAGAAGCAAATTCAGTATTCCAAGACAACAAAAACACCTAGAGCTCATATGATGCCTATTACAAGTACTCCTCGCGTGTTTAACAACAACTAAGCACCGCTAGGAGGAGCTTCTACACGAGAAAAGTAAATTTAGTGAAAAGCATTGCGCCTTTCAAACTCTTCCAGAGGCAGATATATAAACAAATTTTTGAACAAACGCTGACGGACTAACATTAAAAAAATCGAGAACGACTACCTTAAACCAAAGAGTGAACCACAAACGAGATGATTCTTAGTACCTGTAGCATGAAACTGAGTCCAGGACTCGTTGAGATAATCCAAGAGGTCCCCGACAATCGAACCGCTCGACGCAGCAGACGAAGAAGCGCTCTGATCGCAAGCAAAGCCATCAGAGAGACGGATGAACATAAAATCACAGACACACACAAACACAGAGGAACCACCAAACGCATCGATTCAGAGAGAGAGAGACCTGAGGTGATTTATCTGCGTTGTGGCAGAGACGAGGAAAAGTGGAGAGCTTGCGAATGCGCGAAGCACGCGTTGATGACGAAGGTCTTGGGAACAGAAGAGAAGGTCTGGAGATAGTCGGAGGGCATAGGAGATGCAGACGACTCATCGCTGCCATTCTCGTCCGGCGCTTGCTTCACTTCCTATCTGAACTGAGTCGCAGCTCGACCGTGCGGCAGAACTCCTTTTCTATTTGAAGAAAATTACACAAATAGTCCTCCACTTTGTATAATTTTAAATTTATACAATATAATCTCTAATTTTAACTTGATATGTAATATTTTTTTAAAATATATTCAATTTAATTTATAAAATATGTAAAAATATATTATTCTTAATATTTTAGCATAATTCATAAATTAAATTAAATACGTATAAAAAATTCAAAAACAGTATCATAGTGCATATGGAGTAACTTTTATGAATTTTACTATCGTCTTCTTTTTCCAAAAAATTACAGAATTGATCTTAGTAGCACAATCACTATTTAATTTTTGTACACATACTTTATCTTGTTCATAGATTTAGTCCCCAAAGTCATCTCCGATCCCAATTTTAGGAAGAATGCTGCCCTTTCATCCGAAAGTAGGCGAATATGCTGGCTAAGAGCATCAAAGTTTTGAATGAACAACAATAAAAAAAAAATAAGCAAATAATCCACAGACAGTCCCCTCCCCATATTATCATTATTGCTGATATTCGATTTGGGTCCTCATATATTATCTTTTTTTATAGAATTGGTCCATATCTTGATTTTCGATCTCAGATTTTATGATGCTTTCCATCCGAATGTCAATAGAATTTGCTAAATAAAACTCCGTAAGCACTGAAACCGATACATTGCTGCAATCCAAATAAACTATCACGGACAAGCCACACGTACATGTGTTCTTCAAGAGTATAATCATTTTAGGGAGGGAAGCTTCTACTGTTTTACGGAAAAAATAAATAATTTGAAAGATTAATTTCTTCAGAATAATTATTTATATTGTTTATAAAAATGATTGAACAAAAAAAAGTCATTGTCAACGAAAATATTTAAATATAATTATTATCTGTAATGAAAATATTTTCATCAATTAATTATTTCAAGTGACATAGACAATCACTTACCAAATCATCTAGTTTTCAAGAAAGAAACGGAAATTTCTAACCTTTTGTAAGGTCTACATGGGCAAAAACCTGCAGAAGCAATGCTTCAAGTAACTGAATTTTTTTTTAACATGCTTCACATTTTTTACTTTAGCACTTAGTTAAAATTATTTTGTTTGAGTCCAAGCGGAAAATACAAGATCTGTCCTAAAATTAAGATCGAAGATCAGTCGTGGGACAGTTAATAATAAGAAAATAATAGAGTACCGTGATCTAAACTAAATGGTGCTATTGGCACCATGAAATTGTGCCCATAGTGGGTACCATGAAATTATCTATACTAAGATTACCTTTTCACAGATGATGAACTTGCTGCTTTTTACACGAGAAACTACTTTTTTACATTGTCAAAGCACAAAAATGTATCTACCAGTGGCCTAATATCACAGTAGTACTTCTCTGATACAGTGTAGCTGAGGGCCCTTGATAGGTAAATTAAGCTTCTCCATACAGTGTAGCTGAGGGCCTTTGATAGGTAAATTACGGAAAACACTCTAGTTCTTTTTTAGATGCTATAACATTCATATTATCTGAACATAGATCACTAACCAAAAAATGTTTTTGTGTTCCTTAAGGAACACAATGCATATACTTTCCACTCTGTGATTTGAATTTGTAAGCTGGATAATCAAGTTTTAATTCCTCAAGGATGACACCACTGAAGCTTTGACCACACTTAACAGAAAACTCTACGGGTAATGGTGGCTGTCGTTGAGCAGCTCAGTGGTGCATTTGGTGAATCTGGTCTGCTTGTTCTTCCTTGTGTTGCGGCACTTTAATTCAGGTAAATTTTTTCACTGTTTCTATCTGTGGCATGTTTGGAAAATTGATATCCTAACTTTTCTTCCATGTAGATTATAACGGACTCCTTCCTTGTAAATTTCTGTCTGCAAAAGGATGCTGCTTCCAACATTGTGAAGGTAGCTTGATGCACAAGCACGTACTTTTACCAGATTCTTTCTGTATGTTGTATATTATTCACTTTTGGAGATGTAACTGTTGATTACTGCGTCATCAATAAAATTTTTAGATTGATAGGGCAGTCAGACTCAGATAGGGCGGTAATCTTGCTCATACTTTTCTTGTGCCATTGTAGACAGCATAAGGGGTATAAAATTTTTTGATGCCGGCATGAGTGGCAACCATCTTTTGTTGTACTTTTGGATGAAAATTCACAATTAAGCTTCCATTAGTGGGGAAAAAAGAGAGTAGAGAAACAAAGCTTTAACCCAAGAAGCAGTAACGAAGTGTTTGCTGCTGGAGTAAGATTCACACGCAGCAGAACGTAGAAATTTAGTGACTCTTCAAATATCATTATACCTGAACATCAATAAAGGGAAGCTGTATCACCACTTCATCTGCAAAGAGAATGGACTTGGGGGTGGTGAGCAGTTGAGCGTGGTGATGCGCAGTTGAGCACTTGAAGAGCCACGCCTCTTGAAGTAAAATCAAACTAGAGTGATAAAAAGATCCCAGGAATCAGTCAAATGTACTGCAATTTGAAGTGTAGTCGTGGAAGTTTTGCTGAAGAGAACAGTTGACCAAGAATGGTAGTCTCCGGATACCAACACAAGATGTGCTCACGAGCTAAAATCAACAGTTTGTCGAATGTATGACAACTCTGTCAATTAAAACTTCACCCCTATGGACGTCCCGCTCAATTTTAGGCAAAGACTGCACTTGAGAATTCAGCAGTGAAATTTCATTGATGAGGTAAGTTGAATATTTTGAAGATAAGGCCCCAAAACAAATGAGCTTGTGATAAAAAGGACAAACTACAAGTACACAAATACAGAAAGAGACTGGGAGAGTGGCTTCTCAAGTATTTTCAGGGCCTTCCTTTATGCTGCAAGAAAAGGTACTTTGAAGTTTACAGATGAAAGAGATATGAAGCTGAAAATGTTTATTTGGGCAACCCCGTTTTAGGGTCGATAAGAGCCTGACTCTCATCTGAGAGAACAACCGGACCCATCCCAGGTCTTGTGCAGATGAGGTAACTAACTTCACCTCTGTTCTTCTGGGCGGGGTTTTTAACCATGATCTCCTGAGGAGGTGGCAAAGCTTCCACGTCATCTATCCCTTGAATTCCGGCATCTTTCAGTACTGACTTGTCACCAAGGATGCAACTGCAGATAGTGAGAATCCGCGTGATTAGTAATCAATTCCCGAACTTCTTTGATTCTTTCAGAGAGAACAATGACAAGATGATTCTTTACCAAAAAAAAACAATGACAAGATGACTTCGTAAAAGACAAGAATGTGGAGGGAAGTAGTACAGCAGTCGCAGAAGCAAAAGTGAAGCTGCCTGTCTATTGCGTGCAATAAGAACCGCATGTGGCCCCGCATCGAAAGTGTACGCAACCTGTGATATCTTCCAGTATTAACCACGTTCTCACCGGTTTAAGGCATTGTGACTACTTTGTCGAGGAATAAATTCAAACTGCTGTATATACTTGGCTTTTCCGGACCTTTTCAGTACGGTAAATCTTGTCATAAATCAACCCGATAAAATAGAACTATTGCTTTTTAGGTATTGCTGCATGGCCATCTGCACTGGAGGCAACTGGATGGAAATTGATACAGTAAAAAGGAATTATCTGATAAAGATGAACTGTCCATCAGATCTAAAGAGTTGCCCTGTCCTCCTATGCTGTTTCACAACAAGACCAGTTGAAAGAGTTGCCTTTGCACTTCTTCAACATATCTATCGACGATTGGCTGCGGCCCATCCCCCATCCAAACTTGTCGGTGAAAATGCTTGGCTCCCCGCGAACTGCAGCCCGAGCTTCCCCCCTTCCACCTACGCATCGTCGCACCCCCGTGAGATGGGCGACAGAGAGGGAGCAGAAGACATTTATGTAGCCAACATGATGCAATTCATTTGCTCACCTTCCCATGTTCCCAAGGGATCATAAATGCAATAGAACCTCCCAATTCGGCATTCAAATCTGAAATCCTTGTAGTAGCGCTCGCTCGACTCCTCTGTCTAGGGTTCTTCGAAGCCAATGGGATATTGAGGCTGAAAGCCAGTCGAGCAAAAAATTATCTCATTCAACTGCACAAGATCGACGAAGCGGAGCGCTAGAGCACAAGACAAGAAAAAGACAACCGACAAATACATACCTCACGAGCCAGGCATAAGCAATGGAGGCATGAAAGAACCTGCACGTACCATAAATAGCAAATACGTCAAAGACATGATGAGTTACCTCCGCACACCGTTGATTCTCGCTGCCTCGGACATGTTGAAACAATTGTGACGTGGAGACACCCTTCCACGCAAGCTTCTTAGAGAAAGAACTTATTATCACTTCCTAGAATCATGTTCATGGACTTGCCATCTGGCATTAGAATGCGCTTGATTATTTTGTAATATGTCATTTAAGTCAACAATTCAAAATCACCAGGATTTGTTAAGCAATCAGCTTTTATGATAATTGAAATTAGAAATAGAGGTCTGTCGCGGGCTGATCTACCTGCTAGCCATAATCTCATGCTCAAAACTAGGGGTGTGCATAGTCTGAGCCTGTCCGGTTCCCCCTGGAACCGAGAAACAAACCGATAGGACTGGTCCTCGGTCTCTAGGACCAACGAGTCCTGGTATCGGGAAAATTCAAAGAAAAAAGTTGGGTTTCTTAATTTTTTTTCTAAAAGAAATTCTTTTGGTAAAGCAAAGATTAAAACTTCAAAATTTTTTTGTTTTCATAAATTTTGCCCTTACCAAAAAAAAAAACTTCAAAATTTTAATTTGGTTTTTTTTATTTCTCTTACATCTTTATTTTTAATAAATTATGAAAAATTTAATCGGTCCCGGTCTGATCCGGCTCTCTTAGGAACCGAGAACCGGGCCGCCTGGACACCGGTTCCACTTTTGGGAACCGGGCACTGGATCGACACTTTCGGTCCGGTCCAGACGATTCCTGATTTGGGCGGTTCGAGTTGCACGCATGTACTCAGAACTAGGATTTCATGCTTTATTATGGAGAAATTGGCGGTTGACAATAGCATCGCTTTGAATGAGAATACAATATATATACACATGGCATCATATCGCTTGACGTAAACGCATCTCCAGAATAAAGCATCCATACACACATAGAAGTTCTTTTCTTTTCTCATTCTTATTATATTTCCGTGTCCTAACCTAACAATGCTTGAAATGACTCTCGTTTGGACTTAACCCCAACTAACATGGAAACAGAATAAAGCGCAGCAAAAGGAATATCTCCTAGCTTTACCCAACAGAGATGTGGTGATTTGCGATGACTTTGCATACCAACAACGTATCCGGGCAAAAAAGAGAGAGAGAATACGAAATTATACTCGGTAGGGTGAATAACAGATGTATACATGCTCGTCGTTACCTGAATATATATATATATATATATATATATATATATATATATATATATATATTGCAATATACTTGGTATTTTCAGTCGAGGTGGGTGGGAAAGAATAAATTTGACTTTTCACGTAATTTTTGGATCGTTCAAAGTTTTAAAAGTTGTGGGAATGGGAGAGCTAACAACTTTGGGAGAAGCATGACAGATCTCAGAATGTAATTATTAATGTTGGCAGGTGCCTTTGTTCATGGAAAACAATATGAAAAATCAAGATTTTTGCGTAGTGTAGCCCAAAAAAAAATCCATCATGATATTTATACAAACTCATCAGTTTCCCTATTCCCTATCGAAAGGGTCTTAAAGAAACATATATAAGAATAAAAAAGAATTCAACAATGGACTGTCCTCGCCAAATTCAGATAAGAAAATTAGATTGAAATGAAATATTTTGGAAATGAGGACATTTTTCATGTGATGGAAGAAAAGAGATGGATTTTTTCAATTTTAGTAACGAAGGTGTCATTTCGATTTTGAAGGTGAACTGAGATGTGATGAGTAGATATATGAATATGAAAAAAGAGATGTTCATCACAAACTAAATGATTGCTAGTACTTAAATCAATAATCAATGCTTTAGTTGGAATAGAGCACATTAAGCAATAGAATATACCTTCATAGCTAGATGCTTTTGTCTTGGGTGCCCAACTAAGGTGCGCATGATTCGCATATGTTTCTGTTCCAGAATGAGTTTTGAAGCCAAAAAACTCATTCTGGAACAGAAATTCGTTTGGTAGAAAACTTTGTGTTTTCTATTTCTAGAACAGATTTATGTTTCAGAAATAGGTTTGGTCAAGAAATCAGAAACAGAAAATTTGTGGTTTCTGTTCCAGAATGAGAAATCCAGAAATTGTTTCTCTTACTGAATTGCACATCATACACACAATTAATGTAAGCTTATCACAATCTTCTCTCTCCCCATCTCGACTTTTGTAATATATTTCCTAGTGGAGTTATTTTACATTGAATTTTTTTTCCGTAAGTACCACGACAAGATCAATTCCTCCAAAGTGAATTTGAAGTTAAACAATAATAGAAATTGTGATGAAATTTGTCAAATTTTTGCACTAAATAATAAGCATTTGAAATTTATAGAAATGAATATCTTGCAAACTTTAAAATAAAAAAATCTATTTTAAAATGAAACAAAAATATAAACAGATTTTTTTTCGTCATCAAACATAATTCTGTTTTTGGAATAGAAATTTTTTGTCTTTATCAAACGCATTTTTTTCCTTAGAAACTCATTCTAGAATAGAAATAGAAAAATTCATTTCTGTTCCAGAACTCAATTTCTGGCTAGAAATTGTATCATGCGCACCCCTAGCTTACAACTCTCATGATTTGTTGGTATTGACTGTAATTCATGGGTTGGTGAACCTTAACATGCATTGTGACTAAAATATCTCGTTCTTTCCTTTCTATGCCTATCAGCTTCCCATAGAATTTCCAACCATTTTACTTAGTATGATCAGGACATTTGCAATGATCGCAAATTCAACCTTCTCCTTTGTCGGAATTAGGGCCATTGGATTTGGATGATGTGGCCGAATCTCAACCGTTAGATGCCTTCCACATGGGTGTAGACGAGGCAGATAAGCACGTCTGATATATGCTTGGCAAGAAAGAAAGATAAGCTGTTACATCGCACCGTGTGCCTCGTGCCATCCAATCGTGTTATCAAATCTTGGCCGTTCATCTGACTAAGCCTCGGGCACACCGTGGATCGTCCGATCGGGATGGCACAATTAGATTGCACCCATCATTTCTAAACGAAGTAAAGGGGTCACCTTTCTTGCTTGAGAACCCTAGCGCCGTGCCCGAGCGAGCGATGCCTTCATGATCAATTTGTACGGGATGATAAGAAAGCGTTCCTCACCTGGTTTGGCTAGTTACTTACATTATAATTTGTACGGGATGCTCTATGAGATCCAGATAACCAATGCTTATTCAGAGTTCTCTCGAAGTGGCTCTAGTTGAATTTCTTATAATTTCTCAGAAAGTGAATTTTTGCGATTAAGGCAAGAATTCTCCAGAAAGTCGAGGAAAATTAAGTAACTTTCGTTTGATACCGTTTGCCCAGTAATAGATGATGATGTCCAGACCCTTGAATAATTAGAACAGTAATCGAAGAATGTGAATGAAACGAGCCGCTGCAGGTCGTGTTAAATCTGCGTTCGCGTTGTACTCTACTCTCCATGTCGTGAGTTAGACCTTGATACCTTGAACTTGTTAGTAAGAAACTCAAGAGTAAGAATTATATGAAGAAACCAATGGCACACCACAATACCTAATAGACACCATATTTCTAAGACCAATTGCTACCTGCTCGAAGCAAGGGCTTGACCTTGATTGAAAGGAAATTGATTTAATCGTGGGGATAAGTGGCCCTGTTGCAGTATCATCCATCTATTGTGCATGCATGCTGAGTTTTTCACCTTCTTTTAATTAGTACCACACGCAAGCCGAGTCTGATGTAGAGGCTAGCAATAAGGCAGAAGCCCGTATATCATTACTAAATTCTGATCCAAACTGCAAATTTGTAGCATCACATATCAGATCTTCTCAAGGGAACGTAACTATTGAAACGTATTCATTCCAACAATTTGACTAGTTTCAGTTATCTCGATTGAATATCTTCAAAAATCTCTGGATCACGTCCCTAGCAAACTCAAAACTGTCTATACTGACTGCTCCGCACACATTGATGTGTCATGTAGGGTTCGCAGCATCCGAGTTGCGATCACCTGAGAAAATAAAGATCCAAAACACCAACATACGCTTAAAGCTTATAAGAAAGCCTTATACATACGCGTGCTTGAACAACAACTAAGCTCCAATGGGAGGAGCTCCCACACGAGAAAGCAGCTGTAATGAAAAGCATTGCAGCTGTCAAACTCTTACGCAAGTTCTTTTCATAAACCCGGGGGAATCCTTTAACCATCATGAAAGGCAGACATAGAACGAGCCAAAAACACTTCGGACAAACATTGACAAAACCTAAAACATCAAAATCAAGCTCAACTATCTTGAACCAAAGCGTAAACCACGAACGACGGGATTTGGAGTACCTGCAGCATGAAACTGATTCCAGGGATAACCTAAGAGATCTCCGGCAATCGAACCGCTCAAGCAGAGGACGAGAAAGCTCTCTGGTTGCAAGTGAAGGCGTCGGACAGACGGACAAACATAGAATCGCCCGCATGGGGAGGAACTATGGCAACGACCGTTGACTTACAAAAGGCGTGCATAATGAAGAATTAAATATTTAATACTTTCTTAGGAAAAAAAGCATAACTTGAATATAAAAAATAGCAAGTAAAAATTAGTATATCATTTTAAAAACAAGATATGGGAAAAAATAAGTAAAAAAGGCAAATAAATAAATAAAAATATCGCTTCAAACCTTAACTAGAAATTCTAGAAATAAAGTGTAAGAAATCCTAGAATGACTTGCTTTATTGTATTATCCCCTTTTGAAAATGAGATCTAGAATCTATAGAAGTATTCTTGGGAAGAATCAGTTTTACATGCATGCGCAAACCAAAAAGTAATAATAATAAGAAAGCAAAAAAGCTGGAATCCATTCACCTGGCAACCGAGCTGAAATTTGTTTCCCAGGAAGAACGTTCTCTGACAAATTCAACTCGATAGTCACGAGTTTCTCTTCCAACTCCAGGGAAAATCGGCGTGGATCTCAGAGATCCAACTCACAGAGAGAGAGAGAGAGAGAGAGAGAGAGACAGAGAGAGATCATGATGATCATATGTCCAAAAGAACAGTGTACTAGGGCAAACAGACCTCTTGGAAGAGGAAATTAGTATTACATATGAGAAACCCAAAATAGTCTTCGAAACAAAAATCGGAATTATTGCACCCAGTAACATCCGAAGGCCACAACGTCGTATAGCTTATTAAGACGACAACCCGACCACAACCCAAAAATTTACGTAATGATTTTCGGGCACTCTTGTGATTCTAGTTCTCGCTCACAGTCTCATCGCTTGCCATGATCGCAAGCTCACGCATGTTCAGACTTCCGATGTATACAGGCTCGTGGTGGTCCGACTCCATCAATCTGCACACAGATGACAATGGAAACCAGATTATTAAGAGCAAAAGCACATATTAACCGACAAGTCTGAGCTTACAACAAGACCAGTTGAAAGAGTTGCCTTAGCAGTTCTTCGACATATCCATCAATGATTGGGTGCGGTCCATCCCCCATCCCAAAGTTGCCGGTGGAAATGCTTGGCTCCCCGCGAACTGCAGCCCGAGCTTCCTCCCTTCCACCTACGCATCGTCGCACCCCCGTGAGATGGGCGACGGAGAGGGAGCAGATGACACATTTATATAGCCAACTTGGTGCAATTCATTTGCTCACCTTCCCATGTTCTCAAGGGACCGTAAATGCAATAGAACCTCCCAATTCGGCATTCAAATCTGAAATCCTTGTAGTAGCGCTCACACAACTTCTCTGTCTCGGGTTCTTCGAAGCCAATGGGATATTGAGGCTGAAAGCCAGTCGAGCAAACAATCGATCTCATTCAACTGCACAACATCGATGAAGCGGAGCGCTAGAGCACACGACAAGAAAAAGATAACCGACAAATACATACCTTAGCGAGCCGGGCATAAGCAATGGAGGCATGAAAGAACCTGCACGTACCATAGAAAGCATGTGTTACTGCAATAGCTTACTCCAAGAAGAGGAACTCATCTATGGCGCAGAATCGAAGTCCTGCAGTACGTCAAAGACATGATGAGTTACCTCCGCACACCGTTGATTCTCGCTGCCTCGGCCATGTTGAAGCCAATAGTGGTGTCCCTGTCCTTGTTCGCCGACAGATCGGACTCACCGAAACCCGGGCCTCCCCCAGAGGTGGCGAAGTTAAAGACGAGATCGACTCCCCTAGTCACCTCCAAGCAGTTGTCCATGACCGTCAGGTCAATGACGTGATATTGATCCCAGTACTTATCCTTGGCCACGAGCTCGTCCTTCATCCAATCGCAGGCGATCACGTAGTGTTCCTGGCTCTTCAGACTCCGACAAATGGCGGAGCCCATGAGACCAGCCGCCCCAGCGACGCAAATCCTGGGTTTTTTTGACTCCCCGAAGAGCTTCTCCTTGATGGCCTCCCATGCGTGCACGCGGTGATCGGCTCCATGGACGTTACCCATTCTGCAGTCATTGAGGGAGGGAGAGTATGAGAGACTAACTGCGATCTAAAAGAGAATTCGGAGACGAGCATGACGCGCGATGAACCTGGTTGGGGAACATTACCTGAAATGGCGAAGCTTGCAGCTTTTGAGGTTTTAAGTCTCCTTGCCCAACAGAGAAAAAGGAGGAAGTTAAGGCGAGCAATACGAAGCGCTTTGTTTCCGCTGTGGATAGCGGAGGCTCTTATAGTTGGATGGAGGAAAGAAAGTTGGATGGGGATGCCCCATCAACGGACAGAGATCGCCGACCGCCCTAACTCGCGGTCAGGCATGTGGAGTGATTGTGAGAACTGAGATTATGGTGATGGTGATTGGTGATTGTTTCCTGTTTTCTGTGTATCTTCTGCAGTTGATGGTGATTGGTGATTGTTTCCTGTTTTCTGTGTATCTTCTGCAGTTGATGGTGATTGGTGATTGTTTCCTGTTTTCTGTGTATCTTCTAGTTGTTAGGTATCTTTTCAAAAAAACCAAGGACACCGCCATCCTCCCCCCAACGACGACGAGCCACGTGTCTTCCTCGTCCTCCGAAGCATGAATTCTTTTTTGGCTTAGCTCGAACAAATGCGTGATCAAGAAGCCAAACCCCAAATATTCGGAGGCGTAAACATTCCGGGATCACTCGATATAATGCCTTTGGACTAATGGAAATGCTCTTTCAAAGAGGTTTAGGTACGTATGGTTACATAGACAAAGGCAGTCCCAAGCTGCTTTGACTTTCGAACACTTTCATAATGCAAATATAATTATTTTTTCAATCCCAGAATGCATAATCAACTTGAGAATGGGCCTTTCACCCAGTGGGTCCCTCGGCGTTTTCCCACGCATCGACGCTTTCTATTCCCTTTTTCTTCGCACTGACCCCGTTGCATTGAAAATTGTCGTCTTTTCGTTTATCGTTTTCCTTCATTCTTATTCCTGCCACGGCCCGACGTTTTGTCACAGGGCATTTTTCGTTCCCGCATACTGCCACGCCCCGACGTTTTGTCACAGGGCATTTTTCATTCCCGCGTATTTTTCATTCCCGCGTACTGCCACGCCCCGACGTTTTGTCACAGGGCATTTTTCATTCCCGCGTACTGCCATGCCCCGACGTACGCCCCGACGTTTTGTCACAGGGCATTTTTCATTCCCGCATACTGCCACGCCCCGAAGGGCATTTTTCGTTCCCGCATACTGCCACGCCCCCGACGTTTTGTCACAGGGCATTTTTCGTTAGGGCATTTTTTGTTCGCGCATACTACCACGCCCCGCACGCAATCACACGACAGAATTTCGAACACTTTCAGAATGCAAATATAGTTATTTTTCCGTTCCAACTTTCATAATCCCAGAATGCATAATCAACTTGAGAATGGGCCTTTCACCCGGTGGGTCCTTCGGCGTTTTCCCGCGCATCGACGCTTTCTATTCCCTTTTTCTTCATTGGGTATTAATCTCGTTGCATTGAGAATTATCGGCTTATTTAAGTTTATCGCTTTCCTTCTTTCTTATTCCCTCGATGTTTTGTCACAGGGCATTCTTTGTTCGTGCATACTATCACGCCCCGCACTCGAGCACATCACAATCCCCAAATTTAAATTACCCTAATTTAATTGAATACAATTCTTCTCAAAGTTACCCAAAAGCAGGTCGTTACCTGTACAGCGGGTTTGCGTCTTGCTAGTCGGGAATGTTCTTGTCCTCTTTTTCTTCCTTGGCGTTTTCCTCAGATCGACGCTTTCTATTCCTTTTTGCTGCAGTTTATGTGGCGTTAATCCCAATGCCAAGGATACGAACTAAAAAAAAAAACCTAGAGACGGACACGTGTTTGATAAATGAATCGCGCTTGGGGATACCTTTGCAAAGAGCTTTGGAATGATTCCACCAAATGCCAGAGTTTTTGCGGTCAAAGGACTTTTGGGACTTTGAAATTTCTAAGTTTTGCTCAAACTTAAACCTAATTCAACTGCATGAGACGCCTCAAAATTGATTCCTTAGCGGAAAAGTGTATTTGGTGACAAATGCTTCTGAAAGGGCGATCCGGAAATCAGTCCTCCCTAGTCGGTATTCGTCAATTTCTCCTGCTTCATTAGAAGAAATAAATCAGGTTGGGCATGGCAATCTAAATTGTGTTTCGTAGCAACGATGGTCCTCTCAATACCTATCAATGAAGTTCAGAAACATCCACGTCAAATGCACTCTATAGCGGCTGAATACGCGTTTCAATTTGGCGTTCACTGCTGAGGAAAACCATTTCATTTTGACAGTCGAGAAGCGACTTTGACTGATCAAAGAAAAAGAACATGAAAGATGAAATGCAGACGTGCACCTTTATTACGAGCAAAGCTGCCATCTCACGTCTGTGTATTAAATCAGTGGGGTCTAATCTCTCTCTCTCTCTCTCTCTCTCTCTCTCTCTCTCTCTCTCAAGGTTGGTGTCTCCATTATTGGAACGCGAATAATATGAATAATCTGTTGTTTAAAATGGACAAGTGTTTTCTTCTACATAGGAGTCTAAAAGTAGCAGAATCACGTGAGCGATCCGCCCACACCATATTGAAGCAAGTCGGAGAGCCTTCTGATCCCTTCGAAAGAGTTTAATGTTGCGAAGATGGCTGACTTTTTTTTTTCCCCTAAGGTTCTATTTGTTTTGCAGACAATAAATAATCATTTGTATTACTTGAAATAATCGATCAATAAAAAATATTTTCATCATCAACAATTAGACTATATCTAAACTTCTTCATAAACGACGTAAATATTTTTTGCTCACTCGTTTTTGTAAGGCGATACATTTTCCAAATAGATCATATTATGTGGAACAAATGGAACCTACAATTAATTACATATATCAATAAGAAACTCAATTAGATATAAGATCGTCATCGCTGCTTCAATAAATATAATCTTAATGGGACTTTCATTTTGATTGCATAGACGTGTATATGTAGAGACCATATATGAATAGTCGGCCATGATTCGAGAGTTCTTCTCGATTTCATAGAAAAATATGGTCAAAGTACTGCAGAAAAGTAACGCAAGGACTGGTTTTGTATTAGAACTCACTAGTGGAGCATGGATTTAATGTCTAACTTTCATCTAGAACATGTGCACGTAAGCGCCGCGTTACGATGGTAAATGCTCAATCGATGAATTTTATTGAGTTTTAAAATGAAATTTTGAAGAAATAACTTAGGGTTATTGAAAGGAAACTTTAGAAAGTTTCAAACTCCCAAGTACTCCTTTGACTGCGACCCTTCGTATTTGGTAAAATACAATAAATGGGGAAGTCGGAGTCATATGTGCTGGCCACTGAAAAGAATTTTGACAGTTGAAATTCACCATGAGGCCGTACGATGATAACGGAATGTAAATTAACAATGAGAATGTATCGATCCATTTGTTAACCAAAAGAAAACTGCTTTTTTCATGCTGATTGCGCTATCCTTAATTGTCAGGAAACAGTCGCTTCATGTGCTTCTTACAGAAGACTGCCCACTCCTTCAATTTCCTCTTTTACAAGCCGGCAAATCGGTTTTCTTCCCCAACATTATGGTTTATCATCGGTGAAGGGGCAAAGAGGACATAACAAGTTTCTTGCAATGGATGTTAGAGTGGTCCTTCATGACAGCACACATGAATACAAATCGAAAATGACCAATATCTGATATTACAACATAAAAAAAGACCAATTTTTTCTTTAATAAGCGATACCATGGTCGGCAGACAACCTCTTCTTTTTCGACGCACGTCCTCTCCCTCCTCCCTTTGTTAAGCAATCAGCTTTTATGATAATTAAGATTAGAAATAGAGGTATGTCTCAGGCTGAGTAGGCAAATAATCTCACGCTCAGAACTAGGGGTGTGCACGGTCTGGGCCGGTCCATTTCAACCCGGAATTGGAAAACGGATCAATGGGACCTGTCCTCGGTCTCTAAGACCGTGGACCAGACCAACTAGTCCCGGAACTGGGAAAATTCTAAGATTCTTAATTTTTTTTCAAAAAAAAAATCTTTTGGTAAAGTAAAGATTAAAACTTCAATATTTTAAATTAATTTTTTTTTACTTTTTTACATCTTTATTTTATGAAAAATTTAATCGATCCCGGTTCGGTCCAATACAGTCCTAAGTCCTAATCTAACAATGCTGGAAATGACTCTCGTTTGGACTTAACCTCCAACTAACATGGAAGCAAAATAAAGTTCGGCAAAAGCAATATCCCCTAGCTTTTACCAACAGAGATGTGGTGATTTGCGATGACTTTGCATACCAAAAACGTATCCGGGCAGAAAAAAGAAAGAGAGTAGGCAAATAAAAAGACCCGGACGATCGCAATCAAGGCCTGTGCCGCGCGACCCAGAGCGATGTCCGCCCAGGTCCGTGTCAATATTGAAGTTGCGTGCATCGAGATCAACTTTTCACGCCATTAAACTTTGGTATGGTGAATAACAGATGTAAACATGCTGGTCGTTACCCGAAAATCTAAATATGTTTGCAATATACTTGGTATTTTCAGACGAGGTGGGTGGGAAAGAATAAAGTTGACTTTTCACGTAACTTTTGGATTGCTCGCGTTTTAAAAGTTGTGGGAATAGGAGAGCTAACAATTTTGGGAGAAGCATGAAAGATTTCAGAATGTTATTATTAACGTTGGCAGGTGCCTTTATTCATGAAAAAAAAAGTATGAAAAGCCAAGATTGTTGGGTAGTGTAGCCCCAAAATAAAGTCCATCATGATTTTATACAAACTCATCAGTTTCCTATCGAAAGGCCCTTAAAGAAACAGACATAAGAATAAAAAAGAATTCAACAATGGACTGTCCTCGCCAAGTTCAGATAAGAAAATGAGATTGAAATAAAATTTGGAAATGAGGACATTTTTCATGTGATGGAAGGAAAGAGATGGAATTTTTCAATTTTAGTAACGGAGGTGTCATTTCGATTTTGAAGGTGAATTGAAGTGTGACAAATTGATTTATGAATATGGAAAAAGAAATGTTCATTGCAAACTAAATGATCGCTAGTACTTAAATCAATAATCAATGCTTCAGTTGAAATAGAGCACATTAAGCAATAGAATATACCTTCATAGCTAGATGATTTTGTCTTGGGTGCCCAACTAGCTTAATTACAGCTCTCATGATTTGTTGGAATTGACCGTAATTCATGGCTTGGTGAACCTTAACATGCATTGAGACTAAAATATCTCGCTCTTTCCTTTCTTTGCCTATCAGCTTCCCATGCAATTTCCAACAATTTTCCTCAGTATGATCAGGACATTTGCAATGATCGCAAAATTAACCTTCTCCTTTGTCGAAATTAGGGCCATTGGATTTGGATGATGTGGCCGAATCTCAACCGTTAGACGCCTTCCACGTGAGTGTCGACGAGGCATGATATGTACGTCCGATTTAAGCTTGGTAAGAAAGAAAAATGAGATGAGCTGTTATCGCACCGGGTGCCTTGTGCCATCCAATCCTGTGATCAAATCTCGGCCATTCATCTTACTAAGCCTCGGGCACACCTTGTATCGTCCGATCGGGATGACACAATTAGATTGCATCCATCATTTCTAAAGAAAAAGGGGTTGCCTTTCTTGCTCGAGAACCCTAGTGCCGTGCGCGAGCGTGCGAGACCTTCACGATCATACCTTGTCGTAGCGCGTCATTCTTCCCTTGTTTCCTTCGTCGGAAGAATGACACGATCACCAAACCTTTAAACATTATGTGGAAGCAAGACGTCGCCATTCTTCTTCTACAAAGAGTGGGTAGATCCATCCGAAAGAGGGAACAGGATCCATGGCAAGAATCTGACTTCGAAAAGGTAAATAGCTTTCGGTTGTATAAGTAGGAACCTAATTACCTTCTCTTGTTCTTTGACTGCTCGATATTGGGCTAAGATAGCTTCAGTTCCTTCAATTATTTCTTTGGCCATTTCCCATTCGTTCCAAAAGGCTAACAATCGGTTAAATTAGACGGCGATGACTCAGACGATATCGGCACGGTCCATCCTTATTTTTTCTTGATTAGGGCACTTTAGAGTTCTCGGGCCAAAATGGAGTAGTTCTCCAGTCTCGAGAGTTGTTGCGCAATGAGCCCCAGCTCTAGTCCGTTGCCGCCGGAGGTGTAGAGCACGTCACCTGGTTTTGACCGAGCACCACTGATACCTGCAAAGGGAAACAAATCGGGGCTGAAAACTGGAATCGGGTTTGCCACAAATCCCGGCGGACACGAACTGGTTTGGTTTGGAAAATGCCAACCCGATCCAAGAACCAGGTTGGGCTTAGTAGCAAGATGTAGGCCTCCTCTTGGCCCACTATTTTCCACAAAGCCCGCTTGAATTGGGCTTGACGGACTCGTGGTGGCCCTGCATGGGCTGAACCTCGATGGGGATCCATTGGATGTATGGACCTGGAAAAATAAATGCTCTGAATAGGCATGAGCTGATGATCCCGGAAAGAATTGCCCTAGAGTGGGCTGAATCGAGCCAGGTCGTCTATGTTGCCCTTCCTCCCATCTAATTTTCTTCAGTCATGCTGATATATCTAGCCCCGGGTCTGAACTCTGAAGGTGGGTCATTGGATGGATTTTCGTTATTCGATGTGCCAAACTTTGAATTCTGATTCCTAGGCATCTTCTTCTTGCAGGCTAAAGGGCGGCGTGTGGAAGCTAGTCTAGAGGAAAGAGCTCTAGTATCATGGCACAATATGGATTGATGGAAAGCTCGATGGAGAAATATGTTTGTTGCTTTATCATTACAAAATTGCACGAGTACATCCATATTTGTAGTACATAGAGTCTATGTAAAGAAATTACTGAAAAAGAACTCAAATGATTCTCTGACTTACAGCATTCGACTAAACCAATTAAGCATAGTCATATCAAATATACGATATCGATCACTACCAATAGTATCTTCATCATATCAGAATTATATTTTCAAGGGTATCTTCAACAAAACTGCCAAGACGGCGGAATGAAATCTGCTGGAACAACATCACGAGCTTTATGCTGCGTAACAATCTCTCTGGCTGTGGGCATGTGGGTTGATCTTGTTATTTGCTTTGTTTATGTAGATAAAGCAAGTTCACCAAGTGATACGAACTCCGCGCCCCTTTCATGAGTAGTTACTGAACCCAGGAAAATGAGTGCACAAAATTGATCCGAGTACAAAGTAGTTGCAAAAGTAGAAATGCTGGAAAGTACACTAAAGGCAAACACCAAAACTCTGGTCTATTCTGTTGCAGTGAACCAGATAACATGGATTGACAAGGAATGTCCTCCCTGCTCATATGGGAGTAGATATTTAGAAGAGTGACAAGGTTCCTGCTTCAAAATTCGAACCCACCCCATTCACAATTCTCTGAGAAAGAAATTTCCACTTCTCCAGATGTGCATCCTGGGCAACCGCTCCTCTCTCTCTCTCTCTCTCTCTCTCTCTCTCTCTCTCTCTCTCTGTGAGTTGCAACTAAGGCACACAGAAGGCCCAAATGATTTAAGAAATAATTCAGACAGATATTAGTGGACTTACTAATAGTCAATATTCAACTTAGAGAAAAGCTTTGATAGAGTGCCTCGAAATGCCGTTATGCGATGCCAATACCTTCCTTCCCACATACTTCTCTCGCACTGCAAATGCAAAAAACAGACATGACTATGACACCAATTTCACACTTTTCAACATTCACCGGGAAAAAAAGCACCTGTCATGAACAAACAGCAGCCCACTCTGGAAAGAGAAAAGGAAAAGAGTTATAGATATGCGTATCCTCTCAATATAATCAAGTCCTAATCTTCCCATCTTGGCTCTTCTGCTATGCTAATTTTCATATTGTTTGTGCATTGGGAATCTGAAACTCAATCGTGCACACTGCAGTTTAACAACAAATCAACTACTTTTTCCTCAAAATACAAACTAGAAAGAATCATTAAATGGTGTACTTTTCCTATACTAAGATGCTAAGCAGCTAACGGTTGCATTTGAAATGAGAAGGTCATCTCTATTTCAATTTGGCCACTCTTTACAACAGAAGGAAACACTCATAAACAAACTGCTTGTAACAATAATGATAGCATTATGCCTGAAGCGGTTAGTATAGTTTAGTGGGCAGCAAGCAGTTGATAGCTTCCCGAAAAGTTGTTTTTTTTTTCTTCAGTGACCAGCAAGCAGGTATTAGGTTCTCAAAAATGGCATTCGATTTTTAGATAACCAGAAAAAGAAGTTTCCCATCAGCTTTCTGCTTTACTTGAGAACGAAAATCGTGAAATACAAAACAAAGATTGATTGGAATCCTGCCACAATATCATCATACAGCGAGCTCTACAATTGCAAAACTTCTAAACTTGACGAAGTTTAGTTCCCTTCAGTCAATCGGATTTCATCATTAACCCCATGTCAATACTTCGACATTGTAGTGCACGCTCTGAGGCATGTATCGAGAAAGAAGGTAAATGGATGCAAGCATCATATGACCAGCCTCATATAAATAACTGAAGTCGTCCTCTGTATTCTGTAAAGCCAAGAGCAGAGTTCACTCATACTAAATAACACATGTCAGAGGTCAAGCAATGGAATAGGAGGAAGAAAATTAAGCCATCCGCTCTAATAGATTCAATCAAAACTCAAACTCAAACAGACCAAATGAGAATGTCTTTCGAGTTGTTGAGCTTCATAACGACTGTCGTAATATCATGTGAGGAAGCCAAACATACAGATGAAAGTGTATGGCTAAAGTGGGTACTCGTAAAAGAGGCCTTTAATTAGATGAGTTTGTGCAGAAAGGAACCATCGGTATCTCTCACGATGACCCTTCGTCCAACACTCGGATCTCTATCACACCAAGTATGCCATAAACCACCATCTACACATTGACCGGAACATAATTAGACTGAGTCAATGCAGATTTTGGCTTTAATCATAAGTGGGGGCTGTCTGTGTGAGCAGCAATAACATGAAAATCAACGCCAACGTTATATCTGCAAACTAAAACCAAAAAGGCATACTCAATTAAAAACAATAAAATGGAATATTTGCTGCCAATAATTACCAAAAAAGGGACCAACTACTTTCCCAGATATAGAAGAAGCAAAAACATAAAGGTTTGTAAATTTGATTCCTAAGTTAGAAAATATCAACAGGAGAAAGCACGTGATAATCTCATTTCAACATGGAAGCTTGTCAGTTTCAGTACTGAGTCCGCTGCCTAGCACTGTTTCCTAAGACATCAACCAGGCAGGGTGTCCTGATGACATTTTACGGAGACTTCACAGAACCAACATCAAGTATATAAGATTATTGCAAGCCGGAATCTACACCAGCCCATCCCCTCTACCAAATATATGACACTTAAATAAAAGTTCTTAACCAGCTTTCTTCTCCAGCAAAAGCAATTAAACAAGACATATTCCGTATAAAAAAACTATCCTCGAGGCCCGAGGTTCCATTCATCATTTTCATCGGAAAATAAAATTCAGCATTGATTAATTGTCTTTTTGGTTCAGCTGGCAACACAAAGGTGAAAAGCATCGTCAGAATGTTATCTGAAGCGCAACATAGTTGTGCAAATTGGGTATGTAAATAACAAACAAGACTATAGCCTCAATACTGGTACTGTCCCGTTAAGACCAATCTCACCAGAAGTTTCAAGAGCCTCAGTGCATTCACACTACAGAATGTGGTGATTACATGTTAAACTCTGCCGCGCGACATGTTCTGCTTCCCCGATGGAAGGGAGCTGTGGCAGTTTATCTAACAAGGGCTGCATAAGAAGGGCCTAGCAATTATTTAGAACTACTTCTCTCACCAACGCAGAGCAAGTTGTCAGAAAGTCTAAAACTCGTTCCCTTCTCAAAAGCTCATTGTTTAGACAACTAGGATGAGATGAATCCCTATGAGATGCGATCGGACCGTCATGCTCATGGCATAGAACAAATTATTGGAAAGCAAATCAAATCTGCCCAAAAATACAGAGTGATAAACAATACAATTTACTCTCTACCGTTTGGCCCTCACGACAGGATTAAATTACTGAAAGAATAACAAAGTAGCTAGCTTCCACTTAACAATACCATGGCTACTAATAATGCAACTGCGACTTTTAGTACAGTAGGATGATGTCACAACTCAACGATGGTGATGAGAAAGCGTTCCTCCACTGGTTTGGCTAGTTACTTACATTATAATTTGTATGTAATGCTCTATGAGATCCAAATAATCAACGCTTATTCAGAGTATCTCAAAGTGGCTCTGGTTGAATTTCTTACAATTTCTCAGAAAGTGAATTTTCACGATTAACGCAAGAATTCTCCAGAAAGTCGAGGAAAATTATGTAACTTCCTTTTGATACCGTTTGCCCTGTAATAGATGATGATGTCCTGGCACTAGAATAATTAGAACAGTAATCGAAGAATCGTGAATGAAACGAGCCATTGCAGGTCGTGTTAAATCTGCATTCACGTTGTACTCCTACTCTCCAGTTTGTGAGTTAAACCTTGATACATTGAACTTGTTAATAAGAAATTCAAGAGCAAGAATATGAGGAAACCAATGGCACACCACAACACCTAATAGACACCAGATTTCTAAGACCATTTGCTACCTGCTCGAAGCAAGGGTTTGACCTCGATTGAAAGGAACTTGATTTAACCGTGAGGATAAGTGGTCCTGTTGCAGCATCATCCATCTATTGAGCATGCATGCTGAGTTTTTCACCTTCTTTTAATTAGAACCGCACGCATGCCGAGTCTGATTTAGAGGCTAGCAATAAGGCAGAAGCCCATATGTCAGTTACTAAATTCTGATCCAAACTGCAAATTTGTAGCATCACATATCAGATGTTCTCAAGGAAATATAACTAGTGAAATGTATTCATTCCAACAATTTGATTAGTTTCAGTGATCTCGATTGAATATCTTCAAAGAATCACTGGATCACGTACCTAGCAAACTCAAAACTGTCTATACCGACTGCTCCGCACACATTGACGTGTCATGTAGGGTTCGCAGCATCCGAGTTACGATCACCTGAGAAAATAAAGATCCAAAACAACAACATACGCATAAAGTATATAAGAAAGCCTGATACATACGCGTGCTTAAACAACAACTAAGCTCCAATGGGAGGAGCTCCCATACGAGAAAGCAGCTGTAATGAAAAGCATTGCAGCTGTAATGAAAAGCATTGCAGCTTTCAATCTCTTTCCCAAGTTCTCTTCATAAACCCGGGGGAATCCTTTAACCATTATGAAAGGCAGACATGAACAAGCCAAACACACTTCGAACAAACATTGACAAAACCTAAAACATCAAAATCAAGCTCAACGATCTTGAACCAAAGCGTAAACCACGAACGACGGAATTTGGAGTACCTGCAGCATGAAACTGATTCCAGGGATAACCTAAGAGATCTCCGACAATCGAACCGCCCAACGCAGAGGACGAGAAAGCTCTCTCGTTGCAAGCGAAGGCGTCGGACAGACGGACAAACATAGAATCACCCGCATGGGGAGGAACTATGGCAACGACCGTTGACTTACAAAAGGCGTGCTTAATGAAGAATTAAATACTTATTACTTTCTTGGGGGAAAAAGCATAACTTGAACATTAAAAATAGCAAGTAAAAATGATTATATCATTTTAAAAACAAGATATGGAAAAAAAGAAGAAGTAAAAAAGATAAATAAATAAATTAAAATATCGCTTCAAAAAGAAATCCAGAAATAATGACTTATTAGAAATTCCAGAAATAAAGTGTAAGAAATCCTAGAATGACTTGCTTTATTGTATTATCCCTTTTGAAAATGAGATCTAGAATCTATAGAAGTATTCTTGGGAAGAATCAGTTTTACATGCATGCGCAAACCAAAAAATAATAATAAGAGGAAACCAAAAAAGCTGGAATCAATTCGCCTGGCAACCGAGCTGAAATTTGTTTTCCAAGAAGAACATTCTCTGACAAATTCAACTCGATAATTACGAGTTTCTCTTTTAACTCCAGGGAAGATCTGCGTGGATCTCAAGAGATTCACCAGTCTTCCCTCATTTAAAGCAGAGATCCAACTCAGAGAGAGAGAGAGAGAGAGAAATATCATGATGATCATATGTCCAAAAGACCAGTATACTAGGGTAACAGACATCTAAGAAGAGGAAATTAGTATACATAGTAGAAACCCAATATAGGCTTCCAAACAAAAACGCGACGACTCAGCATCGAAGGCCAAAACAATCCCACCACAACCCAGAAATTTACGTAACTATTTTCGGGCACTCTTGTGATTCTAGTTCTCGCTAACAGTCTCGTCGCTTCCCACGTTCGCAAGCTCACGCATGTTCAGAATTCCGATGTCTACAGGCTCGTGGCTGTCCGACTCCATCAAACTGCACACAGATGACAATGGAAACCAAATTATTAAGAGCAAAAGCACATATAAACCGACAACTCTGAGCTTACAACAAGACCAGTTGAAAGAGTTGCCTTAGCAGTTTTTCGACATATATATCAATGATTGGGTGCGGTCCATCCCCCATCCCAAACTTGGCGGTGGAAATGCTTGGCTCCCCGCGAACTGCAGCCCGAGCTTCCCCCCTTCCACCTACGCATCGTCGCACCCCCGTGAGATGGGCGACGGAGAGGGAGCAGAAGACACATTTGTGAAGCCAACTTCGTTGACAATTAAAATGTTCACCTTCCCATGTTCCCAAGGGACCGTAAAAGCAATAGAACCTCCCAATTCGGCTATCAAATCCGACATCCTTGTAGTAGCGCTTACACAACTTCTCTGTCTCGGTTGCTTCGAAGCCAGTGCGCCATTGAGGCTGAAAGCCAGTCGAGCAAACTATCGATCTCATTTAACTGCACAACATCGACGAAGCGGAGCGCTAGAGCACACGACAAGAAAAAGATAACCGACAAATACATACCTCAGCGAGCAAGGGATAAACAATGGAGGCATGAAAGAACCTGCACGCACCATAAATAGCATGTGTTACTGCAATAGCTCACTCCAAGAAGAGGAACTCATCCATCGCGCAGAATTGAAGTCCTGCAATACGTCAAAGATATGATGAGTTACCTCCGCACACCATTGATTCTCGCTGCCTCGGCCATGTTGTAGCCAATTGTGGTGTCCCTTTCCTTGGTCGCCGACAGATCGTTCTCACCGAAACCCGGGCCTCCCCCAGAGGTGGCGAAGTTAAAGACGAGATCGACTCCCCTAGTCACCTCCAAGCACTTGTCCATGAACTTCTGGTCCGTCGGGTCCGTCGTGTCAATGACATGATATTCATCCCAGTACTTATCCTTGGCCAAAAGCTCGTCCTTCATCCAATCGCAGGCGATCACGTAGTGTCCCTGGCTCTTCAGACGCTGACAAATGGCGAAGCCCATGAGACCAGCCGCCCCAGCGACGCAAATCCTGGGTTTTTTCGACTTCCCGAAGAGCTTCTTCTTAATGGCCTCCCATAAGTGCACGAGGTGATCGGCTCCGTGAACGTTTCCCAGGCTCTTCAGACGCAGACAAACCACGAAGCCCATGACCGGGGTCCCTTGGGCAAATTTGTGCTGTGGAAATTTCTTTTCTTTTTTTTTTGGTTGTTCAGGGATGGATTTCCCACGATGAACCACGTGTCTCTAGTCATCCTCAGTGACGCGACGAGAATTCTAGCATGCGGCATTTAATCCGGTTTCACTATTGCTGCAGTTTATGTGACGTTAATCCTAATGCCAATGATACGAACCAAATAAAAAAAACTAGAGACGGACACGTGTTGTTAAATGAATCACGCTTTGGGGTTGCCTTTGCAAAGCAGCTATGGTATGATTCCACCAAATGCCAGAGTTTTTGCCGTCAAAGGGCTTTTGGGACTTTGAAATTTCTAAATTTTGCTCAAACTTAAACCTAATTCAATTGCATGAGATGCCTCAAATTTGATTCCTTAGCTGATAAGTATATTTGGTGAAAAATGCTTCTGAAAGGGCGATCCGGAAATCAGTCCTCGCTAATAGGTATTCGTCAATTTCTCCTGCTTAATTAGAAGAAATAAATCAGGTTGGGCAGGGCAGTCTAGATTGTGTTTCGTAGCAACGATAGTCCTCTCACTACCTATCAATGAAGTTCGCACAACAATTGTACTTGTTTCCATCATTAGAACTCGAATCATATGAACAAACTGTTGTTTAAAATGGACAAATGTCCTCTTCTACATAGGATTCTAAAAGTAGCATAATCACCTGAGCGATTCGCCCCACACCATATTGAAGCAAGTCGGAAAGCCTTCTGATCCCTTCGAAAGAGTTTAATGTTGCGAAGATGGCTGATTTTTTTTTCCCTAAGGTTCTGTTTGTTTTGCAGACAATAAATAATCATTTGTATTACTTGAAATAATTTATCAATAGAAAAATAATTTCATCATCAACAATTAATTATATCTAAACATCTTCATAGACGACATAAATATTTTTTCGCTCTTATTTTTGTAAGGCGATACATTTTCCGAATCGATCAGTGAAACAAAAGGAGCCTACAATGAATCCCATATATTAATAGGATACTCAATTAGATATGAGATCGCCATCATTGCTTCAATAAATTTAATCTTAATGGGACTTCCATTTGATTGCATAGTTGTATATGTCGACACCGTATATGAATGGTTGGGCTTGCTTCGAGAGTTCTTTTCGATTTCATAGAAAAATATGGTCCAAGTACTCTGGAAAAGAAACGCAGGGACTGGTTTTGTATTAGAACTCACGAGACAATTGCCGATTCAGTCCTAAACCTTTTGCTACTATGCCGATTCAGTCCTAAACCTTTTTTTAGGCCAAATAAGTTCTAAACCTTTTGCAACTTTGCCGATTAAGTCCTTTCGGCAAATTTTTGTCAGAAAATGCCTACATTGCGAAAATGTGGCGCGTCGAACCTCGCCGGCGACAACGTGGCGATGATCGGACCCAAAAAAAAATTTTCTTTCTTTTTTTCCTTGTTTTTCCTAGGAAAAAAGGAGGTCGGCGAGCTCCCTCGTTGGCCGCGGGCGAGGGCGGGGGTGGCTGCCACCGCCCTCACCAGTGGCCGGCTTTGGGATCTGCGAGCTCCTCCCTCGCTACAGATCTACAGCGAGGGACGCAGATCTAGGATCTGCGAGGGCCCTCGCCGGCCACTGGCACGGCGGCCACCCCCTCCCTCGCCCGCGGCCGACGAGGGCCGGACCACCCTTTGGAGTGGCCGGCGAGCTCGCCGGCCTCCTTTTTTCCTAGTAAAAACAAGGAAAAAAAGAAATAATTTTTTTTGGGTCCAGTCATCGCCATGTGGCCGCCACGTCGTCACCGTCGATGTCCAGCGCGCCATATAGGCATTTTCCGGCCAAAATTCGCCGGAAGGATTTAATCGGCAAAGTAACAAAAAGTTTAGGACTGAATCAACAATTGTCCCTAGAACTCATTGGTGGATTATGGATTTAATGTCTAACTTTCATCCAAAACATGTGCACGTAAGCGCCGCGTCACGATGGTAAATGTTCAATCGATGAATCTTATCGAGTTTTAAAATGAAAATTTGAAGAAATAACTTAGGGTAATCATTTTAAAAATAACTTAGGGTAAGTTTAAGAAAGCTTCAGAAAGTTTCAAACTCCCAAATCATTTGACTATGCCCCTTCCAATCTGGTAAAATACAAATGGAAAGATCTTCGGTTCAAATCCCACCTTTTCAAAGCCCAAAAGGTCGAAGCAGACACCCAGCTAATTCCGCTCCGATCAAGTACTACTTTGTTAACTAATTCTAGCAGTGGGCCTATTTAGTTTTTCCCAGGCCCTAACATGCCACAAGCACAGTGTGTTCGTATAAATAAATATATATATATATATATATATATATATATATATATATATATATATAATTGAAAGCTATCGTCATCGTTTAAAGACCGTTTTAGAAATCAATTGCATAAGTAAAGATGATGTAACCAAACAATCATACTCCATACGCATCTCAACCAATGTCGCATTTGAAATTTGGAAAATAACGGGCTCCCTAAGACATGACATATCACTAGAAGGGGAAATCGAAGTCATATGTCCTAGCCACTGAAAAGAATTTGGACCGTTGAAATTCACTAAAGAGGCAGTACGATGATCTTGAAATGTAAATTAACAATGAGAATGTATCGATTCATTTGTTAACCATAAGAAAACCTGCTTTTTTTCATGCTGATTGCGCTATTTTTAATCGTCAACCCTCAAGTGAATAAACAGTCGCTTCATGTGCTTCTTACAGAAGACTACCCACTCCTTCAATTTTCTTTCTAGTAAATTGCCCAGTTGAGGGAATGGAATCCGCCGGAACATCACTAGCTTTATGCCCCAGAACGATCTCTCTAGCTTTGTATGCGTGCACGTGCATGTGTGTTGATCTTGTTATCTACTTTGTTCATGTAGATAAAGCAAGTTCACCAAGTAATAAGAGCTCCGCGCATCTTTCATGAGTATTTACTGAGCCCTAGAAGATGAGTGCGCAATAAGAACCTGAGTATATAAGTAAGTTGCAGAAGTAGAAAAGCTGGAAAGTACACTCAATGCAAACACCAAAACTCTGATCAAAATCGTTGCAGTGAACCTAGACAATCAGACGAGGAATTTCCTCCCTGCTCATCCTGGAGTAGGTACTTTAAAGAGTAACAAAGCTCCTGCTTCGAAATTCGAACCCACCCATTGACAAATCGCTGAGATAGAAATCTCCATTTTTCTGGATATGTATAGAAATACCCTTTCTTGATATGTAAAGAGGTACCTGGGCAACCCCCCAGTTAATCCTAGCATATGCATTGGAAGAGTGAAATGGAGAGAAAATGTTAAAGCCGGCCAACAGGGCATTTGCATAGTAGCCAATGTGATAGTTACAAAAACTCATGTTTTGATATTTCAAAAAAGGTTGATCTCCTTGCTTCACGTCAGCAAAAACATCTTAATAAGCAAAAGGTCCTCCCTTTCTCCATTGGTCCACAGAAATGAAAAGTACAATTACAACAAAGTTAAATTGCTGAAAGCTAATCTAACTATGATTGGCTATGAATACTAACATTTAAGGAACAATGGTTCTTGGTTACGCAAATGGCAAGTATAACCAAGTATCTTTTTTTATTTAAAGACTGCAGGCTACATGCCAATATCTCGCTTCACCACAATTTGGAGATGACAACTAAATTTCCCAAGGGTCTAATATGATAGATAGTTTCTTGATCGAGCTATAATAGAAGTTTAAGTTTCAAGAAACGTCTCTCAGTGTTAAAACTGAATCTACCTGTGTTGGCAAGTCATGGGTTTTGCCCACTTCTTTGAAAAGAAAAGCAGTAATGACGCTGGTGGCATAATGCTGATTGGTGTTGTGCTTTATTACTAGCCCCTTCTGCATTTCAGGTCAATGGTGTTCCTCATGCTTGTCTGCAAAATTTGGGTGAACTCCATGAGCCATGTCTGCGGAAACTGCATAATCCAAGATGTCAGCAGTTATGGAAGTGCACATCATATAAGTACGAAAATACAACACAATCATATGACAAGTTTATTAGCTGTGTGTATTCAATTAGGAGATCACAGAACCCCCTGAAAGTGGCTTTAAAAAATATCAGAAGAAATGTGCACATGTAAATTAGAAAAAAGCTTATTATGGTTTGCTCTAAACCAAATTGAACCCTTTAATATCTAAAGTGTTAACAGAAAAGTGGGTAATATTGGGCGTTTTGGTTGAGCCACTTCATCAGAAAGGTCCACTTCCTCTTGCTACGCTTTGCAATTATTAAAAACCATCACCATATAGATTTTTTTCTTTTGCCACACCCTATCTTTTTACATTTATTACACACACACACAGGGACAAGCCAGGCTCAGAAGCCCAAATATCAGAGAGTAAATACTGATCCAAACTGCAAACTTCGGGCATAACATATCAGCTCTTTCTTTGGGACAGTATCTATTCCAACAATTTGACTAATGAAAGTTACTCAACTGAATATCTTCAAAGAATCTGTGGAGCATATACCTCGCAGACTCAAAACTGTCTATGCTGATTGCCTCTTATAGATTGATGTATCGTGTAGGAATTGCGTCATCAGAACTATGACCATCTGAGAAAGTTCAAGAAGCAAATTCAGTATTCCAAAACAACAAAAACACCTAGATCTCATACGATGCCTATTACAAGTACTTCACGCGTGTTAAACGACAACTAAGCACCGCTAGGAGGAGCTTCTACACGAGAAAAGTAACTTTAGTGAAAAGCATAGCGCCTTTCAAACTCTTCCAGAGGCAGATATATAAACACATTTTTGAACAAACACTGACGGACTGACATTAAGAAATCGAGAACGACTACCTTAAACCAAAGAGTGAACCACAAACGAGATGATTCTTAGTACCTGTAGCATGAAACTGAGTCCAGGACTCGTTGAGATAATCCAAGAGGTCCCCGACAATCGAACCGCTCGACGCAGCAGATGAAGAAGCGCTCTGATCGCAAGCAAAGCCGTCAGAGAGAAGGATGAACATAAAATCGCGCGCGCGCGCAGACACACAGAGGAACCACCAAACGCATCGATTGAGAGAGAGAGAGAGAGAGAGAGAGAGAGAGAGAGAGAGAGAGAGAGAGACCTGAGGTGATTGATCTGCGTTGTAGCAGAGACGAGGAAAAGTGGAGAGCTTGCGAATGCACGAGGCACGCGGTGATGACGAAGGTCTTGGGAACAGAAGAGAAGGTCTGGAGATAGTCGGAGGGCATAGGAGATGCAGACGACTCATCGCTGCCATTGTCGTCCTGCGCTTGCTTCGCTTCCTATCTGGACTGAGTCAGCTCGACCGTGCGGCAGAACTCCTTTTCTATTTGAAGAAAAATACCCGAATAGTCCTCCACTTTGTATAATTTTAAATTTTTGCAATATAATCTCTAATTTTTAATCTAGTATGTAATATTAATTTTGAAATTTTGAAACATGTTTAATTTAGCTCGTAAAGTATGTGAAGTAAATTGTTCTTAATATTTTTACATAATTCATGGATTAAATTAAGTACGTACAAAAAATTCAGAAAAAATATCATAGTGCAATCGAGTCAACTTTTATGAATTTTATTTATTCATTTTTTCGGTAAGGTGAGATTATATATTAAATTTTACCAATTGAACTTTACAATAAAGTCTTGTCACCAATAAAACTTGCACTCATAATAATAAAAGTGCCAAGAAAAAAACACAGAGAGGGGAGCCAAACGGCAAACCATCCTCAAACCGTGTTTTACAATCAAATATGAAGGAAATCAATATTATCAAAGCAAAATCTACACCTTGGATGAGAAGATGGAAAGATCAAGTCCTCAATACTGTTGAGTTCTCCTATTCCTTGGGGTGTCAGTAACATGGTTGAACATGGTAGCCTTGTCCTTTACTGGAGCTTTAAAGCCGGGAGATAGAGAAGTTAATTACAGAGAATATTATTCCGTGTTTTCCATATTAAGTGACAGAATGCCCCTAACGCGAAGCGGCGATGCAACTAGAGAAATCCTTCCCCGTAAGGAAGTTGGAGGCCCATGGTGCCGTCTCCTTCAAGGTTTTGTTGTGCCAAGCATATCGCATTTTGCAGCCCAATTTTATTATCGTCTTCTTTTTTCAAGAAATTACAAAAATCAATCTAAGTATTACAATCACTATTTAATTTTAATACGCATACCTTATCTTATTCTATCTTATTCATAGATTTAGTCCCTAAACTCATCTCTGATCCCAATGTTGGAAATGACTCCAGTGAAGTAGAGGTTCCTCGAGAAAATAAAAGAAAGAGAGAAATTCCAGCCATTAAAAAGAGCGGGGAAAACAAGCAACCGGTACATTTCAGAAAACTAACTACTTAGAGCGCAACGTTCCTGAGGCGAATTGCCATGGCGGGAACGCTTCAAACCCTAATTCTGTCCCCCGCGACCACCAGGATGGTCCGGCTTTGTCCCCGGAACATGCAATTCTCCTCGCACGGCGTTCGTCTCTCCGTTTGCCCCGTCAAGATTGGTCCACATCGCTCGACCTTGCGACCCATTAGAGCCTCCGAGGCATCGTCGGGTCAGGTTAGTTCGGATCTTTGCTCAGACCGGTTCGTCGTAGCCCGCAGCTTCGTGCGCGTGTTCCGAGAAGTCAATGAGAGAAACGGCTGTTTGGTTCAACGGATTTTGAACTTCTAATGCACGATGGGGTTGAGGGGAAACACGTTTCAAGAATGTATTGCGTTCTGCATTCAGTTAAAGTGGCGTGTTAGGTTCCGCATTGTGGAATTCCCGAAGAAAATGACTGTTGGATAATATGTCTGTAAGGGATGTCTTCGCAAGAAAAATGGGTTGAAACCCTTTCTTTGAATTCATGGATAAAGATTCTTGGATGTTTTCAGGTAGGTGGAAATGATTATGCTCCCAAAATTCCTGAGAAGGTGAAGGTGGGAAACCCATTCTCAAAGTTTGTCGCGGATAATTTTCTTCCATTAGGTAATAATGTCTATTTGATGGCATGTATGTTAGTTGGTGCAAAGATTGCAAATTCAAAGGCTTGACCACAATGCACATTGGTAGCAATCTCTTCAGCTTCTTGTTAGAGGCGGAGTTTCCACTCTTCTATTCATAAACAGTTTACTCTGATATGGAGGCCAGTGATTATGTAAGCCTTCGTCTGTGATGTTGATATGGTGCGTGGCATCTATTCATGATCTTGAGCTTGACCCATTTGCCACAGTAATTTAACGCAAAGCTAAATTTAGAGAGCTTTGACAGCTTGAACCAAGATCATTTTCCTTGTTAGTGATCTCATTCTGTGCCATAAATTCCTTTCTTACTCGAGAGTCAATAATGATATTAGTCTAACAATGGTACCTTGGCTTTCTATTTGTGAGAATGTTTGCTGTGATGATAACATATTAATGCAATTTCATCTCATGTCACAGCTCTTATAGGTGGAGTTGCCCTAGGACTTGCAAATCCTAGTCTCGGTTGTCTTGCAGATAGATATTATTTATCGAAATTTAGTACCTTTGGGATCTTTATTATATCTGGTAAGGATGTGAACCTTTTTCTCATTACAAATTATCATTGTTATTACTATTTTTTATCTTTTTTATTTTTATTTTTGATGCCATCTGTATGTAAAGCTTCCTTCATGCTCTAGGATTAACATTGCGGAGTGGTGAAATTGGTGCAGCTGTGGAGGCATGGCCTGTCGGAATATTTGGGCTTGTATGAATCCAAGTTTCTTTTGTGGGCTTGTGCATATTGTAGGTCAATTGTAAACTTTGTGAGATATCTTCATATGGTACATCATTTATTGTAGTACAAACTTTACATTTTCAGAACAAGTCAATTTGTTTTATTGACGTAGATATGTGATTGTGATCACAGCCATCTTCTGTGATCTGTATCTTTCCAAACTCTTTTGGTTGGCATATGAGATACAGCTACAGCATCATAGGGAGGGGAATTATAGTCTGGCTGTGTACCTCATTCTTGAGCAGTCTCCATTGACTCTACTTGCTTGACGGCTAACCTAAATTACATATAGTTTTCGCGCTATTGTGAATTTTAACTGGTATGCATCTTTGCTATGCAGGGATCAATTCTATTGGTCACTCCATATTTGTCAAAGCTAATTTTACAAATTCAGCTTCAGCCTCAAGAATTTGTTACAGGTTGGGCATCGACTACTCTCTCTCTCTCTCTCTCTCTCTGAATTGAGTTGTGGACAATCTATACCATATTAATATATATGTATCTTCTTTCATGTTGTGTTTAGGAAGACTTTTTCCTAGCCTGTTTTCTGACATATCATAAATTCCATCATCAGGAACTGCTCATATAATCAATATCAAGTTAAAATGAATGTGCAAATTTTGGCCCCCTTTTTATGTACATAGGTGTTCGTTATCTCTCTTTTGGGCTATCTTTCTGTTATACGTTTCCAATCATTTATTAATACTTCTCTGCTGCACCTCATGCTATTAAGAAAATTAAGATGATGTTGATTCTACTGATAAAAAAAAGAAATTGAAGTTAGACTTTTGTTGGGGACTTTATGCTGTACATGATTGTCAAAGAGCAAGAGTTATGTTTGCTTCAGCTTAATATTATTATACTTCACAGCTTATGATCAATTTAAAGAGAATTTCTTTTTGGTGCTATAATGATCTGTTTTGATCCTGCAGGACTGGCCATATTTAGCTGTATGCCTACAACATTATCAAGTGGAGTGGCTCTAACTCAGGCATGCCTACTATTCTTTTCTTTCAAAGTTGTTGCTATTTATGATAATTTTGCCATCAATGGAAGGTTGTGACTGCAGCTTGCTGGAGGGAATGCTGCTCTTGCTCTTGCAATGACGGTGATATCAAGTCTGTTTGGAATTCTACTTGTGAGTTATAAAATTGTTTTTTCAGTATACCACCAGATCATATCTATAGATTCTCAGAACACGAGTTGTGCAAGATGTTACCCAATCTATCTTTTACTCGGCAGCTTTTTCTCTGCTGTTATAATTATTTCTGTATTTCTTTCAAGAGCTGCGGTAGATGACTTCTTGTTCTGTTTCCTTTAATCTTCCCCTTTTTATCACTGAAAATACCCAGAAGCTTTTCTTTGTTTTTTACTTGAATGAAGATTTGTGGGGTGCTTTGTGCTTTTTACTTTGGTTTTTACAATCAATGAGTGTGATTTTACAACAATTTGCTGCACTAGTTCCTAATACACAGCTGCTTTTAACCACTTGTCCAGAATTTTGTATGTAATTTAATTTTGCAAAGCAAGCTTGCTCCTGCTTTCTAGTTATGAAACTTATATATTTTAACATGCATGGCTGTGGATGCATGATAATTGTCTAAATACTTAGGAGCTTTGCTACTCTTTTAAATATGATTGTAGTATTATTGACTTAAGTTCAACACTGTCATACCTGTACAACGTTCTTACGGTGTGGGTACCTTTATAGGTGCCATTTTCTATCTCCAAGTTCATTGCTGATGGAGTTGGAGTCACTGTTCCGACTGAGCAATTGTTCAAAAGTCTAGTTCTCACACTTCTTATTCCATTAATCCTGGGGAAGGTATATTATCCTTGCAGAAAATTTTCATATATATAGTCCGTTTGTGCCTTTATTATCGGAACTAGTATGTCGCCTCATGAATATACAACAGGTCTAATCAGGCTGTCGAAAGCTGAAGATCTTCCTGGTTACTGATTGCATGAAGATATACCAGTTCACAATAGAAAAAAGAAAAAAGAAAAAAGAAAAAGGCTAAGCTTAATTAAATTTATCAGCTGGGAGTACTTAAAACTTGATGTTCCCTTTCCAGTCAAATAACTTAACCTTCATGTTTGCTGCCAATGTCTTCCTAAGTAGTGTTGCAGATATTTCTGGTTTTTTGCTGCCTAACAGTATAGTGTTGAATTGGAGGATTAGTTTTTGATTCAAGAGCCCGCAGCTACCAGATAGGCAGATACCTGTTTGGATCTCACATGATCTGTTCATGATGTATCAGTATTACCACTATATGTCTGTCGGGTGAAGAATTTAAGAGAATAAAGACTTTTAATGGTTTCTTCAATTTGACTGGAAGTTTGGTCAATGGAATGCATAATCTAATTATGTTACCTACAAATTTATCCATCTTATCCTTGTGTCGTTGACGAGTTACTTGTTGGACTCTTCCTTGAAGTACTACCTTTTGATTACCACTAAGCTTTTTCTCCTGTTACATGTTTCTTTCTGGAAGTCATAATTGGGCAGTATGAAGATCCTGCCTTTGTTTCATTACTCTTTCATGAAACAACAGGAAATGGTTATTATCCTTCAATAAATTGATTTCTCTTTAGTTAGATAGCCTAACATCATGATTTGTTTTTCCCTACAGATACTGCGAGAATCTTTTAGAGGTATGTGTCAACAATCATTGTTTACAGTTATTCTAGAGCATATGGTGAACTTGGTGGATTTTGTGAAACTGTCAGTTTATAAGCTGATATAATTCACTTCCCTTGTCATGGGGATGAATTGCCTATGGATAATGCTGAGACCTGAATAAAATGCGTGGATGAAGTAACTGGCATTACTACAATGCTGAATAGAAGTTATATTTGCAGGCTTGGCAGATTTTGTCGATAACAACCGGAAGTTTTTCTCAAGGATCAGTGCGGTTTTTCTCAGTTTAGTAAGAACCTTTAATTTCCTTGCTTTAATTGTCTGTTCTGTGGAGGGTAGCATAATTTTCTGATAACAACCAGAAGATGTTTCTCAGTTTACTGAAGGAAGTAAAGGGCTATAGCTCTTTTTTGGTGAATGCTAGAAAAAAAGAATGCATTACGGTCCATGTCTAGAATGTGGTTACTGAAAGCTGTCCAATAGATACTGTATAAAGTATCTGGCTTTTTAATAGCTTTGTTCCATTCTCTTGGCTATACTAGCTTCTTTATTTCTGCTGTATTATTTCTCTAATCTTGAGAATTAGAGCTGGGGAAAAAACATCGTGATTGTGAACCTTTTATTTTCTGTCAATAATAATAGCATGAAGTTCTATGGCTTTCACTAAGGCTGGTTATGTAATCAGCCAATACCTACTACTGGAGTTACATACTTTGAGCTGAAATCTGGATGAGATCGACTGTAAGCCATGTTTTAAGGGATCTCTTGACAGGGTTGATTCATGTTGTGATTTGGGGAGATTTTGAACGAGATGTTAAAATTGCTAGTAAAGTGTACGACTACATGGACAAGTTACACTTGGTGGAGGAAGTCAAGCTAGCTGTTTTTCTTCTTAGAGAAGAGAAAGAACTCTGTGATGCTTTTTGCTGCTATTTTAAAAGCTGACTGGAATTGTCAAATATGAAACTTACCTGTTTAGGTTTTTCAAAGCCACTGATTCTTGCTCTGTATATTATGTGACTAGAGAATGATTTTCTGGTAAAAATGGTTGCTAAATTATTATATCTGTTTCACATAGTGCCTTTAGCTACCCTGACATGTTGTGCTTACTCTTGTGGGGGAAAAGATTGGTTGCATGATAGAGTGATTTGGTGTATGGAGGTTGTTGGTGAAGAGGATGTCGAATATTTTAGTTGATCTCGCACTGGTTGTTTGCTGATGAGATACTGCTTTTCCAATCTTTCCTGGCTCTTCCTTTACCTTTTTAACTGCTCTAGAAGCACTCAGGTTGATCTGCAGTAATGGGCAAAGATATATAGTGATTTGCTGAAAAAAAAAACAGTTTCTACTCTTAAATGTTGAGAGTTAAGAGACATGGTAGCAGAATAGACAGACAGGATATGCCAAAAGCTCTGTCCAGTTCTGTGCTTGATATATTTGTGCATTTTACTTAGGTGGTCAACCAAATGGCCAATTATCAGATTTCTTGTTTTTGTTAGAGGACGATATTATGTCCTCAATGACTTTGAACAATACTGTCTTAAAAAGGTCCTCGGTGACGAATCTATTCCAGTTTAGATATATCTCACTGGATGCTGTTTTGTAGGTCCCGTGGATACAGGTGAGCAGGTCAAGGTCACTTTTGTTGACAGTCCAACCAGCAATGTTTCTTGTTGCAATTGGGATGGGAACGTATGCACTTCATTCTTGTCCAATTTTCTTTTTACTACCTTCTTGTGACAACAAATATCCAGCTATTTACCACTTTGCAATTATATTAGAATTTCCAGATTAATGAATGGGGTTATTATGGAGTTGGTACCATGAAATTTCTATAGTAAGATTACCTTTTCACAGATGATAAACTTGATGCTTTTTACACGAAAAACTACTATTTTACATTGTCAAAGCACAAAAATGTAGCTACCAGTGGCCTAATATCACAGTAGTACTTCTCTGATTAGCTTATCTTGAACTTGTTACCACTTTTTCTGCTCTTAAGCTTCTCCATAGAGTGTAGCTGAGGGCCCATTGATAGGTAAATTACTGAAAACATTCTAATTCTTTTTTAGATGCTATAACATACATATTATCTGAACATAGATCACTAACCAAAAATGTTCATACGATCACCTTGCTTTTCATCTTCTCTAGATTTTGCAAATAATGTGTTTCTGTCTGAAGTTCATTGGTCTGGCCACCATTATAGGAAGCCAAACCATCACAGTTGCCTCCTGGTAGCTACATCTATATGCCAAGTTCACAAGTGTAATTTTCAATAAGATACATTATTGTAATTTAACTGCATTGAGATATGACATGATTCTTATATGTGACTGCAGAGTTCTTCATCTCGTCTTATTAGCATTTAATGCTTTTGCTATACGATTTCTCTCAACTGTCACTGGTGGTGATCAATCTGTTTTTGCAAAGAAAGAAAATGCAAATGCTGCTCTTCTTGTGGCAAGCCAGGTAATATACCATATGTATTTACTAACATCTTTTCTTGTGCAGTCTGAGCAGCCCAAGTTAAAAGTAATAGAGTACTACACATTCAATTTGAGTCAAGGAAATAGAGGAACTAGACAAGTGTGTTAGATGCGGAGATAGAATATGATTAAGATTCTGTAAGTTTCTTACTTAAGAACATATAATAAGTCTAATGTTTGATATTTAGGGAATTCTGGGATTTTATTTTGCGCTGATTATTTTCTATCTTTGTTGAGAAGGTGACCCCGCTGTCCCACCTTTTTTATTGCTTTAAAAGATGATAGCTTCTGTTTGCTTAGAATAAATTTACCATTTGGTATTGTCATTCTGCACCAGTTCCAAATCTGCAGAGACACAAGAAAAGTTAAAGAAAAGAAAAGGTAATAAAGGAAGGAAGAAATAAAGAAAGAAGGAAAGTCCCTTGGCATTTGATTGGACATTATAAAACCATCAGGACATCCTCTAGGAGGAGCAGCCATTTGATTGGCATGAATTTGTGGCAAGTTGGAGGAAAGGATCCATTAGGATGAGCATCTTGGTTTGTTAAATCTTGAGTTTTGATTGTTCAGTTAAGGAATTGGTTATTAGTACCCTGTCCATAGTGTATTGTTTTAAAGGAACACAGTGCATATGCTTTCGGCTCTGTGATTTGAATTTGTAAGCTGGATAATGCAAGGGTTAATTCCTCAAGGAGGACACCACTGAAGCTTTGACCACACTTTACAGAAAACTCTACCGGTAATGGTGGCTGTCGTTGAGCAGCTTGGTGGTGCATTTGGTGAATCTGGTTTGCTGGTTCTTCCATGCGTTGCGGCACATTTAATTCAGGTAAAGTTTTTCACTGTTTCTATCTGTGGCATGTTTGGACAATTGATATCCTCACTTTTCTTCCATGTAGATTATAATGGACTCCTTCCTCGTAAATTTCTGGCTGCGAAAGGATGCTGTTTCCAACATTGTGAAGGTAGCTTGATGCTTAAGCACGTGTTCTTACCAGATTCTTTCTATATGTTGTATATTAATCCGCTTTTGGAGAATTAACGTTGATTACTGCGTCATGAATAAAATTTTTAGATTGATGTAGTCAGACTCAGAGAGGGTGGTATTCCGTGATCATACTCTTCTTGTGCCATTATAAACAGCATACTGAGTCAAATTCGTTAAGACACTGGCACGCGTGGCAACCATCATTTGTTGTACTTTTGGATGAAAGTTCACAATTCAGCTTCCGTTAGGAAACAAAGAAAAAGAAAAAGAAAACAAGACAATTACCAAAAAACCAGTAACGAAGTGCTTGCTGCTGGAGTAAGCTTCACATGCGAACTTAGAAAGTTAGTGACTCTTCAGATATCATTATGCCTAAACATTAAATCAGGAAGATGTATTACCACTTCATCTGCAAGAGAATGGACTTTGTGTGTGGTGACGCGCAGTTGAGTACTTCAAGAGCCATTCCTCTTGAACTAAAATCAAACTAGAGTAAAAACAGGTCCCAGGAATCAGTTAGATGGACTGCAATTTGAAGTGTAGTTATAGAAGTTTTACTGAAGAGAACAGTTGACCAAGAATATTACAGCCTCTGGATATCCAAACTAGATGTGTTCACGAGCTAAAATCGACAATTTTACAGATGTATGACAATCGTATTAACTAAAACTACACGCCTATGGACATCCTGCTCCATTTTTGGCAAAGACTGCACTTAAAAGAGTTCAGCACTGGAATTTCATCGATGATGTAAGTTGAATATTTTGAAGATAAGGCTACATAACAAATGAGCTTGTGATATAAGGACAAAGTACAAGTACACAAATACAGAAGAAACGGAGAGCGGCTCCTCAATTGTTTTCAGGGCCTTCCTTTATGCTGCAAGAAAAGGTACTTTGAAGTTTACAGATGACACAGACATGAAGCCGAAAACGTTTATTTGGGTAACCCCGTTTTAGAGTCAATAAGAGCCTGACTTTCATCTGAAAGCACAACCGGACCCCTCCCAGGTCTTGTGCAGATGAAGTAACTAACTTCACCTCTGTTCTTCTGGGCGGGAATCTTATCCATGATCTCCGGAGGAGGTGGCAAAGCTTCCACATCATTTATACCTTGGATTCCAGCATCTTTCAGTATTGACTTGTCACCAATAACGTAACTGCAGATAGTGAGAGTCCACGTGATTAGTAATCAATTCCTGAACTTCTTTGAATCTTTCAGAGCGACCAATGACAAGATGACATTGTAAAAGACAAGAATGTACCTGTTCATGTCGGTGTCTGCATTCGGAGGGAAGTAGAATAGCAGTCGCTGAAGCAACAGTGAAGCTGCCTGTCTATTGCGTGCAATAAGAACCGCATTTGGCCCCGCATCGAAAGTATATGCAACCTGTCATATCTTCCAGTATTAGCCACATTCTCACTGGTTTAAGGCATTATAACTACTTTGTTGAGGAACAAATTCAAACTGCTGTATCTACTTGGCTTTTCCAGACCTTTCCAGTACAGTGAATCTTATCCTAAATCAACCCGATTAATGCTGAAAATAGAACTATTGCATTTTAGGTATTAATGCATGGCCATCTGTACTGGAGGCAAGTGGATGGAAATTGAAACAGTAAAAAGGAATTATCTGATAAAGATGAACTCTTCGTCAGATCTAAAGAGGTGGCCTGTCCTCCTTTGCTTTTTAAGGAACTGAAATAACATTTGTCAAAATTTATGACATCATTCTGGAAAATATGAGGCACCATTCCACTAAACTCATAAGTAAAAAATCTTGATTCAGCAATGTTTTGGCTTCTGAAAATACTTTATGAGATGGACAAACTTGTTGAACATCATAAGTTATTTGTTCACCAGAAAATAATCCTCCTCAAAACTTCCAAGAAGCTAGTTTTAACAGCAAATTCCATAAAAAGCAGTTCCGGGCAACATCTATCACGTTTTCCTTGTATTGACAAGAACGCACCAACTTTAGAATTTTGCACGAGTTAACATGACAATAATGATGCCAATTCCTTGTTCTCTTTTTATTAATACGGACATTTTAGAATTACATCAAATACTTCTACTATCTCAACATGCAAAGATGAAGTGTCCAAGTTAATCTGCTAAGCAAACACAAATAGAATGATTATCAACAAGGATGTGCCTTTACTTCAGCTAGGTGCTGCAAACCCCCAAAAGAACTTAGATATGAGGATGGTAGAACGATAAGACAATTTGAGTACCTGAGGTGCTTCTTCTGAGCGATTCCATTTCTCAACACAGCTAATTATCCTGGAACATATTGCCAATTATTTGTAAGTGGAAAACAACTTGCGCAGTTATCACAGGGGAGCCAAAGTATGGACAAACCAGTAAAAACCATAGTGTGAACTTAAGTTGTCTAGAAAAAGGGTATAACTTGCCTGTGGGATGTGTCATTCATGTAGAAAATTGGAGGACATGTATCGAGGCACACTGCGTGGAACTGATTACTGTCAGCACAGGCTAATCCTGCAAAAGATGCAAAATCACGTTTTTGAATGGCTTCTTCCATCTTTACAATCCGCTTGGGCACCACCTCCTATTTCATTTAAAACAGAGGAGATTGAGCTGGTGAGTGTTTTACTTCAGAAGCTTGCAGAAACTTCAATTGAACACTTTAATTCAAAGGAAATGACCATAGGATGCCTGGAAAAAAAAATACTAATTCATTCTTGAAGAAGAAAAACAGGTGGAATGGCATGAGATTTTATAAATTTTTGTTATGCAGCTCATGAAATTCTCCAACCATCCAACTGATTTTAAGAGCTTGAGTAGTTTTCAACTATGAGCAATTAATGACCACTGCATTGAAGGAGAAGAAGAGATACCTTTGCTCTATGTTGCAAAAGCAAACTTGTTTCTACACTTTCACGCATTCCTGAGGTGCTACTTGTTTCCTTTTGCCGAGAACTTACCTGACATCACCATGCAAAGACTGTATAAGATTGAGGAGCCACAGCAAGCATGGAGCAACAGAATTTTGAAGCATCTTATGAAAGTGTTGGGTGAATGATGGTTGCAGGATCATTTGAAGTTCACACTAACCAAATGATAGGGCATATGACAGATAAAAGTCACTCATCAGATTTTCATGCGAAATACAGGAATAAAACTGTCTATCTGAGTACTCTAATTGAAAATCTCACTGTTGGATGGGAAAACTGAAATAAAACAATGTGAAGAAAAGTGATAGAAAATCTCCTATTAACATTTCATTTCAGCCATATAAAACTAGCTAATAAAGAATACCACGTGTACTGTACAAAAAAGACCAAGTTAAAATTAAGAACCAACGTATAAGACCACGCAGAGAGCAACTGAAACCTGAATACACAACAATATAAATTGCCAAGTAAATACATAACGAGCAGAAATGACAGGTCCTCAAAAGATGCAAAGCTGCATAAAAGAAAAATACAAGTAAATTAACATATACAAGGCACTAAGCAGTTAAGAAAACACTATAAAAGATCGCAGAAGATAAAGATCAATTTACACTTGAAGAAGGGAAAAAACAACACTGGTAACTTGAACTACATCAATGCAGGAGTAACAGAGAATTCCATCTTAAACAGAAAAGGCCCAATCAATCAACATGCCAAGCAAGAACATATCCAGTCCAACAATCAAATTACAGGTGCAAGTTCTCAATCGAAAAAAACGAGGTATGACTATAGGCCTCTATGCTACCTTTTTTCCTCTTTAAGGCTAAAAGCTTATTCTCTGCACCTTACAAAATCAACTGGTAGGTTGCAAAAACGTCAAAAGTATAACAAAGAGGAACATACCACAGCAATGATAATAACAAGTTCATCCCAGTGTTTTTCATCTGCCAGCTGAACAGCAAGGCTGTCACTTCCATTTTCCTCCTTTAAAGCGCAAGATATTAATAATCAGAATCACAGAGAATGATGGCATAGCAAGCTTTAATGGATGGAAGGCATGACTTCATATCAAACTCACTTTTCCCATTATCCACTTCACGAATCCACCGTATAAGCTGCGACAAGCACTACCCGAACCTTGCCTAAAATATAGAAAGAACAATTTATTTAGGAATGCACCGAGCTACCATCCAACCCACCAATTGAAAAATGGGAAATGCAGACAGAAGAGCACACTACCTAGCAATAGCAGAAAGTTGGCTGTGGTCTTCTTTAACATTCATTAACTTTGCAAGAGAAAACACTGCAAATGGAGACCAAATTACAAATTATAGAACTGTCCATTCTTTTACTAATAAAAGAAAAGACGTCATAACAAAACCTCAAGGCAAGCAAACAAACTATAGAATGTCCATTCTTTTCCTAATAAACGAAAAGATGTCAAAACATAATCTCAAGTTAAGAAAACAATGTCATCTATAAAACAAATTAGGTGGATCAATAGATTCAGCATATGGGAATATAAAAGTCCAATATTCACCAACTAGATATAAGTCTAAAGAGTAACGATACTTCTAGAGACCCTTTTTAGTTTTGATCTGTATCATGGGCATTCTTGTATGTACTCAATGTAAGAAAAACCACCAAAATATGTTGTTCTTTTCCTTTCCTAGTTTTATGCACCAGACAATCTCTAAATATTACAATTACTGTGTCTTTTCTTTAGTTCTGCTACCTACCCACATGCTTCTTAACCTATGTGATTCTGTCTTTTGTATGGGTATTCAAGAAAATCATACCTAATTGTAGTGCTATAAATTGACCAAGCATATGTATACATGCCTAATGCAAACATGCAGCAGCGCACAAATAAGCATCCACATATTCTATTTGCTAGACCAATATTTGTGTTTTGCATTCTAGTCTGCCGGATTAAAGCCATGTTGCCTTGTCTTTTGTCAACCATTTTTCTATCCATATTCTTGCTCCTGAAACTCCAACTCAGCAGGGGATGTAGTTACAAATCGTTTGGGCTGGTGAAGGGTTATATTCAACTGAAGTGTAAGGTCCTGCTACAGACCACTTCTTATTCAAAAATATGTCACAAATTTGACCAGTTGGGGGATTGACTCATGGAAGTATCATATGGACGATACAGTTTGAGCTACTATGTTATTCATGTTCTGAGCTAATTGGGAGAAGGGGAAAAAAATCAGTTGACAAAGTACTTGAAATAGGCATCATACAGCTATCTACAGTACAGGAGAAAATAAACACTTCAACCTACAAATCACACTAGAGGGAATTGAGAAAAGGAACAGTTACCTAAACAGGCAAGGCCTGCAGCTGAGGAAGCCAAACCAGCAGCAGTGGGAAAATTGTTAAAGGAAGAAATGTGGACATGCAGTTTCTCCCAATCTTTCTTTGAAATTTTAATTCCTTTTTCCTTATTCTCAACATCAGTAGCTCGTGCTCGAATTTCTCTCAAACAACTCTGGAATCTACCTCCGGAAAGCGATATCTCCTGAAACAACCAGAAAGCTATGATGTTTCATGAATAGAAAAGCGCAGTGTCTTATTAATATCACGAATCTAATCTATTCTTGAACTGGACTACCACAATTGTCTGCAAGATCAATCAATGATAACGCACTCAAGTAAGTGACAAATATGGTTTTCCCAGCTATTTCTTTCACATGAACAACCCAACCTATCAAATCTAGTACAATTCATTCCGCAACGGCTCAGTTGAATCTCAGCTAAATCAAGCACGTCTATTTTCCTAGTCAGTTGTTCCTTCTGCTAGCTTTAATTCCGAACGACGCTCATATCTACCAACCACGCCATTACATTACAGCATGTAATCTTTGACCAACGTGAATCTTACTCCCATTTACACGGTCTCAGCCACCAAGCACTAAAAAACCCTCGAAAGACTAGCATCGACGAAATCGTACCTTGCCATTGAGCCACATGCGGTCCTGCTCGAAGCTGGGGCTGACGGCGACGGTGGTCGTCGTGCAAAGGTGCTCGGGGTCCAAAGTCACGCTGATGCTGTCGTTCACGGGCAAGATGAGGGTCTCGTCTCGCTTCCCCCAATACTTGATCACCGCGATGTTGGTCGGCGTCTGCGCGGTCACCATCAGTATCCACTCGCACGCCATCTCCGCCGGGAAAGAGAGAGAGGACCGGCGAGCGATCGCCCGAGCAGGCGCCGGGATCAGATGGCCGGGGGGGAATTCTCGGTGGGGATCGGGGATTTTCTCGGGAAAGCGGGAGAAAATGTGGCGTGAACCAGATCTTGGAAGAGAAAATGATGGAGAGGAAAAGGACAGGGAGGGAGAGTGCACGAGAGTTAAACGAGAGTGGCTTTGCTGGTTTATATATATATACAGAGAGGCCGAGGAGGAGACCGCGGGGGAGTGGGGCCCAGAAACGACTGTTTGAATTGGTTGTTGGGGTTCGGAATTTTTTTTATTTGGATTTTTCTTTATTAAAACTTTTTAACAGCTTTTTTTAGGGTAAAAATGTATATATCATTGATACGTTAACTTAATAGTTTTTAATACTCTTTTAACATTTTTCGACGCTCCGTAAGATTGTTCTAGCTTGGGTAAGGGTTGGCCTACTTAGATCTATCAAGGGGAATTCTTGCCAGGGCTCACCCTCGCCTGGTCGAGGCTCACCCTCGCTTGGCGGGCCTCGCCCATGACAAGAAATGGCGATCCTCGCCTAGGTGAAGCCAGCCAGTCCAAGCACGGCTGGCTGGTTGTCAGTCACCAACAAAAGGAAGAAGAAAGACAAAAAAGAAAATAAAGAAAGATAAAAAATCGAGAAAAAGATTCCAAAATATTAAAATATTATTAAGCATTATTCACGTTAGCATCGATGGTGCCACGTATGATGGGCAATATTCACGTCAGCAATATTTGGCCAAAATCGATCGGAATAATTGAATTGATACTAAATTAAAAGGTTTTAAAATTGAATTGATACATTTGAAAGGTTTAACACTAAATTAGCATCAACATAACAGATTAAAAACTTTTTTGACATTTTCACTTTTTTGAGGAGTAGTCGGGCCTTCCAACGAGACTCGGCTGATAAGGGGCAATCATAGTCAATGATCCCTTAGTCATTATTACAGGAATTTCATATCCCGAACATGCAATATTCAATTCGAGTCGCCACTATTACTAAAGTTTGAGTGAGCCTATACCACCTCCTTATAGTGTTAATTGGAGCAAAAACAATATGGCATTGCATGGCCTAATGTACATCATATACGAACGAAGGCTTCCAAAGGCCAAGGAGCAGAGGAGGGATTCGAACTTGTGAACAGGGAGGCCAAGGACTACTTGGGAGGAAATCCTATGTATGACTAGGTCAATCGCTACGATGATGATAATAAGGGTTTCGCTAAAGAGTGTTGTGCGACATGTATTAAGCAAATAATAAAAAATTGTTTTTTTCAATGCAATTATTCTCCAGTTATGTTATGGGTAAGCACTCTTTGTAGACAGCAATATTTTTTTACTAAGCATGCTTAATAAGTGTCTCGAGGACACTCATTAATAACACTAGTCATTCACAAAGTCATATGAACCAGTGTGCTAAGTACTTATTAAGTATGTTTAAGTCATGATTTTGTCAATTTGTACATATTAATTCCATTAACACGAAAATTGTCAATCTATTAAGAATCGTAAAATTTCTTTAATAGTAACTATGCTTTCGAGGCACTCGTTATGAAGTTCTAATTTATATGTCATGAGTTGCTTTTTTCGGACATAATAATGATTGAATCCATTATTGAAATTTTTCCAAAAATTGAATGGACTTGATAAACTCCTCATAACAAAGGGACTCCAAATTAATAGGAATAGCTTGAAATATAAGGCCGGGTCCAAATCTATTAATATGGTTTCTATTTTATAAGATGACCCACGTAGCTAAATCTCTTCTTCTTCTTCTAGTTAATATTTCCATAATTGGAAATGTCCTTCAGAAGTACTAAGATTGTTTCCCACTATGAAGTAACCATTTTAATTAAGCCAACAATTCACCATTACCTTATTCTTCTTTTCGTGTTCAACAATAGAGCCCGACAGATTATAGGACAATGAAGAGAATATAGTCCAGTGATAACCAAATTAAGTTGTGGCGGGACAGTTTCTTGTGTGGCAAAAGTAAAAGAGATTCTCTTGTTCGGATTTGGTGCAGCGATGCTCTTCATTGGAACTTCTCACGAGCAACTTATCTCGTTAAAGATTCAAGATGATTTCTATTTTAACTAATTGGAAATGCTTGAGTCCCCCATACTCGAGTCAAGATCTCTATCAGGATTGGATTGGGAATCTCGGTATCTCTGCACAATTCCTTAGTTATCCATACGCAGATAATTAGCACTTTTGTATAAATCAAATTAAACTTTCATAAACGATGGAAATATTTTTCGTTGTTTTTTAGATTTCAATAAGATAATGAAAAATACAGTTATATTCTTTAAAAAGATTTTCCCATGTTAATAATGAATCAGTCGGCAATAAAATAAACAGAAAAAGCTTCGCATTTTGTTTGACCAATGAATGGTTTCCCACGGCCATATGGACACAGCCCAGTACAGGTAGGCAGGCTGCCACTTTCATGACCAACTTAAGCAACACACTTTGACAAAATAATAAGAAATATCTATTGATAAATTACAAAGAAAGAAGACGAAGACGACATCGACGAACACGCCATGCATAACATATTTTGACCCGTCACTCTCTGTAAGAGCCAAAAAAATGGCACAACGGCAAAAACGATGTCGAGGGCTCAAAACACTGAATTTTCATTGGGGCGTCTAGGGCTCTAAATTGACTGATTTTTCGCGCTATTTATACTAAATGAGCGATTTAAACCTCATGTCGAAAAGCATAAATGACCTAAAAAGAAATTTATCAATAAATTCAGATATAGACCCAACCCCGTTCCGTAGAGCCCAAAACTTTAAAAGAAATACAAGGAATGAGTCTTAACTTATGAATCACTTAATATATACTCTCTCTAGTTCGATGTGAAATTTGAAATATCGTGACTCTCCTTAATTGAAGAATCGACATCCTCATTATTGGTGTTCGTACAATTAGGTAGGACGGCAAATCCTTTCCTATGTTCTACTCGAATTATATGATATTTGCCTTGTGGGAGAAAACGCAAGAGGAAGAGACATTAGTCACGTGAAATAGTAGCACTCCCACGAGTCAAATAGTGCTATTGAGAATCTCGAATCAAGTTCAACGAAAGCCAGCTTCATATTAAATTGGTAAACCAATCAATGCGTGAAGTAAGTCAGCCACCACTTTTTTTAAGCATTAAATGTGAATGGCCGTGGATCCTGGAATCAAGTTGCCAACCATACTTGTGACCTCTTAAATGCCTCCGGAAGCCCCTTTTCTCCAAACCCTAGCATGCGAAAGTAAATGGGGTTGAACCAAATTCTGGTGCAAAAGGTCCCAGGCTAGGATTCCATTTGGGCCTATCATGATTCATCATGCGATCATTCTATAGCAGTTGTCTCAAGATCCTATATATTCCACACTGGAAAATTTCAAAAAAAAAAAAATCAAGAACTTTACGTCCAGCAACTGTGATAAATTTCTCAACCTTTTCGTACCTGACGTCTCACCGCGAGATATGGTGTGAACTTTCTCGAAATCTCGTTGGGGTCTAAAGTTGAATGGCTGGAAACGGATTCCCTTCAGGAATTTTTACGTTTTAAAATAGCGGTGTTGGTAGCTCAAGGTAAGAGCTGGATTAGCACGTAATGGTTCACGGACTCCACAGCATTACTCTTCAGCAACACGAAAGAGTCCATCGTCATTCTACATCACCAAAACAATCTGAGACGAGGAAGGACAGAGGGTGGCATCTTTTGTTCTCGCAACAGATTCTTTTCTGCCAACTCTCCACCAACCACGGCCCAGTCTCACTTGGCAGTCAGGAAATGTAATGATGCTCCCGCATCGTCAAATTATGCACACTACATAAGTCAACGGGAACAGCCAAATTCCTCAGTCAAATTAGAGCAGCCCAGCCCCGCACTCCGTCGTGGGCTTTCCATTCATTCTGTGTTGACCACCGCTGCTAATTCAACATGCACTCGTGAGAATTTGCCAGAAAAAAAAATAGAAGGGATGTCGTGAGAGAGAGAGAGAGAGAGAGAGAGAGAGTTGATTTTTGCTGGGGAATAGTCAGGTGTGGTAGGATGTAAAATGGATTGAACACGTGCTAAAATCCAAATAATGAACAGATGGATACGGTAATGAATGCAGCAGACCCGCATTCTAAAGCAAAGCGGGGAAAAGGATGCTGAGGAAGGTTATAAAGGGGAACAAAAGTACACATCCCTACTCAATTTGACCAAATTCATTGTTTTTTTTTTATATGGGTTTCAAACTCGGGCCTAAATGCTTGAAACACCAAAACTTTAGGTTTGATCTTATTCTCTACCTTTTTTTATTATATAAGAAAACATCATCAACTTTCACTACAATCACAAATTTACTCACGAGTACCAAATTGCTAGTAGTTTCTTTAAATTATCAATATCAAGACTAGTTAAAGATTCATTATTAGAAATCACGTCTTCGTCAATACAATCACATTCACATATAACAACAATAGTCTCATATTGATTATCTTGAAATAACACAAGGTGAATTTTGAACACATGGGCACATTTGAGATTATAGTGAATTCTTTTTTTAGACAGACAAAAGTTTGTCACAAAATTGAAATTAGAGTTAAAGTTGGATTTTTTTAGAGAGAATTAAGCCGTAAGTCAATTTACTTTTTTCTCTTTTTATGGTATGTCGGTAACTATCATCTTGGAAAGGGTTCTTTTCTTCTTTTATTTTTATGGCCAACCATTTTCGAGGAATGTTGGGTTGGGCTATTCTATGGGAAACTTTGGGTTTGGCCCTAATAAGCTTCTCAAAGCTCACACCCGTCAAACGCCAGGACATTGATATGTCTTTCCCTTTATGAAAGCTCTAGCTTGGAAGATTTTGAGAATATCCAGTGATCCAAACGCACCAGACTAATCCAACCAGAATAATGGCAGCTCCCTGGGCATAACTCGTTATAATGTCCACATATGTCAGCGACCACGAACGCCATCTCGTCAGGATTGGTATGATTCGATCCTCGTAACAAATCATGCTTGATCTTTGATGAACATCTTCCTTTGCTTTTGTATGCGAATTATACTGAACAAACGGCTTAGATGAAGTGGGATTTATTTCACAGCTCAAGGGACAGAGGCAGAGTGTATGTAACGGTCTAAGACAATGGCGAAAGGCATATAAGCAAGAATCGGGCAACGTGGAAATTGAGATGGGCAAAATGGCCCTCGACCCTCCATAAAAACCTGCGAAGAATGGAAAGCTAGTGGGCTGGCCACTTCTGCAGCTCTTTGGTATAAGGTTCACACACGGTATCCTGGGGATCCTTCAGAAGGAGGAACCCGATCGGGCAGCGTTCTGCTCCTTGTACAGAATCATGGGACATTACTAAATCATCACATCGATGAAGCGAGATCGGTGGTCAGAATTTAACACACAGCTGGCAAAGGAAACATGTGTGCTGACTGGCTAGCGAATTCAGCTTTTCCCCAGGGGCTGGACTTCGTTGTACAGGGGCATCTTCCTGCGGGTCTTTGAAACTACTATGTTTAGGAGACGAAGTGGGAGTTATGAGGCCTAGAGTTGTCATGCGTGAGGTCCTCTTACCTTTCATTATACCCAGAAAGGAAAAATGATGCTGGAGAAAGAAAAAAATGATGCTGGCCTCTGCACACTGCAGCAACATTTGTTGCGAACCTGCTCAGCAGATGCCAAAGTTCATGAACGACAAACATAATCCTGTCAATGAGAAGAATCCTGCTCGCCTTCCTAGCCAAAGTTTCAATCAAAAGCATACCGCTCCACTTTATATTTATCTCATATATGAATGTTTGAAGATATGGATGGAACACAGGAATGCACATTCACCAAAACAGGATGGGATCCAAAGCTTATATAGAAATTGATAACGATTACTACAAGCTTGGAACAAAACTCAAATTAATTACTTAATAAAAGATTGGACTCTTATGTACGTTTCTGTTCTGCATTTTATGCAATGAAAAATATGCCTCTCAATCCCTTCATCATGTGAGATGTAGTTAATCCTCATCTGAATCTGGTTCTACGTCAATAATATCGGGAAAAACATCCATAGATGATTCATCATCTGGATTCACAACTATCGCGTTGCCCTTTCCGGATTCTGAAGTCCCCAGCATAACGTTTTCACCTGAAGTGGAAATGCCATCACCAGTCGCAACAACATTCCCCTCTAATCCGACTTCTCTATTTTCATGGTCTATAGTACAACTACTCAGTGAATCTGTTTTGGAATCTCTCTCAGCACCTTTAGAAGTAGTTACTATACAGGGAATCAGTACAGGTTCCTGTTGCAGAGGTTCTTGAACTTTGCTAGTCAGCTCTTCACGCTTGGCTGATCCCACAATATTAGGATTTCTGTCTTCCATTTCCATGTCATTCATATCTACTTCAGGTGGTGATCCTACTTTTCTCACTAGTGTTTTTATCTAATGAGTTGTCATGCTCCTTTTCCATGCTAATTGCTTGGGCAAGTCACCGCGCTCCTCGCTGTAGTTAACTTTCTTTACCTGGTCGTCTAATGAAGTCTCAGGTTTTTCCTGACTTTGAAGCCACTTGCTATGGAGCTGATCATCATATGAATCAGGCAGAGTAAGCTTGGTCCTTTGCAAAAAAGCAACTACAGGCTGGCCACCAGAGTGCACATTTTCGACGGATCTGCAGGAAAATCCCCAAAGCAGTCGGTAGTTGCAGGCTAGTTATCTTCCAGAGGAAGTGCCTGAGGATGAATAAGTACTTCCAAAGCTAAAAGAGCATGTGCAAAAATTTGGCTACCTTTGTCCCTGTTTCTTGTCTTCCTGCAGAAAACCATTATACTAAGTCTTTTTTTTGGTAAAGAAAAAACCATTATACTAAGTCCACGTAAAGAAAAATAGAAGATTTACAAAAGAAGCAATTCGATGGGTGATGGGAGCAGATTGCACTAATAAGGACGTGCTCATGATGATGAAATAAGATACTGCAAGTATATGACAAAAAAATGAGGACAGAATTAAACCTAAGCAGAAGGAACCCCAATTGCTTCTGTCGAGTGTCAATTAGCTGAGTACAGGATAGATCGACATTATTAATTAGTTTCAGTGGATAGGGATTATTTAGGAATCTCAGAAGAAATGAGAGAAGCAGGTCATTTTGTAAATGACTCCTTTAATCAAATAAGTAATCTCAAATCACCACAATCTAATGTATCCTTTTCAAACCCCTTAATAAGTATGTCGTCATTCATACAGCACATGAAAAAGTCACAGTACATGTCCTTAGAAGTTCGTCAATGACAACTCTGAATAGACCTTGTTCTTTGTGGACCAAAAAAGGACGAAAAGATACAGGAGAGAATTAAAAACAAAATGCAGAAAGACAGACTTCGTCAAAGAGGAACAATTGACTGGAAATAGAAAAAACAAATTTCACACATTGTGCATGCTGCATATGTATTGAATCCAGTTATAATCTCACTGTGAAACGTCTAACTAATAAAGTATAGTTCCATAATGAGGTAAACAGACATTGAAGGGAAAAGCAGCCATGCAACCTCATTGAACGGAAAAGTGACCATGCGACCTCATAGAAAGCTTCCATCGGAAGAACACTTTCTCCACTAGCATTAAATAAAGCCATAATACGACTTATTACTTATCATATCCCCATTATGATCCACGGGAACAAAGGAATTCCTTCTTTTTGCACACTGTCACCAATTCTTTAGACATGCTTTTCCAAACAAACTGATTGCCCTCATGGCTTTCCAGAAAGACTCCTCTTGACAAGGTTAAAGGAATAGTTTGAACTATCCAATTGTATCAAAAGTAAAAGTCTCACTAATTCAACATCGACATTGATATTAGACAACTGGTGCTGTCTCCTCTACATATGAATATAGTTCTGCCACCACTACGTGCATCACTATAGCCAATCACATACATCACACGGAAAGGAAACCACGTGTCCGCCAATGAGAATTACCACTTTGAAAAAGCTCAAGACTTCTGGCTATATTTGCTGGCCGTACATGACATTGGGAAAGAAGTGATGCCAATAGTGCCCTCAACGCAGCAAGTTGCAATTTCTCCATCATAGATATTTTTTCCTCAATGTTCCATCCATCATGAACTGAATTTGTGGCTACTGAAATCAAGAGTGTATCCACATTTTTCCTCCAAGAGTCGGACCCCAGAGCACCACCCTGCAATAAACGAAAGCAAGTTATGGAAATAAACAATCATAAATGAACTAGATCAACAATGTGAGTTACTCTACCTTGATAGTTTTGTTGAAAAAGCTAAGTGTGAACAAAAATAAAGCAGAAATTTCATGTAACCTACTTTGAATTTATATGGCACAGGAACGAAATATTCCAGAGTTAAGTCCATTTATCCATATCCCCAGAACACATTTGAAAGAATGAAATATTCAAGAGTTTATTCCATTTATCTGTATCCCCAAAACGCATTTGCTAAGTTCTAGATAAATTTCTTCATAAGAGGTCAAATATTCAGAGTTTTTAGTTGAAAAGAAACTCATCCAACATCACTATAATGTTATATCAAACAGTCTACCCAGCAGTTTATCTCCATGTCAAATGATGAGGGCAGAGTTCTCTATATGGACGACAGTTCACATTTATGCAGCACTTACCACAGTAAGAAGAACAAAAGACTTAACTGTTATTAGCATCAATGGCCTTACAAACTATTGCAACACCTCAAAACAGGGATTGAATGTGGAAGTGCTGCAGAGAGCCAAAAGGGCCTTTTATTATCGTTTAAAGCCAGACCAAACACCCCATACGATTCCTCTTGGATTGTGTGCACATATGCAAAGAGATGGAACTCTCTGTTGTCAATCATCAAAGAGGTTCCTTCCTAATATACTGACAGGCATGACAGTAGCAAATACATTGATACTCAGAAGTTAGTTCACTTTTTCCTTCAAGAAAAAGAAGTTCCAGGTGGTACAGAGAGAGGCCAAGTTATCTGATTCAGAAGTTATATATTTGAAATCTGATCTCTCTTTCCAAGCCAATGCTTTCGGGAAAGGCAGAGTAAAAAAATACTTACTTTACAACCTAATTCCAAAGATAGACTGATTTTCTCTAAACAGTCAAAAAGAGAAAAAGCATGTAAGTCCTAAAACAAGTGTCTTACCTCATGGACATCAGCAAAGTTCCTATGATTGAGTGGACCTTTACCCTTAACTCTGGCAAAGAGCAGTTCTTGAAATATATCATAATAAGTCGGTTGACATATGCAGCAAGAGGCAACATTTGACTGCACAAGAATGAAGACTTGATGTCATTTTACACCAGAGAGAGAGATCAATGAGGAGCATAAAGAACTTCACCAAAAAAAAATAAGGAGCATAAAGAAAGAGGACATATACATTGCAAGATTATACTATAAAGAATCATTGTAAAAAGTCTGTAATTATGCAGAAACAAGAGCTTGAAGGACAAATAGCACTTAAAGCAACCATATCATTAAGTTGAGAAAACTGCCACCTAATATCAAGCACCTTGTTCTTCTGATCCTCCAGCAACTCAAATTGTGCCTCAGTCCATTCCCAATTCTAACCCAACTCAAGCCATATCAATTGACTAGCCCACTGATTTTCTTCGTAATGGCTCAGTTACATCCTTGCCATGTCCATCATGCCATCACTTTTGTAGTCTATTATTATATGCAGGAGTAAACTGTGCCCCAAAGTAGTTGATGCACATACAATTCATAGTTCTGGAGACAAAATCACTGCTTAAGCATGTCAAAATCTGCCTTAGACAAAATGCCACTTCATCTCACTAAAAGACTGTAGAAGTGCAATAGACAGAAATGGATTACCTGCGCATACCTTTTGTTAATGCAATTAGCAGATCCAAAGCATTGGAGTGGAACACTGGAAGCTCTGAACAGAGAGATTCTTGTTGCATGGTGGTGACAAAGGTTAATAAGCTTTGAGAGACAGAGCCATCCACCATTAGCTCTCTTTCTATAAGGGCTAACACTGCTTTAATAGGAATATTTACCTGTCCTCACAAAGAAATATTTCTCAAAATTAACAAAAGCAAAAGGGCAGATTTGCGATATACTATCAATCATAAATAGTTCTAAGATTGCACTTTAAGACTGAACCTAGGTTTTTCTCTCACATAATGAAGTTAAGAAAGGTACCAGAGAATACAGTCACGATCTGTGAGAAAGAAATTTCACTTTTCCGGATTTAAATAGAGATACCTGGGCAACCCCCCCTTTTCTCCTTTCTCTTCTCTCCTCTCTCTGTCTCTCTGTCTCTCTCTCTCTCTCTCTCGGCACACATAAGGCCCCCAGGGATTAAAGAAATAATTCAGACATATTCGTGGACTTACTAATAGTCAATAGTCAGCTTACCGTCTACATGTGAAAAGCTTTGATAAAATGCCTTGAAATGCTGGTACGCGATGTCAATACCTTCCTTCCTGCATACTTCTCTCACGTTGCAAATGTTAAAATCAGACAGAACCATGACAACAGTTTCACACTTTCCAACATTCACTGGAAGAATAAAGCATCTGTCATGAACAAACAGCAACCCACCCCGGAAAGACAAAGGAAAAATGTTAAAAATATGCATCTCTGCTGGACGGTGAAAATAATTTAACATATCACTCAGATCCCTGTTGTTCCTATGTTGGAGACGGCCCATCAAAGGAGCTCTTGAGCATAATTTGCATGAATAGATGCCAGACTCACAGACTTAAATGAAACAGGCTTTAATTATTGACAGATTCACATGAAGATTGAAAAAAAGTTATTCTTTTGGCATAGATAGTTGTTAAAAAACAGAGTTGTGTTTTTCTTTTCTCTTCCTAAACTAAGCATGGCGATGTGACATAATTTTATTAAGCAACAAGCTATGGCAGATGTGATGAATACAGACCACAGGATCATCATAATTAATCACACAAGGTCAATTCTTTTCTGTCTGATTATAGTTGTGCAATTGATTTCTTTGAGAAATTTGGGTCAAGAGTTAATTGCTTTCAGTTGTCGGCAGGCCAAAGGCATCAAAAGTGCTCGACCATCCATTTTTTGGAGTTCGGAGATGAGACCATGCTTTCTTTGTGTCATCAGCGATAAATTGGAAAACGAAGGCGCCAATTCACAACTTTCGAAAGCAATGGAGAACACTACGCCATTGGTATTTGGTGTAAATTGGGTCTGCAAAATTGATACTCCAGTTATGGCATTCCTACGCAATCGTAGAAGTTACAAACACTAAGAGTGTCAATGACTTGTTGCGAACTGTGCAAAATATTTTGAACCAATATCAAGATGCTCCAAAACGAGTTAAGATACTCTCTTGCTCTCTCATTCTACCTCTAGTATATCATTGCATGCATACAAGGCTCGTATCTATTGTTTTAATGTTTCTGGCAGGTCATCCTTAGATCGGTTCCCTAAGGCATGGACGCTTACTTTACCAAATTATATCCTAAGCTTTTGATGGAGTCATATAAAGTATCGTCTCAATTTTGCAGATAAGAGAATCTTTGTTAAAAAAGTCTCAATTTTGCAGACAAAAGATCTCAAAGTTTGCAAAATTGAGACGATACTCTGTAGGAGATCCTCTTGTCTGCAAAATTGAGTCGATATTTTATAGGACTCCATCAAGAGTTTAGGATACAATTTGGCAAAGTAAGCGTCCTTGCCTTAGAGAATAGATCCAAGGATGACCAGTCAGAAATATCAAAGCAATAGATATGAACCATGTATGCATGCAACGATAGACTAAAGACAGAATGAAAAAGCGAGAGTGCCTTAACTCGTTTTGGAGCATCCCGATAGTGGTTCAAGATATTTGGCACGGCTCGCAACAAGTCTTTGACACTCTTACATTTGTAACTTTTACGACTGCCTAGAAAAGCCATAACTGGAGCATCAATTTTGCGGACCCAATTCACACCAAATACCAGTGGCGTAGTGTTCTCCATTGCTTTCGAAAGTTGTGAATTGGCCCCTTCGTTTTCCAATTTATCGCTGATGACACAAAGAAAGCATAGTCTCATCTCCAAACTCCAAAAAATGGATGGTCGAGCACTTTTGATGCCTTTGGCCTGCCGACAACTGAAAGCAATTAACTCTTAACCCAAATTTTTCAAAGAAATCAATTGCACAACTAGAATCAGACAGGAATAATCTAGAAAAAAAATTGACACATCACGTTGGTAACTTTGTCTTAAACCTACATAAATAATGATACCCATATAGCAAAGATAGCTTGATTTCAAAACCATGTTTATAATGACACCATATTTCAATTTATTTATTGAATACACACACTCATCTGTGTTTGATGTTTGCATGGGAGAGAGAGAGAGATTGATGAAGAGACGTCCAGCAAGAAATAGAGGTGTAACTGAGCTTTCAAGAAACCATATGATAATGAAGTGAAAATATTAGAAACTTGTGATAACAACATTTAAAACAGAGAAAGATAACGATGACATGTATAATACACTTATTAATCACCGTCAGACTTCAGCAGAGAAAATGTAGATGTGAGATCAATAGTTAATCCTAGTACATGCATTGGAAGAGTGAAATGGAGAGAAAATGTTAAAGTGGGCCAACATGGCATTTGCGTAGTAGCCAATGTGATAGTTACAAAAAATAATATTTTGATATTTCAAAAAGGTTGATCTCCTTGCTTCTCTAGCGACAAGATCATCTTAAGGAGCATAAGGTCCTCCCTTTCTCACTTGGTCCACAGAAATGAAAAGTACAATTAGGACAAAGTTAATTGCTGAAAGCTGATCTAACTATGATAGACTATTAAGACTTTAACATATAAGGAATAGTGGTTCTCGGTTATGCAAGTGGCCAGTATAACCGAGTATCTATTTTAATTAAAGACTGCAGGCTACATGCCAATATCTTGCTTCACCACAATTTGGAGATGACAACTAAATTTCCCAAGTGCCTAATATGATAGATAGTTTCTTGACTGAGCTATAATAGAAGGTTAAGTTTTAAGAGACATCTCTTAGTTTTAAACTGAATCTACCTCTGTCGGCAAGTCATTTATTTTGCCTTCTTCTTTGAAAAGAAAAGTAGTAATGCCACTGGTGGCATAACGTTGGTTGGCATTGTGCTTAATTACTAGCCCCTTCTGCATTTCAGGTCGATGGTGCTCCTCGTGCTTGTCCGTAAAATTTGGGTGAACTCCATGAGCCATGTCTGACGAAACTGCATAATCCTATATGTCAGCAGTTATGGAAGAACACATCATATAAGTATGAAAATATAACACAATCACATGACAAGTTTATTAGCTGTGTATTCAATAAGGAGATCACAGAACCTCCTGAAAGTGTCTTAAAAAATTTTCAGAAGAAATGTGCACACATAAATGAGAAAAAAGCTTATTATTGTTTGCTCTTAACCCAAATTGAACCCTTTAATATCTACAGTATTATTAGAAAAGTGGGTAAAATTTGGGCTTTTTGGTTGAGCCACTTCATCACAACGTTCCATTGCCTCTCGATATGCTTTGCAATTATTAGAAACCACCACCATACAGATTTTTTTTCTTTTGCCTCACAGTCTTTTTACCTTTATTACCCACACACAGAGGGACAAGCCAGGCTCAGAGCTAATCTTAAGGACAAGAAAATCTGTTTAAATTTGCATAATATGGATGTAATTAGACATATAGTCAACAAGTAGGAAATAATAAATATGACAATGCAACAACAATCTCATAATGATAAAAGCAAAACGTACCATGAAATGATTTCCATATTGCACGCTCAAAAGCACTCTCCCCAACATACCTATCAGCTAAGGAACCAATGATCTGTCTCATGGCCTGAAACATGGTCAGTGCACCAGCAACTTGAAAGGAATCTGAACCCGCCTGATCAATAGAGTTAACAGCTTTACTACTACATTCAAAGTAGGACAGCAAGATCAATACATCTTGAGCTGATCCAATCCACTACACTCTCCCTGCAGTTTGGTGCTGCCAATGTGAATCAGAGGATAATGAAATATTTTCTGAGTAAAGTTACCTAACAATACAAATGGCTAAGTATCATCTTGTTAATTATCTGGCTCATGTTTGATACGGGTGAGAATGAAGACAAAACTACTGAAAATATCTAGACAATGAATTTGGATGTTGTCTTCCTTCACAAGGGGGCAGATTTGAATATAAGTCTATTATGAACAGCACTTACATTTCCTTTTTATCTGTAAGCATAGCGCAATTATATGCATAAGCATAACCTTCTACTGATCTTGAAATGTTTATGTATTAACATAAAGTCTCTCACAGCAAAGCAATCTAAACCTTCTTATTTTCCCTCAGTCATAACAATATATTCCGATTAATCAGAGGAAATTTGAATAGCATTCTTTCTAAAATATTATCAACGTGACAAAAAAGGTCAAATCAATGACTAAATCAGCAAATTAGACAAGAATAGCATGAAAGGAAACAAGCAAATCAACCTAATGAAAGATGTTTTTATAGCAGAAAAAAATGTTTTTTTATTTTTTTATTATTAAAATACTATAAACAGAAATAATAAATAAAAAAGGAACGGGTCAGGGCTCCGAACCGGGTCGGTTCGGCCCCTGACCCGCAAAGCCCCCTGGGAGGGAGCCCGCCCGCGAAGAGAAGGCTGGACTGGGCCCGCGACAGGCCTGGTCCAGCTCCTTCTCCTTCTTTTCTTTTTTTTCTCTGGCCCTCTCCTTTCACGCGCGTGGGCCTGCCTTTCTGCTCCTGTGCGAGACGGCCCGTTCTCCCGTCTGGGCCCGGCTCGGCCTCTCTTCCGCACAGGCCCGCGAGCTCCCCACGCCCAGCTCCTTCAGCCTGGAGATCATCCTCCTCGCCGAGCGTCCAGCAACCTGCAGAGAGAAATCGCCGACGTCTTGCTCGCGGCGGAGCCACGGCGGACGGCGCCGACGCAAAACAGAAAGAACAGCTCTCCGACGGTCTCTCAACGTCACCACATCCGCACGTGCAGCACAGAATACACGCGAGGAAATCGACAGAAAATGCAACACAGCTAAGGGGTGCAAACACGGGATTAATGGCAAAAGAAATCTAACCCTAAAATGCAACAAATCAATCAAATAAACATAAAAACCCAAGGTCACAGCAGCTTTGAAATCGATTAAAACAACAAAACCCTCAATTCAATCCAAGAACAGCTCAGTCAAGAGGGAAAAACTAACACCATAACTCACCTACGAACAAAAGAAAACAGATGAAAATCGCCGGGGAGAAACTCCAGATCAAGGAACAGACGGAGCTTCGTCTTTGTCCTTCGCGTCTCCTCCCTCTCTCTCGGTCTCTCTCTCTTTTTCCTCTCTCTCGGTCACGCTCTCGGTTTCTTTCTCTCTGTTTTTTCTCTCTCTGTCCTTCTCCCCCTCGGTCCTCTCTCTCTCTCTCTCTCACGGTGTGTCTGTATGCTCTGCTATTTTTTTTGCCCCCTTTCTTTCGTTTTTTAGCCGCCCCCATCCCTTTGTACGTCCTCCACTTTATACTGTGTGTGTAAAAGGATATCTAGATTTGACCGAGATATCTTCTTTCCTTGCTTTTCATCGAGGGACTGTTGTTGGTAGATAGGAATTTCGGTCAAATCCGTTCTATTCTCTTGATAGTTTTCTTCGAAAGTGCTCTATTTGAATAAGTGAAATATTCGTTCAAATCTCTTAAAGATTTGACCAAAATTTCTTTTTTTATATTTTCCATTTTTTAATCTAATTTATATATTAAAATTAAAATTAGGTGTCAAGAGAGAGTATCTAAACTCTTAAACTAAAGACGGCCTTACAATTGCTATCAATCAATTCATGTACTAATCCTAGCCATACATCTAAGTATTCACATGCGGAACTTAATAAAGCATGCAATCAAACTAAGAGCATTGAGAACCACAAAAAGGTCCATCAATGATAACTTGTTCAATTTTCCAGAAGTTAGCTTTAATTAATCAAACTAGGCACTTTCCAATGGTAGGAAGTATGGCTATTTCTCCTAAACAAAACTTAATTTAAAAAAAAATTCGGGATTTTTTAATAAAAATATTATTTTCTATTTTAAATTTTGTTTTTTAATATTAAAATATTATCTTATATTATATTATTAAAATAAAAATCCTGTTCGGGCTCCGAACTGGCCCGAGTGCATGACTGGATTTTGTAAAAATATCTTTTTTAACAAATTTCAATTTTCTAAGGATTTACATTTATTAAATAAAAAGTATACATAATAATATTATTAAAAGAGGAATCCGGGCCAGCCCCTAGGGCCCAGACCGAATCTGATCCACTGTTTTTGATCTTGGGCCACGAAAATAAAAATAAAAAAGCTAAGGAATGAATTTAAGTCCATTTCAATTCTAATCCAAAAACAAGCCCAAAACTGTCAAACCCCAAACATGCCATAATCCATTTAAACTCACAACTAGCCCGAATTCAACGAAGCCCAAAACTAATCAAAATTAAACCAAGTCCAAACTCTCTTTAAAACTAAGATAAGCCTACTCACCTGGCCAACGATCAAGCTTGACCCATCATCACTCGGCAGACTCGGCCTTCCGACCCAGTGCTGCTCCCCAGTGTCATCGACGTAGGCAGATCTACGAGCTCCTCATCTCCCCCAAACGCCCTCACGTCTACCGCCCCGACGCCGTCGTCCCAGTCGTCGTACCACTGGCGCGCAACCTCAAAGACATCGGCGACACGACAGGCCTTGGTTTCGAAGTGGTAGAAGGTGCAGAGTTCATCGATGGACTTGCACGTCATTTGCTTTGTTTGAGCCATTGAGGATGAAATGTAAAAGGTGGCCGGAAGCGGCCAGATTCCCCCCTCTTCTTTTCCTCTGCCTTTTGGTTCCCTCCTCACTTTGCTTTCTCCTTTTTCTTTTTTGCCCTTCCTTCCTTCGTTGTTTCCCTCTTCCCTTCCGTCTTCTCTTTCGCTTCTTCCATACTGCTGCTCCGTTCTTCCCTCTCCTTCTTTCTTTTTTGGTTCTCCTGTCTCCCTTCAGTTCTTCCTTCTCCTTTTTTTTGGGTTTTTGCCCTTGCTTTTTCCCTTCCAGAACTCAACGTCCTCTTCTCTCACCGGTCACTGCCCTCTCTCCATTCTCCTCTCTATTGAGAAAATATTCAGTGGTTTGAAACCACCACGTCATCGGCTCACCTGGCATGAACGTGCCTAGTCAACTCCATTTGGAAGACGACACCTGTCCTATGACGTGGAATAAAAATTTTGAACAGGGAGCCATATTTTCTCTCTCCTCTGGCTGGTTTGATAGTGAAATTGACTGGCACAAGCAACATTTATTTTTGCTTCACACTCTGTCTTTCATCTCAGTAACAAAAGGCAGTCATCTTCTTCCTCACGTTCAGCCCCTCTCTCGTCACAAAGCTTCTCTCTTTCTCTCCCTTCATCTCTTCCTCACTCACCTCAAGTCCTCCCCTCCTCTTCCTTCTTCATCTTCGTCCTCGTCGATGTTGTCGCCCACAACTCCAAATCTGGGCGACAACATCAACGAGGATGAATATGAAGAAGGAAGAGGAGGGGAGGACTTGAGGTGAGTGAGGAAGAGAGAAAGGGAGAGAAAGAGAGAAGCTTTGTCACGAGAGAGGGGCTGAACGTGAGGAAGAAGATGACAGCCTTTTGTTACTGGGAGGAGAGAGAGAGTGTGTGCAGCAACAATAAATGTTGCTTGTGCCAGTCAATTTCACTATCAAACCAGCCAGAGGAGAGAGAAAATGTGGCTCCCTATTCAAAATTTTTATTCCACATCATAGGACAGGTGTCATCTTCCGAAAAGAGTTGACTAGGCACATTCATGCCAGGTGGGCCGATGACGTGGTGGTTTCAAACCACTAAATATTTTCTCCCATTTTCCTCTTTTTGCCTCTCTCCTTCGTTGTTGTTTTCCCTCTGTTCTGTTTTTCTTTTTCTTGTTTTCTATTTCCTTCGATCTCTCCTCCCCCCAAACCCTCCTCTCTCGCCCTCACGCCTTCTCTTGTTTTTTCTGCTGAAAAAAACCTCAGCTTTCTGACTTGCCTCCTGTGTCTTTTCCTCTGCTGCCAGTGCTCTCTCTCTCTCTCCTTTGCTGGAATCTCGAGGAGTCGACACCAAATATGCGCGTGCCAGGGAACACCGAATGGAAGAAAGATTTTTTTTTTTTTGGGGTAGGGGACGAAGAGAAAAGCGGGCCCATAAGAAAAAAGGGCTTAGGCCCGAGGGGAAAGACTCGTGAGACGGGCTGGGCACTCGGCGGCCACGGGTTGGGCTGATAAGGCCCAGCCCCTCATTTTTTTTCTTTTATTTTTTAATTTAATTTGTCTTTTAAAAAGATAAAATAAATTTCTAATTTCTAATTAAAAATATTTATAAAAAATTAGGTTTAAAAAAATTACTTACCGGACAGATAAAATTTAGGTATTAACAATACTTATAAGATTTACAGGAAATTTAACAATGGTTACAAAATCTATCAAACAATGCAATGAAAATGTAGTGATGCAAATTAATAATGATACACTCTCACCTCAATTCAGGATCCATACTTAAAAAACATGAAATCAAGTGGTGAGCCTCTGGTATAAATGCCACCAAAGACAATCCATCATGGTAATTTCATTTAGCATGCCAAATGAGTAGCATCTACCTGTAATGCAAAAGAAAAGGATGCAACCCAAATTGAACATATCAATTGCGGTGGTTGGATGACCACCAGGAGGAAGCTATTCAGGTGCTCGCCATTGCAAGGATTGATAACATGCAAGACAAACATCAATGATCAACACAAAAGTTATCATGAGCACTTGAGGAATAGAAGATCAATATAAGCACTTACAGGCTGCCATATGGACATATTCACAAGGGCATTCAGTGATTCCCATATATGATACCTTTGCAGGTAATGTGTGGCTAATCAAAAAAAAAAATCCAGGCTTTAAATTTTGATGAACAATTCCCAAATGATACAAATGAGCAATTCCTAATATTACATCCATGACATAATATATAGTAAATAGTATGACTCAAACGAACAATAGATTGGAACTAGGAAAGCACAGGATTAACAAGATAGATAAGTATCATATGCATTAACAAAATTCTACATTATCTATTCTTTCATATCCTTTGGTATTAAAGCATAATGTTTACCTCATCAAATCCAGCAACATGAGTGACTCCCATATATGATACCTTGGTGGGTAATGTGTGGCAAGGTCTATAATTTGTCCACATTGGAATCCATAAAAGCTTCCTTGCTTCTTCTTTTTTTTGGGTCTGGTCCTTCATTGTTTGACTTGGAATGTATTTGTCAATAAGATAAGAAGTAACGCGGGTTGTTCCACTCCTTAATGTGAACAGTCTCCTCTCAACCAATAAATAAGAAATAAAACAAAAATGAAAAGATGATCCTTAATAATTCGATAAAATCATATTTTCTCTGTAAGATGAATCATAACTATGTTACTTAATAACTTGATTTCATTCCTCAAATAACATTCCTCCCACCTTTTATCATTCCTCGTTATATGCTTCTGCAACTTTGTAGCCTTCTTTTTGCTAATTTGACGTGAAAGAAGGACACCATATGAACTTCTAATCATTTAACTAAATAAATCCAATCGATATCGTATAATCATGATATAAATTTACATATATGTGAATAGCTATGTATATATTATACTTTTAACCTCAACCTAAGATCACAAAGCTACTGATCATTCAGCATAAAAAATAAGCTCATAATTTCCGCGAAACAATAGGACTTTGATCATGTCTTTCTAAGAACTCTTTCTTTCTCCAAAGAATTTCATAAAGCTACCCAGTAGCGTTCAACCCCGAAAGCCTCGTTCTGGGGTGGAAGAGTTTTGACTGTCCGTGCTCTTTGATCACCCCAATTCACTAAACATTCCATTCTAGTCCTCTCCGATCTAGTGAGCCAAGCTATTCACAACCGCATTATTGATTTCTAACCTCTAGCGCAGGCTGCAGGCTATGATAAGGAGGATCCCGATAAACTCCCCCAACAAGCCATGGAACGAGACAAATCTAGACGCGACAATGATGGATTATCACAATTCACACGCGTCGTCTCAATATGACCATATAACAGAGCTCTTTTGCTTAGGCACCTCCACATGTTGCTCATGCTCTATGTCCCAGCCGTTTTGGGTCCACTCTTTCACAGAACAATCAGCCCACGCTCAACCAGTCAAGAAGAGGTGTAAAGTACTCAGTATGATTGATGCATCGAGATTGTCTCTGTGCACATGCTTGAGAGTCATGAAAAGTGAACATAGGCAGGAAGGCAGGTACAAAATAAAGTCTGCAATAATGCCACCAGGAGTAATATATTGCAGTAATCTCTCAGTTCAAACAAATTCCTGCTTCACAGCCATTATAATTGGATTTAACAAGAAATCACTGCCCCAGTTCACTAATTCCATTGAGATCATGCATAGAAATGTCGTTGTCCTAAATTAGATGTGCACTCATTCATGCAAAGGAACAGGTAATTTTAGATTTCTCAAACTAAGTTAACTATCTAAGTTCTTATGAATCACTAGGAAAACTGCTAGTTTGGAGTTCAACTCTCTACATCTGTAGTCTTCTACAGACACCTCTTTCTTTTTTTCTTTTCTCTTTTTGATGACCGAGAAATCCACCGCGGGCCCCCATGCTCAGACGACACCAAAGGGCCGGGCCCCTATACCGCATTTTTCTTTTGTTGAGACTTCGGAAAGCTTTCCCCTTTTTTGCAGAACCGAGACTTAGAAAGTACTCCCTAAGCTCTCTTTTTTCTTCCAAAATTGAGACAACACCCTATAGCACTCCATCAGGAGTGCAGGATATCGTTTAGTAAAGTATGCATCCAGGCCATCGGGAATCGATCCGAGGATCTCCTGCCACAAACATCAAATCAATATATATGAGTGTTGAATGCATGCAGCTGTGGACCAGAGAAAGCAAAAGAGTACCTTAACTCGTTTTGGAGCTTTCATGTGGTGGCTAAAATTCTGACGCACCGCTCGCAACAAGTCTGCAACACATCTACCATCATAGGCCCCATGTCTACGTAGGTTGGCCATAACTTTAGTCTTTATTTTGTGGTCCCAACTCACACCAAAGACCACTAGCGCAGTGTTCTCCAATTCTTTCAAATGACGGGAATTGGGTGCCCCAGCTTCCAGTTATAGTCCATCACTGACGTCACAGAGAAAGGAAAGTCTCGGCTCTAAATTCCAAAAAAAAAGGATGGTGAAGCACCTTTAATGGCTGTGGCCTGTCAGTCGCTAAGAGCAATTAACTATTGACCCAAAAGGCTCAAAGAAATCCACTACACGAACGAGGCTGAGATGGACCGACTTTCAGATTTCAAAATCATCACAAATATAGCATTGGTGCAATCTCTATGACAATTAAAATTGCATTAGCTCAATGAGACAGGAACCAAAGTGTCCAAAAACTTTCACTCATCGACTCCGAGATGAAGGCAGTCGTTTGACCACAACAAGAAGCCATAAATTATTTACTCCAATTACATGAAATTTGAAAATTGATCATTCATTACCTAGGACTCTTATTTCATAATTGACGCCATATGCTAAACCCTCCGAATCCTCATACAAAATACTCTTCGATGTGTCTATAACAGATCTTCTCTTCGTACTGCAATATGAATGATTGGTATTTATATGTTCGTGGTTGAGTAAGAAACTCATGGCCCTAATAACCAGGCTTCCGTGAATGATCATCTTCCACTGGAATATCACTATTGTCAAAGGCATTAAGGCAATCACATGGCCAATCTCTACTCCGGCTTCTATTCCCAATTGACATAAGCAATGAATGGAATCTACACATTGTTAGCTCATCAAGTGAAACCTCACCAGCCGTCACCAACTGAACAGATATTTAGGTCTAGCTTGATAAAATTCAGGCTACTTTTAATACTCATAAGATTTGAAAAATACGAGAAGATGTAAATCAATCACATCGGTTACAAAATCTGTCAAACAATGCGAACAAAATTTTAGCGATGCAAATTACAGATGACATCATTCTCACCTCAATTTAGGATCTGCATTTAGTAAATGGGAAATCAAACATGGGCTTCTGGTATAAATTCCACCGAGGACAAGTCCATAACGTTGTTCTCGATATTATAATCACGTTCTAGACGCTCGCAAAAAGGATGTCCTCCACGAGTAATGCAATAGAAAAGGACACATCCAAAACTAAGCATGTATGTCTCAGGTGTTGGGCACCCACCATGTATAAGCAGTTTAGGCGCTCGCCATCCTGAGCTTCCATAAGTTGAAGAGAGACAGAGGTGTTGCAGACTTTACACAAATCCATACACAGATGGCCAAATCCATAATGTTGTTCTTAATATAATCATCACATTCTAAACACTCGCCAAAAAGTATGTCCTCCATGAGTTATGCAAAGGAAAAGGACACGTACTAAACTAAACATAATTGTCTCAGGTGTTGGGCACCCACCGTGTATAAGCAGTTCAGGTGCTCGCCATCCTAAGCTTCCATTAGCTGAAGAGAGGTGTTACAAACTTTACACAACATAAAAAGCCAATGCAGAGAGGTCCAACATAACGTGCTCTTTAAAAGAAGATATTGGTCAACTAAAATTATAGGTCTGAAGTTTTTAGCTGGGAGATGATTAACACAGTATAGATCCAAACTATGCACAGATAGATCTTAAGGGTCAAAGGTCTAGATAAAGAATCGCGAAGGCATTTCACAATGTCCACATCAGACAACTTAGCAACTAAGGGTTCCCATTAATCAAGAGATGTTGAGGCTTTAAATCACGATAGATTTTTCCAATTCATGCAGATGGCCAAGTCCCAATACCACTTCCTGTGTTATAGTATAGAATAAAAGTTATCATCTAGCACTCCAATGCCCAGTGCTGATGCTAGTTTACAGGAGAAACCAAATTAATACATGTCTTTTGTAATAGCCAAGACAAAAAAAAAAAGCTTTGACAAGTCAAAGCAAGGGGAAGCGGCTAAAGAAAAATAAAAAGGGAAAGGACTAGAAGCTTGTGGAAGAGAATATAAGATAAGAGAAAGAAAAGAAAAAATAAATAAATAAAAAGAGAGTTGAAAAGTCAAGATGGAGAGGCGGTGGTGCTGTTGTAGAAAAGGGCAAAACCACGTTAAGGAATGGAAGAAAGGAAAAGAGAAAAAGAGAAGAGAAGAGAGGAAGAGAGAAAACAAATGAAGAGAGATGGAGAGAAGAGAGAGAGATGAATAAGAGAAAGGAAGAAAAATCTTGGATCCGGGGTTCTTCCTAGCCGATTCAACTCCTAGTCGTAGCGCCTGGTAACTATGCACGCTCCTCGTCGACTTCACTGAAATAATTTTTGGGATTATGGCATAAATTCGAAGTTATGTGAAAATTGAAATGGCGAAATCTGATTTTGGAGTTGTTTGGCTAAAAGATTATGGAGTTACGGTATTTTAGGGTGTTGTGAAGCCATAGCAATTGACAGAATTCAATTCAAGCTTACAGTTTGTCTGAAAACGGAATTTTGAAGTTCGTCGTGCGTAGTGAACAGGGCGCGAATAGTAACTTTGTGGCCCGTTTTCGTCGGTTTTCGGTCGGATTTTGGGTGGGGTCAATTCATGAAAGTTGTAGTACGTCGAAAGGGCTTTCTGTAGACTATAAGATCGTAAAAAATGGAGTTCGGTGAAGAAAGTTATGGCACAAATGGATTTTGTGCGCGAGCTGTGCATAAGGGAAAATTGTGATTTTTGTTATAGGCGAGCCCTTTAGCGACTCATAGGCGTCGCTTTTGTCGATGATAGACGTGATTAGTTGAGCAAGTCATTAGAGTATTATTTTACTCAATTTTAATGTCGATTACCACTTATTTGATAGGATTGCGAGTTTGACCGTTCGAGTAACGTTTATTGTGGAATCGTAGGAATTGCCAGGTGAGTGGTGCTATCTCTTTTTTGTGTTTGCAAACTCATATTTGGAAAAGCAATATGAATTAGATATATTGTGAGTTATAAAGTAGCACTTTTTTATTGCATAAAAATCTAGATCGAGCAGTTACTACCTTTTGATATTTGTGAATGGTTTGAAAATAGTTTTATGAAAGGTGTTGTGAAATGATTTATTTGATTTATGGAACGGCTTCGGAAATGATTTAAGAAATTTATTGAGATGAGATTTATACATGTGTGAGTTTAACAATTGATTTATGGAATGTATTTGGAAAGGATTTGAGAAAATGTATTTCTAGCAAATGAGCCACATTGTGAAGAATTATATGTTTGAATTGTGAAACTATTTTGTAAATGGGTTTCGAATTGGCATGTGAATAGTGAAGGATTCTATTGTGTTTTGTTGGTACTCGATATCGTCGTGAGCCTATTGTGAGGCTTTGTAGGTATGCGAATACTATTTTAGGATATCCTTGTGGGCCGAGCCACCGGTATTGTAGGTGGAGACCTAACCAAGGGGGGAATCTTGGTCGCCTAGTCATGGGGCGTTATTCATGACCACGTTAGACACTTGAGCACGAGTTTGGTCGATGGGATGAACCATTGACATGTGATTTGAGTTTGATCAATGGATGAACCATTGAGATGTGATTGGAGATTGGCCGATGGAATGGACCATTGACATGTGATTTTGATGAGATTGATCAATGGATTGGACCATTAATGTTTGTTATGATATTATTGATTTAATGAGTATTTTTTTATATGTAAATGGTTATGTTAAAGCTATGTATTGAAGTACAATTGAGATAAATGAGTTTTGATATCGTTTTGTAATATGCATAGTGAGTGCTCGATCTGTTTAAAAGAGATGCACTACTCACTGAGCTGTGGTTGCTCACCCTTTCTATTTCTCAAATATTTTCAGGTTGCATATCAGTACGAGAGCGCTACTGATTTGGACTTTTGGGAGTTTGATTTTTTTAGGCATGGTTTGAGGCTGCGTCCTTCAAGAGAAGAGAATGACGGCCGTGTCACTGCCCTTATTTTTATAGGATTTGTGGTGTGACATTTATTGGTATTAGAGCTTACGTTTTGATTTTTGGGTATAGATGGGACGTTGTGAGGCTGTGTGATAGCTTATAGCACTTTAGTCTTTAGATATTAAAGTGTAGTTTCATCCTTAAATCCATATACTCATGAGTTCAGACTTGCAACCGGTTACTGCCGAAACCTCTTGAGCTTGAGTTACGTGTTGATATTCTCACTAGTGCTTTCTTGATTGTTAATCGCATGTTCAAGAAGTATACGCTTCAAATTGACAATATCGAAATACCTATGAATGTGGAAATATTGGATATACGAGATTTTGATGTTATGTTAGGAATGCATTGGCTATTAACATATTATGTTACAGTTGATTTTCATTCAAATAAAATTTTCTTTGGACCTCCAAATCAACTTGAATTTACATTTTCGGGAAGCAACTTAACCATTTTTCCAATATTGATCTTAGCAATACAAGCGAGAGAATTTTTGAAGGAGGGTTGTGGTTATCTTGCTTGTATAAGGGATAAAAATAAGGGAGTCACGAAGATAGAAGATGGGTCAGTTGTTAAAGAATTTCTAGATGTGTTTCCTAAACACTTATCGGCATGCATTCGAATAGAGAAATTGAATTGACCAAATGTCAAGTATATAACAAATTTTCGAAGACTCTATATTGGATGACACAATTGGAACTGAAGGAGTTGGAAATAAGTTGTTAGAGCTTCTCGATAAAAGTTTCATTAGGCTCAGGGTTTCGTTTTGGAATACCCTAGTCTTATTCGTGAAAAGGAAGGATGGGAGTATGGATATAATTACAGATTGATGATTCATTGATTAACTTTAGGTAGCGCAAGTGTTTTCCAAAGTTGACATTCGTTTTAGGTATCATCAATTGAAAATTAATGCAAATGATGTGCCCAAGGTTATTTCCAGAATAAAGTATGGACACTATGAATTTCTTGTTATGCATTTTGGGCTAATGAATGCACATATTGTCATTAAGTATTTCGGTAGTACCTTGATAAATTTATTGTGGTGTTTAAAGATGATGTTTTGGTATATTCGAGGTGTTTATAGGAGTACGAGCATCATTTGAAACTTGTCTTAAGAAGTTGTATGTTATATTCAGTAAGTGCGATTTTCAGCTTGATCATATAGAATTTTGGGGTCATATAATCTCGAAGGATGGTATTTCGGTTGACCCAAAGAAGGTTGAAGCAATTGTTAAGTGGGATCCTCCCACTAATGTTACGAAAGTTAAGAGCTTCCTTTAGTTAGCAAATTATTATGGACGTTTTGTGGAAGGATTCTCAAAGATTGCTGGTTCTAACTCGCCTGACCTAGATAGGCATAGTTTTCAAGAGTTAAAGCGGCGATTAATGTCAGCTCCTATATTAACCCGCTTTCAAGTACTGGTGGTTTTCACAATTTATTATAATGCATCTAAGGAAGGTTTGGGTTGTGTTCTTATACAAGGTGGTAAAGTGGTGGCCCATGCCTCTAGGCAATTGAAAAATATGTGAGAAATACTATTCTGCTCATGACTTAGAGTTGGCGGTTGTCGTGTTCACTTTGAAGAATTGACGACACTATTTGTACGGTGAAAGATGTGAAGTTTTTATTGATCATGAAAGTTTTGATTCACCTAGAAAGAACTGAACATGAGGTAGAGAATATTGTTATAAAGGACTATGATTTGACTATTAATTATTATTCAGGTAAAGCCAATGTGACAGTAGATGCCTCGAGTTGTAAATATCTAGTGATATGGTGGCATTGCTTACTTCTCAAGGACCAATTATTGAAGAAATAAGGAAGCTAAACCTCGAGGTGTTAGTACATAAGCTTAGTGTTCAGTTGGGTAACTTTGGAGTGCAACCAAGTTGATTGAAAGAACTAAGATAAAACAAAATGAGGACCCCTCGCTAAGAAAAATCAAAGAAGGAGTACAAGTTGGAAGACAAAAACTTCAGTATTTATGTAGATGAATCGTTGAGCCTCCGTGGTCAGTTATATGCCTTTAATGATGAAGAACTTAAGAAAGAGATATTAAAGAAGGCCCACAACACTAAATTCTCTATCTATCCAAGAAGTGTCAAAGTGTACAAATATTTGAGAGGGAACTTCTAATGAATCAATATGGAGAATGATATTGTGAAGTTTGTCGACCAATGCTTGATTTTTCAGTAAGTGAAAATTAAGCATTAGAAAATGGGTGGCCAACTACACCAACTTGAAGAACCAAAGTAGAAGTGAAAGTATATTACCATGGGCTTCAAGGATGCTCAGTGACAAGAATGATATACTGGTAACAGTCGATCAATTGAATAAGTTTGCACATTTTCTTGTCATACCGATTCGGCCTACCACTAAAAACTATGGCGAAATGCTATGTTAATGAAATAGTAAAGTTACATAATATTCCGGTAAGTATCGTTTCGAGCATAGACCAAAAACTTTTGTTTAAGTTTGGAAGATTTTACAGAAAATGTTGGGTATTAAACTCTACTTCAGTACTACATTTCACCACAAATGGATGGACAATCAGAGAGTACTATCTAGACACTATAAGATACGATACGACCCTGTATCATTAACTTTAATGGCTCATGAGACGAACACTTACATTTGGCAGAATTTTCTTATAAAGATTGTTATCACTTTAATATTAAAATGGTTCCTTTGAAACATTTATGGGTGAAAAAGTAAAACTTCTCTTTGTTGGGATGATGATAGTGGGAAGAGATTAATTGGCCCTTTGTTATTCAACGATGAAAACAGAAAGTCAGATTAGTTTGAAAGCGCTTGAAAGTAGCTCAAAATCATCAGAAAAGTTATGCGGGTTTCAAAAAGAGTCTAGTGGAGATTTGCAGTTGTGCAAAGTTGAGCCCAAAGTACCTAGAACTATAAGCTTAGTGAAGTTGCATATAAACTAGTCTTGCCATCAGCATTATTTGAAGTGCATAATATGTTTTACGTGTCATTACTACGGAAATACGTACCAAGCCTTCATTGCGCTAATTTGCTACTTTTCAATTTATACGTAAGTGGTAGGTGGCATGAAGCTCAAGTAGTGCACCGGTTGATGCACAAAATGATTTTGTTATTAGGGGAAATCCTTATAATTAATAATGCATTGTACCCCTAGTTACAATGTCATTGTAAACATATGGAATCGGTCGAAGAAACTTTCTCATGGCATGTGGGTTTCCATGGAATTGTGTTCCTATGGTGTGGACTCATCTCTTTGGAAAAAGGAAAAAGAAAATAATAGCTTTTGGTCAGTGATGATTGGCAAAGCGGCTATCTATGACACCAATATATCTAAATATATCTATGAAGGCGAGGGAAGTAAAATGGTTATTGTTTGAATGTGTTTAGATGATTTCACTATCACAAGAGACAATGAAAGAGAAAATCTATTGGTCAGGCTTCATATGAAGAAGCTTGGTAAGCTCAAACAATTTCTTGGACTTGAAGTGAATAGGAAGAGAAATGATGTATATGGAGTATCTGAGAGCTGACTTTTTCTTCTAATCATGCTAGAAAGACTTCTCCTTGAGGATAAAGAAGCCTGACATGCAACTTATAGGTAATGCTGGTCATGAGTTGCTTTGATTAGTAAAGACATTGATAAAATTTTAATATCATAATCCACATTAAGGAAAAAGACTATATGGGAGCTTGTGGAGAAGGAAAGGCATATATACTCTTGTATTTTTGTTGACTGCGGTATATCTAAATTTCGAGGATGAAATTTTCTTTATGGAGGATAAATGTAATAGCCAAGACAAAAAAAAAAGCTTTGACAAGTCAAAGCAAGGGGGAGCGGCTGAAGAAAAATAAAAAGGAAAAGGACTGAAAGCTTGTGGAAGAGAAGATAAGATAAAAGAAAGAAAAGAAAAAATAAATAAATAAAAAGAGAGTTAAAAAGTCAAGATGGAAAGGCGGTGGTGCTGTTGTAGAAAAGGGCAAAACCACGTTTAGGAATAGAAGAAAGGAAAAGAGAAAAAGAGAAGAGAAGAGAGGAAGAGAGAAAACGAATGAAGAGAGAAGGAGAGAAGAGAGAGAGAGAGAGATGAAGAAGATAAGGGAAGAAAAATCTTGCGTCCGGGGTTCTTCCTAGCCGATTCAACTCCTAGTTGCAGCGCCTGGTAAATATTCACACTCCTCGTCGACTTCACTGAAATAATTTTTGGGATTATGGCATAAATTCGAAGTTATGTGAAAATTGAAGCGGCGAAATCTGATTTTGGAGTTGTTTGGCTAAAAGATTATGGAGTTATGGTATTTTAGGGTGTTGTGAAGCCATAGCAATTGACCGAATTCAATTCGAGCTTACAGTTTGTCTGAAACGGAATTTTGAAGTTTGTCGTGCGCAGTGAACAGGGCGCGAACAGTAACTTCGTGGCCCGTTTTCGTTGATTTTCGGTTAGATTTTGGGTGGGGTCAATTCATGAAAGTTGTAGTACGTCGAAAGGGCTTTCTGTAGACTATAAGATGGTTAAAAATGGAGTTCGGTGAAGAAAGTTATGGCACAAATGGATTTTGTGCGCGAGCTGTGCATAAGGGAAAATTGTGATTTTTGTTATAGGCGAGCCCTTTAGCGACTCATAGGCGTCGCTTTTGTCGATGATAGACGTGATTAGTTGAGCAAGTCATTAGAGTATTATTTTACTCAATTTTAATGTCGATTACCACTTATTTGATAGGATTGCGAGTTTGACCGTTCGAGTAACGTTTATTGTGGAATCGTAGGAATTGCCAGGTGAGTGGTGCTATCTCTTCTTTGTGTTTGCAAACTCATATTTGGAAAAGCAATATGAATTAGATATATTGTGAGTTATAAAGTAGCATTTTTTTATTGAATAAAAATCTGGATCGGGCAGTTACTACCTTTTGGTATTTGTGAATGATTTGAAAATAGTTTTATGAAAGGTGTTGTGAAATGATTTATTTGATTTATGGAACGGCTTCGGACATTATTTGAGAAATTTATTGAGATGAGATTTATTTATGTGCGAGTTTAACAATTGATTTATGGAATGTATTTGAAAAGGATTTGAGAAAATGTATTCTAGCAAATGAGCCACATTGTGAAACTATTTTGTAAATGGGTTTCGAATTGACTTATGAATGGTGAAAGATTCTATTGTGTTTTGTTGGTGCTCAATATCGCCGTGAGGTATGCACATACTATTTTAGGATATCCTTGTGGGCCGAGCCACCGGCATTGTAGGTGGAGACCTAGCCAATGGGGGAATTTTGGTTGCCTAGTCATGGAGCATTATTCATGATCACGGTTAGACACTTGAGCACGAGTTTGGTCAATGGGATGAACCATTGACATGTGATTTGATTTTGATCAATGGATGGACCATTGAGATGTGATTCGAGATTGGCCGGTGGAATGGACCATTGGATGTGATTTTGATGAGTGGATTGGATCATTGATGTTTGTTATGATATTATTGATTTAACGAGTGTTTTTTTGATATGTAAATGGTTATGTTAAAGCTATGTGTTGAAGTACAATTGAGATAAATGAGTTTTAATATCGTTTTGTAATATGAATAGTGAGTGCTTGATCTGCTTAGAAGAGATGCACTACTCACTGAGCTGTGGTTGTTCACCCTTTCTATTTCTCAAATATTGTCAGGTTGCATATCAGTACGAGAGCGCTACTGATGGGGACTTTTGGGAGTTTGATTTTTTTTAGGCATGGTTTGAGGCCGCGTCCTTCAAGAGAAGAGAAGGACGATCGTGTCACTGCCCTTATTACTATAGGATTTGGGGTGTGACATCTTCAACGTGAAGACTATAGGAAAAGTTCGGCATAGGAATCTGCTGTCATTTCAATCACATAACGAATAGAGAAGATGAGGTACACCAGTTCTACCAAACCAGGGAATTTAATGGTTTTGGTAATATTGATGGTGAAATTGAACTTAAGCTAAGATATTGATTGCATTAAATCAAAATTAAGTTTTTCCACTAGCATCTAATACTCACTACATATACAAACAATTAGAGACAAAAGTACAAATATAAAAATTTGAGGGGCGATCATCAATAGTCAACAAGTCAACATCGTATCCGGCTTCTTACCATTGATGGTGGATCATCAGCGGAGACACGGAAATTCGAAAGTGCTTGAATTAAATCAAGCAAGCTGCATGTACAACGATCTAGAACAAGATAAATCTCATACGAGAAATCTCGTTGAAGGCGGACTAATCGCTTCACCGCAACAAGAGCCATCGAAGACCGTGATACCACCAGTTTCTATAGCTGAAACGTGAAGATTACCACTGCAAGTTCTTCCAATCGCACGATCAGAAAGAACAAACCTTTCTTCTATCTCCCCGTCTGTGTAGCCCGAGTTCGGCAGATAGAAGAGGGCCAAAGGAGGGAGAGTGGATGGAGGTGCTTAGGCTAGGGTTCGATTTGCAATCGTGTTAACTATGCAAGGCTCATGTCTAAACCATGTAGAAGTTAAAATCCAACTCAACAACACAACAGGGAAGTTAAAACATTCCCTTTGTATTTAATTATTCTCTTTTTGTTTATTTTTTTTATTTATAGGTGTTTTTTTATGGTAAGTATTTTATTTATAGGTGTTAACGGCTACTTTTTTTTAAATGGAGCTCGGAAAGGTTTCTTTTATAGACTAGATGACATCTCAATTTTTATTAAGCTCATTTCTCTCTCTTCTTCCCTTTTTTTTGTTTTTATTGCGACCTTATCATGTTACAATGATCTTGACCGAAAAATGGAAATCTCAATATATAACAATGGATTTTGGCTAATATAAAATGTCTCAAGATCAACATCCTTTAATGGATTGAGATTAAGGCCTATTTGAAAATGCCGAGGGATTAACACCTTTTACGGTGCCCATTGAAAAATGCCTTAAGTTTAACACCATTTAATAGTAGCAAATGAAAAATTCATCGGGATTAACATCCTTTGATAATAGCCAATAAAAAGTCTCGAGATTAATACCCTTTAATGATAGCCAATGAAAAATGTCTTGAGACTAACAACCCTTGACGGCAACTAATGAAAAATATCCTACATTAAATGGAAGATGCCTTAGGATTAACACCCTTAGGATTAACATTTTTCATATGCAGTGTGATTAAGACCATATAAAAAAAAACGCCTAAGGTTTTTCACTTAGGGCTTTGAAAAGATGCCTAAAGTTTTTCATTCAAGACTTAGAGTTAAGGGTGATCGGATCTAGGGTGGATAGGTTCCAGACCTAGATCATATACCCAACCATGTTATAATTGGTTACTATTTTTTGGAACCTTTACCCGACCCTGTTTTGTATTAAACCATGTACTCGATTCACCTTCTTTTTCCGGTCCGATTTTCAGTGTTCACCCTGTTTTATATTTGAACCTGTTTTGCAACTGCCCATCCCGAAGGCCAGAAGAAATGGTTCTTTTTGCAGAGGGCTCCCTCTGTTTCGCCGTGGGGTCACTCGCCGAAGCTAGGGAGGACGACGTGCCTCTCCTCTTTCTGCTCTCCTTTGTCTCTACATTGCTCTCTCTTTCTTTTGTTTCTTCGCTTTTGGCCTCCGTTGTCACCTATCAGCTTCCCTCCTACTCTCTGTTATCGCTGCCCTCTGCGTGTGCAGGTCTTCGCTTCCCCCAAATCGCGAAGAGGATCATAGGCAAATCTCCTCTCGTCGTTGACCATGCACCAAAGACTCAAAGAGATGCGGGTGTAGGCCAAGGGGAGGAAAAATTGGATGGGCCAAAGAAGGAGAGTGGCTAGGCCACGGGCCTAGTGTGCAGGGAAAAGGGCTCCCATGCGGGGGCCTACATAAGTAAAAGGCTTTTGGGTTGGTTGACAAATCGGTTCTCAAACCGGTCCGGTCAATCCGATTCCCGGGTGGGTCATCTATTAGAAGCGGTTCCCGGACTGATTCAAACCGGTTCTAAATTTTGGGAATCGATTCTTGGACCAATTTCAACAAGAACTGGTTCTCGACCCTATTTTTCAGGTGGGCTGATCTAGGAACCGGATTTACTCGGTCCAGTTGCACACCCCTACTTAGAGTAGCCTAAGGTTTTTGACTCAAGACTTGAAAATTTGAAATGCCTAAGGTTTTTCACTCGGGACTTTAAGTACACCTAAGGTTTTTCATTTAGGATTTAAATATCTCGAATGTCTAAGGTTTTTCACTTAGGACTTTTAAAGATGCCTAAGGTTTTTCACAAAGGATTTTGAGAACTTAGAATGCATGGGGTTGTTCACTTAGGACTTTTAAAATATGCCTAAGGTTTTTCACTCAAGACTTTGAAAATATCTAAGATTTTTCATCTAGGGTTTAAAGATGATACAGGCCATTATGATGTACTAATCAAACAAAATTAATTTTCAAATACTTTGGACTTCATGACATATTGAAGATGTCATCCAAGATTACCTATCATGATGACTTATGGAGGTAAAGCTTTGAGGCTATAACCTTAACTTGTTATTATTTGAAAAAATAAAAATAAAAAAGGCATGTCTAAAATCACTATGTTGATAAAAATTGTGAAGTAAAATTAGCGCACTCGTGCAAAATGCATGCCATTTGAGAAATTTCATAAAAGACTGCGTTCATGAATATTATTACAAAGAAATCATCAATTGCATGAGCAAGACAAGCTAATATCTATGGTTCGGAAAACATTAATATCATTCATGTTGACACCTCAAATTCCCCTAAAAATATACTAGATAAATTGGGAATAAAAAATCATCAATCAAACAAAAATGGAATGACAAAAAAATCGAAAAAAAATAAAAAATAATGTAATAAAACAGTAAAAAAAATCGAAAATAAAAGAAATAAGTCAGAAATTGAGCCCAGCTACTTGCAACGTGGCCCAGGCCCCTTTTCTATTTTCTTTTTCAGCCCATTTCTCTCTTACTCTTTTTAGCCCACCTTCCAAGCCCATTTTTCTATTCTTTTTCTTTAGCCCACTCATGTTCAGCCCATTTTTCTCTTTTCTTCCCCTTTTGTCTTCTTCCGCTCAGCCTTTTTCCTTTAAAGCCCCATTCGCCTATCCCCTTTCTCTTTAATCCAACTCAGTTCCATGTTTTTTTCTTATTCCAACTACCCATTGGCTTGTATTTCCTTCTCGGCCCAACATGTAGCTCATCTTTCCTTTAGACGAATAAAATTCAGAAAGAAAGAAGAACGGCTCGAGAGGGAGCCGCGATTGAGGTTCGCCGGAGACGCCGAGTAATCCGAGTCAAACGTCTTCTAGAAGACACGAGCTGGAAGGAAGCAGAATCCACATAGAAACGCGAAATTTTGGGAAAGAGAAAAAGAGCCGGGGAAGCATTCGGAAAGGAGGGGAACAAGAACAGAAAGAAAGGGAAAACAAGAGGAGGAGAACGGTATCGGAAAAGCAAAGAGATGAATTAAAAAGGAAACAGGTTTTCGAGAGGAGGGTTGGAGATTTCAAATCCTTTGCCTGTTTGTTTCAATTGGTTCGCGGTGGAAGGATTTAAAAAAATGGATCCTATGTGATCAATGAATAGAAGTTCATTTGATGTTTGATTTGTTGGGATATTGTTGATCTAACATCTAATTTCATGCTTTCTCTATGTTTTCCTTTGATTTTTATGGCAATAATCTTTCTCCGAGTCGGCCCTAAAACTTGCCCACACAGATGAAAACTTTTTTTATGCTTCTATACCTGTGTGATCATGTTGATTAGCATAGTTGTCGTTTGAATTCGTAGTTGAATTTGAAAATAGTGGAATCTCTGGCGATCAGAGGTCGCTATGTTGGTAGGTAGCAAGGCTGGCCAGCTCCGGTCACCAAAAGTTGACCGGTTTAATCTCCTATGAAGTTGTGTTGAGGATTCATATGAGGAGGATGAAAGAGGAAGAAAGTAAAATAGGAAGGGCAGAAAGCAAAACAGAAAATGAAGAAGGCGATCTGCAAAGAAAAATAAATCATAACAGATAATATAAAATTTAAATTCTCGAATAATTGGAGCCGGCCTAGATCATTTCCTGGGTAGGAGTTTAGGCTAATTTGGCGATGCAGCATCGGGATGGGATTGATTGGTTTTGGGGCTATTCCAAACTTGGGCTGATTTTTACAAAAATTTGGCTTTGGGCCGAGTTTTAATAAAATTGAACAAGGCCTTAAGTCTGGTCTAATTTTAGACCCAACCCAAACTATTAGGGTGTGGGTCAGCGAGTCAGGTTGGGTATCTTGATCTAGTCCGCAGTCCATTTTTTTTAAATAAATAATAATTAAATAGAAAAATGCTTGGCAAAGTCATTTTACTTAATTTCATTAGACTTTTAGTATCAATACAATAAGTCTTGAATCAATTTTAGATTTTCATTTTTTAATACACATTTTAGTTTGGATTAAAAAAAATAAAAATCCTTGTAATGTATTGAAACCCAATTAAATAAATTCTTAGAGCTCTACAACGTGGGTTGTTTTGTATTACTTTTTTAGAGTCAATACTAGGATTGCTGATTGTGCATTGCTTTTCGATCATACTTCATCGAACACTTTCATTACATTAACTGATACTTTATTTTTAGCATGGTCAGAATTTGAATAACAATAATACATGATCAATTAGCAGATTAACCTCGTAAGAGATAAAAAGAGTGCATGAAAATACCTTAGTTAACAAGAAAATCAAGCCTAAATATTGAAATGTCAATAGTTTTTATTAATTATTGTAATCAAGTCATCGTCTCCAAATCTTTGGTTGCATAAAAACTGAAACATTCTCCCGTGTTTTCACTTGGTTTCTAGTCGACCTAATAGGCCCGTGGACCATGGTGACCCCTTAAATGAGTTTATATTGTTAGTAATTTGATAAAAAAAAATTTAATGTTGCACGAGGTATGAGCACATACCTCGAGAGAATTTGAGTCCGTATTGGATGAGTCGAATCTGATTAGAATAAGACACTATATTCGAGTCGTCTTTTAAGGACATCAATTCAATCTCCTTATAGGCAAATACCTCTCCGCAAGTCGAGATAACCGCCGGCTAAAGAAGAGGCTGATGTTTGGGAGCAATTATCCTACCCCTTCTAGTAGAAGTTTGCATCTTTTGCATGGGGTGATCTAATGTGCTCGGAATTATGATCACTTTATTCTTTTCTTTTAAGGAAAATAAAAAAAGTTGGATCGTTCGTGTAGCGAATTCAAACTTGATCCTTCTTATGAGGACCCAAGACCTGATTCGTCGCAAGGATGTGACGCCTCAATCTCTTTTTATTTTCTTCTTTGTTAGCACAAGCAGAAAAAAATGGCCTTTAATAAATCTTCTAAAAGAATCTTCTGCATGTCGACATTTTTGCATAGATGGAAGGTATGTGCAATTTCTCTATTTCTTTAAAAATAAGCTAGGCTTATGAATTTATTCAAATTCACAAGTATGACATTTTTGCATTAAATGTGAATGGCCGTGGATCCTGGAATCAAGTCGCCAACCATACTTGTGACCTCTTAAATGCTTCCGGAAGTCCCTTTTCTCCAAACCCTGGCATGCGAAAGTAAATGGGTTGAACCAAATGCTGGTGCAAAAGGTCCCCGGCTAGGGTTCCATGTGGGCCGATCATGATTCATCATGCGATCATTCTATAGCAGTAGTTTCAAGATCCTATATATTCCATACAGGAGTTTTTCTAAAGAAAAAATCAAGAACTTTACGTCCACCAATTTTGATAAATTTCTCGACCTTTTTCGTATGTGTCACCTGATTGTGAGATATGGTGTGAAGTTTTGCTTGAAGTCTCATCGGTTTGAAGCCGAACGGCATTAATTTTGATGTTTCAAGACAGCGGTATTAGTAGCACAATGTAGGAGCTGGACTAGCACGGAATGGTTCACGGACTCAATAGCATTACTCTCAAGCAGCACGAAAGAGTCCATCGTCATCCCACATCACCAAGACAATCTGAAACGAGGAAGGACAGAGGGTGGCATCTTTTGTTCTCGCAAGAGATTCTTTCCTGCCAACTTTCCACCAACCACGGCCGAGTCTCACTTGGCAGTCAGGAAATGTAATGATGCTCCCGCATCGTCAAATTCTGCACACTACATAAGTCAACGGGAACAGCACAAAAAATATGAAACTTCCTCAGTCAAATTAGAGCAGCCCCGCACCGCACTCCGTCGTGGGCTTTCCATTCATTCTGTGTTGACCACCGCTGCTAATTCAACATGCACTCGTGAGAATTTGCCAGAAAAAGAAGAAGAAGGGATGTTATGAGAGAGAGAGAGAGAGAGAGAGTTGATTTTTGCTGGGGAATAGTCAGGTGTGGTAGGATGTAAAATGGATTGAACACGTGATAAAATCCAAATAATCAAACAGATGGATACGGTAATGAATGCAGCAGACCCGCATTCAAAAGCAAGGGAGGGAAAAGGATGCTGAGAAAGGTTATAAAGGGGAACAAAAGTTACACATCCCTACTCAATTTGACCAAATTCATTGTTTTTTTTTATATAACACGGGCCTAAATCCTTGAAACACCAAAACTTTAGATTTGATCTTATTCTGTACCTTTTTTTTTATTATCTAAGAAAACATCATCAACTTTCACTCCAATCTCAAATTTACTCGCGAGTACCAAATTGCTATTAGTTTCTTTAAATTATCAATATCAAAATTAGTTAAAAATTCATTATTAGAACACACATCTTCATCAATACAATCATATTTATATATAACAATAATAGTCTCATGATATTGATTATCTTGAAATAACACATGGTGAATTTTGGACACATGGGCACATTTGAGATTAAAGTGAATTCTTTGTTTACACAAACAAAAGTTTGTGACAAAATTGAAATTAGACTTACAGTTGGGTTTTTTTTTAGAGAATTAAGCCGCAAGTCAATTTACTTTTTTTCTCTTTTTATGGTCTGTCGGTAAGTATCATCTTGGAAAGGGTTATTTTCCCTCTCTCTTTTTATTTTTATTTTTTTATGGCCAACCATTTTCGAGGAATGTTGGGTTTGGCCATTCTATGGGAAACTTTGGGTTCGGCCCTAATTAGCTTCTCAAAGCTCACGCCCGTCAAACGCTAGGACATTGATATGTCTTTCCCTTTATGAAAGCTCTAGCTTGGAAGATTTTGAGAATATCCAGCGATCTAAACGCACCAAACTGATTCAACCAGAATAATGGCAGCTCCCTAGGCATAATTCGTTATAATGTCCACATATGTCAGTGACCACGAACGTCATCTCGTTAGGACTGGTATGATTCGATCCTCGTAACAAATCACGCTTGATCTTTGATGAACATCTTCCTTTGCTTTTGTATGCGAATTATACTGAACAAACGGCTTAGACGAAGTGGGATTTATTTCACAGCTCGAGGGACAGAGGCAGAGTGTATGTAACGGTCTAAGACAATGGCGAAAGGCATATAAGCAAGAATCGGGCAACGTGGAAATTGAGATGGGCAAAATGGCCCTCGACCCTCCATAAAAACCTGCGAAGAATGGAAAGCTAGTGGGCTGGCCACTTCTGCAGCTCTTTGGTATAAGGTTCACACACGGTATCCTGGGGATCCTTTAGAAGGAGGAACCCGATCTGGCAGCATTCTGCTCCTTGTACAGAATCATGGTCCATTACTAAATCATCACATCGATGAAGCGAGATCAGGTGGTCAGAATTTAACCCACAGCTGGCAAAGGAAACATGTGTGCTGACTGGTTAGCGAATTGAGCTTTTCCCCAGGGGCTGGACTTCGTTGTACAGGGGCATCTTCCTGCGGGTCTTTGAAACTACTATGTTTAGGAGACGAAGCGGGAGTTGTGAGGCCTAGAGTTGTCATGCGTGAGGTCCTCTTACCTATCGTTATACCCAGAAAGGAAAAATGATGCTAGAGAAAGAATAAATGATGCTGGCCTCTGCACACTGCAGCAACATTTGTTGTGAAACTGCTCAGCAGATGCCAAGGTTCATGAACAACAAGCATAATCCTGTCAATGAGAAGAATCCTACTCGCTTTCCTAGCCAAAGTTTCAATCAAAAGCATATCGCTCCACTTTTTATCTATCTCATATGAATATATTAACATATGGATGGAACTCAGGAATGCACATTCACCAAAACAGGATGGGATCCAAAGCTTATACAGAAATTGATAAAGATTACTACAAGCGTGGAACAAAACTCAAATCAATTACTTAATAAAAGATTTGACTCTTATGTTTCTGTTCTGCATTTTATGCAATGAAAAATATGCCTCTCAATCCCTTTATCATGTGAGATGTAGTTAAACCTCATCTGAATCTGGTTCTAAGTCAATAATATCGGGAAAAACGTCCATGGATGATTCATCATCTGGATTTACAACTATTACATTGCCCTTTCCGGAATCTGAAGTCCCCAGCATAACGTTTTCACCTGAAGCGGAAATGTCATCACCTTGAGTCGCAACAACAACGTTCCCTCTAATCCGACTTCTCTATTTTCATGGTCTATAGTACCACTACTCAGGGAATCTGTTTTGGAATCTCTCTCAGCACCTTTAGAAGTAGTTGCTATACAGGGAATCAGTACAAATTCCTGTTGCAGAGGTTCTTGAACTTTCCTAGTCAGCTCTTCACGCTTGGGTGATTCCACAATGTTAGGATTTCTGTCTTCCATTTCCATGTCATTCACATCTACTTCAGGTGGTGATGTCCTACTTTTCTCACTAGTGTTTTTATCGAATGAGTTGTCATGCTCCTTTTCCATGCTAATTGCTTGGGACAAGTCACCGCGCTCCTCGCTGTAGTTAACTTTCTTTACCTGGTCGTCTAATGGAGTCTCAGGTTTTTCCTGATTTTGAAGCCACTCGCTATGGAGCTGATCATCATATGAATCAGGCAGAGTAAGCTCGGTCCTTTGCGAAAAAGCAACTACAGGCTGGCCAACAGAGTGCACATTTTCCACGGATCTGCAGGAAAATCTCCCAAAGCAGTCGGTGGTTGCAGGCGAGTAATCTTCCAGAGGAAGTGCCCGAGGATGAATAAGTATTTACAAAGCTAAAAGAGCGTGCGCACAAAATCCGGCTTCTTCCTGCAGAAAACCATTATACTAAGTCCACGTAAAGAAAAATAGAAGATTTACAAGAGAAGCAATTCGATGGGTGATGGGAAGAGATTGCACTAATAAGGATGTGCTCATGATGATGAAATAAGATACTGCAAGTATATGTCTAAAAAATGAGGACAGAATTAAACCTAAGCAGAAGGAACCCCAAATGCTTCTGTCGAGTGTCGATTAGCTGAGTGCAGGATAGATCGACATTATTAATTAGTTTCAGTGGATAGGGATTATTTAGGAATCTCTGAAGAAATGAGATAAGCAGGTCATTTTGTAAATGACTCCTTTAATCAAATAAGTTATCTCAAATCACCACAATCTGATGTATCCTTTTCAAACCCCTTAATAAGGATGTTGTCATTCATACAGCACGTCAAAAAGTCACAGTACATGTCCTTAGAAGTTGGCCAATGACAACTCTGAATAGACCTTCTTCTTTGTGGACCAAAAAAGGACGAAAAGATACAGGAGAGAATTAAAAACAAAATGCAGAAAGACTGACTTCATCAAAGAGGAACAATTGACTGGAAATAGAAAAAACAAATTTCACACATTGCGCATGCTGCACATGTATTGAATCCAGTTATAATCTCACTGTGAAACGTCTAACTAATAAAGTATAGTTCCATAATGAACAGACATTGAAGGGAAAAGCAGCCATGCAACCTCATTGAACGGAAAAGTGACCATGCAACCTCATAGAAAGCTTCCATCGGAAGAACACTTTCTCCACTAGCATCAAATAAAACCATGATACGCCTTATTACTTATCATATCCCCATTATGATCCACGGGAACAAAGGAATTCCTTCTTTTTGCACACTGCCGCCAATTCTTTAGACATGCTTTTCCAAACAAACTTATTGCCCTCACGGCTTTCCAGAAAGACTCCTCTTGACAAGGTTTAAGGAATAGTTTTAACTATCCAATTGTATCAAAAATAAAAGTCTCACTAATTCAACATTGACATTGATATTAGACAACTGGTGCAGTCTCCTCTACATATGAATATAGTTCTGCCACAACTACGTGCATCACTATAGCCAATCAAATACATCACACAGAAAGGAAACAACGTGTCCGCCAATGAGAATTACCTCTTTGAAAGAGCTCAAGACTTCGGGCTATATTTGCTGGCCATACATGAGATTGGGAAAGAAGTGATGCCAATAGTGCCCTCAAGGCAGAAAGTTGCAATTTCTCTATCATAGATATTTTTTTTCATTGGGCATACAGATGCTATTTTCCTCAATGTTCCATCCATCATGAACTGAATTTGTGACTACTGAAATCAAGAGTGAATCCACATTTTTCCTCCAAAAGTCGGACGGCAGAGCACCACCCTGCAATAAATGAAAGCAAGTTATGGAAATAAACAATCATAAATTAACTAGATCAACAATGTGAGGTACTCTCCCTTGATATTTTTGTTGAAAAAGCTAAGTGTGACACAAAAATTAGGGAGAAATTTCACGTTACCTACTTTGAATTTCATATGGCACAGGAACGAAATATTCCAGAGTTAAGTTCCATTTATCCATATCCCCAGAACACATTTGCAAGAACGAAATATTCAGGAGTTTATTCCATTTATCTGTATCCCCAAAACCCATTTGCTAAGTTCTAGACAAGTTTCTTCATAAGAGATCAAATATTCAGAGTTTTTAGTTGAAAAGAAACACATCCAACATCACTATAATGTTATATCAAACAGTCTACCCAGCAGTTTATCTCCAAGTCAAATGATGAGGGCAGAGTTCTCTATATGGACGACAGTTCACATTTATGCAGCACTTACCACAGTAAGAAGAACCTCTAATGCCTCAATTGCGGCTATCTTAACGCTGGCAGGTACCACCGGATGATTCTTGGGTGCTTCTTCAAAGCCTGTTTCATGCTTATCCTCTAAAGATCTAGCAGCAGAAGCATGCTTCCTTTTTTTCTTATTTGAGTATGACACTTCATTGGCCCTTGACAGTGTGATGGGAAAAGAAAGTCCATTTTGATTATCAGGATTCAAATCAATAAAAAAATTGTTGATTACTTCCTGTGTCAGGAATTTTGCTATACCTGTTGAGAAATGATTTCAAGGTAATTACCAGTAGAGCAGAGGTAGAGATATGAACTTAAGAAAATAATATGAGAAGAAATAATAGAACCAAAACGTGGAAAAGAGAAAAGGCAGAACAAAAGACTTAAACTGTTATTAGCATCAATGGCCTTACAAACTATTGCAACACCTCAAAACAGGGATTGAATGTTGAAGTGCTGCAGAGAGCCAAAAGGGCCTTTTATTATCGTTTAAAGCCAGACCAAACACCCCATACGATTCCTCTTGGTTTGTGTGCACATATGCAAAGAGATGGAACTCTCTGTTGTCAATGATTAAAGAGGTTCCTTCCTAATATACTGGCAGGCATGACAGTAGCAAATACATTGATACTCAGAATTTAGTTCACTATTTCCTTCAAGAAAAAGAAGTTCCAGGTGGTACAGAGAGAGGCCAAGTTATCCGATTCAGAAGTTATATATTTGAAATTTGATCTCTCTTTCCAAGCCAATGCTTTCGGGAAAAGCAGAGTAAAAAAATACTTACTTTACAACCTAATTCCAAAGATAAACTAACTTTATCTAAACAGCCAAAAAGAGAAAAAGCATGTAAGTCCTAAAACAAGTGTCTTACCTACGGCCATGGACATCAGCAAAGTTCTTATGATTAAGTAGACCATTACCCTTAACTCTGACAAAGAGCAGTTCTTAAAATATCTCATAATAAGTCGGATGACATATGCAGCGTGAGGCAACATTTGACTGCACAAGAATGAAGACTTGATGTCATTTTGCACCACAGAGAGAGATCAATGAGGATCATAAGGAAAGAGGACATATACATTGCAAGATATTACTATAAAAAATCATTGTAAAACTCTGTAATTATGAAGAAACAAAAGCCTGAAGGACAAGTAGCACTTAAAGCAACCATATCGTTAAGTTGAGAAAACTGCCACCTAATATCAAGCACCCTGTTCTTATGATCCTCCAGCAACTCAAACTGTGCCTCAGTCCATTCCCAATTCTAACCCAACTCAAGCCATATCAATTGACTAGCCCACTGATTTTCTTCGTAATGGCTCAGCTACATCCTTGCCATGTCCATCATGCCATCACTTTTTTAGTCTATTATTATACGCAGGAGCAAACTGTGCCCCAAAGTAGTTGATGCACATACAATGAATCATATTACATAGTTCTGGAGACAAAATCACTGCTTAAGTATTTAAAAAATGTGCCTTAGACAAAATGCCACTTCATCTCACAAAAAGACTGTAGAAGCGCAATAGACAGAAGTGGATTACCTGCGCATGCCTTTTGTCAATGCAACTAGCAGATCCAAAGCATTGGAGTGGAACACTGGAAGCTCTGAACAGAGAGATTCTTGTTGCGTGGCGGTGACAAAGGGTAATAAGCTTTGAGAGACAGAGCCATCCACCATTAACACTCTTTCTATAAGGGCTAACACTGCTTTAACAGGAATAATTAACTGTCCTCACAAAGAAATATTTCTCAAAATTAACAAAAGCAAAAAGGTAGATTTACGATATACTATCAATCGTAAATAGTTTTAAGATTGCACTTTAAGACTAAACCTAGGTTTTTCTCTCTCATAATGAAGTTGACAAAGGTGGCAGAGAACGAACAACCAAAAACAATACCTAGTGTTTATTAGTATTGAATAGAAATTGAAATGGGGCGTACAGTCATGACATGAACAGGATAAGGATTTGTAAGCATTTCACAGCTGCAAAGCATAAAAGCAGACACATTAGATGTTAGCAATCTCTTTGGGCTTTTTGTGGCCTCAACAGCTGCTTTATCAGAAGAGTTGCAACATCCTAAGGGTGTTGGTGGATTTTTTCCTGGTGGAACCAATAAGTTGACAACTTCGGTACTTATAGTTTGTGCAACTTGCAAAAAAACATAAGTCACATCACCACGTTTCCTGCACTGCCACCAGATGACATATGTATGTATGTATGTATGTATGTATGTATGTATGTATGTACGTATGTATGTGTGTACATTTTGCAAACCTTCCTCTAGGCATTGAAAGGCATCATTCAGATGGCTATTAACTGAAAGAAGGATCTTTTGTATCAGTAAAGACCAGGTCAACTCATCTCCTTTCGATTGGGGAAGAATTGCTAAGCAGTGAGCGAGCTTGTGAAAGGTGAGCGGCAGAAATACCTTAAGAGAGGATATATCTCAAAAGCCATCATGTGCTCTGAAGCTGCAGCAGCAGCAGTGCAAATAATGACCAGCATGAAAAAAGAAAAGAATGTGCACAGCAGCAGCAGTGCAAATATCCATCATTCAAATAATTTTCAAGAAAAATATTTTCACAATTGCTTAAATATTTCAAATTCCAATATAATCATGAGCTGTTAAATTTCAAGCTGGAAGGAAAATATGACTCTGCTCTCATGTGCTCAGCATGTGAAATGCCTGACAGAAGTGATTCTGGCTAAGTATATCCAGAAACTCACAGTCATAATGACAATGGATGGCAGAGGGAAAGTAACATATAATGCTGCAGAACATGTTAGCTCCTGCATCCTGCAAACACTGCAATAACAATAGCAGTACCAAAAAGAGAGTGTTTAGCATTCTCATGCAGAGAACTGTAAGCACCTTGAAGAACGTATTCAAACCTCAGAGAGAGAGAGAGAGAGAGAGAGTCATAATCATAGATTGCAAAAATGCTTTGTAAGAAATGGCATGCACATGGTAGGACCACCACTCTACATTTGATTTGCACCAAACAACACGACTCGATTACAACAGCAGCCTATGTACTTCCCAAATTATGAAGAAATTGCATTGTACTTTTTACAGTTAAGGCCCCCACCCCAGCACAGGTAACTCCGGAATTATGTTAGGGGTCGGTCAAGTGACAGAATGTAGCTTACTTTTCCCGCGACTATGTAAGTTGCAGCCAACATGTGAAAGATGGGAGATTGCTAACTATACAAGTACACAAGCAAGCTGCAGTAATCCAAAACCATAAGGGCCATCATATACAGACCCACCAAAAGTTTCATTAGCTGCTTACGAGATTAGAAATCGGGACAATATTGCCTTAATTTTATGCCAAAAATGTTGATTCAGAAAGAATGACATCTTTTGGGCATGCTTACAAGGAAAGTATTGCATTATCTTAAAGCATCACATCAGAATTTGCAATGCCAACAATGTAAGATCTCCTTAGAGTGCCTCCAATTGAAAAAAAAACCATCAGTTCAAAAGTTCCACTTCATAAGTAAAGCTCCTCTTGGCAGGATCAACTGGGATTCCTTCTTCGGAGATGATGTGACCAAGCAAAGCCACTTGGCTTAACCAAATTTGCACTTGCTGAATTTGGCATAAAGCGCGTGCTCTTGAAGGGTTTGTAATACCAGCCTCAGGTGCTGCTCGTGGTCGCGTGCGCCCTTCGAGTAAACCAATATATCGTCAATGAAGACGATGACGAATCGATCGAGGTATTCCTTGAGCACTTGGTTCATTAGGTCCATGAAGGTAGCTGGGGCATTGTCAGGCCAAATGGCATTACTGTTATCTCATAATGACCGTATCTTGTTTGGAACGCCTTCTTCGGATGGCCTCCTTCTTGATTATGAGTTGGTGATAGCTCGTTCTTAAATCGATCTTGGAGAAGACCGAGGCTCCTTGTAGTTGATAGAACAAGTCGTCAATTTGGGGCAGTGGATGTTTATTCTTGATGGTGACTTGGTTGAGTTGCCAATAATCGATGTAAAAGGCACATCGACCCATCCTTCTTCTTTACAAAGAGCACTGGTGCACTCCATGGAGAAGCGCTTGGATGAATAAATCTTTTGTCAAATAGTTCTTGCATTTGGACCTTCAACTACATAAGCTCAGATAATGCCATCCGATAGGGGGCCTTAGAAATCAGTTATGTTTCACGGGCTAATTCAATACAGAACTTGATTTCTCTCTCTGGCGGTAATCCGGGTAGGTCTTCCGGGAAAACGTCTGGAAACTCTTGGACCACGGCAATTTCTTTATCCTTCAACGGTTAGATCCATTATTGTGGCTAGGTACTCGTAGTATCCTTATTCTAGAAGTTGGGTTGCCTTTAATGATGAAATCAAGGGAGTTGATGGTGCTCCCTTATTTCCCACGAACTCGAATCTAGGACTTCCTTGGGGGTTGAATCATATGACCCCACTAAAGCAATCTACTGCGGCTCTTTGCCTCATGAGCCAATCCATTCCAATGATAACAGCGAAATCGTAAAAGGTCAGGACCGCTAGGTCTATAGTACTCTCATGACCGGTCAGAAGAATTTTACATTTAGGGCATACTGCTGAACTTTTCCTTTCTCAGCATGAAACGTTAATCTTTTGTTCCAAGCTCCAGCATCATTCTTTTTGACATGATGAAGAAGTAAAATAAGCGGAAACAAGGCAAAACGTGCAAAACTACCTCAAAGCCAAGGTTCATGTGGTCAAAGCAAAAATCAGACATTGAACCAGAAAGATGTCTCATATAAGCAGGACCACTAGCAACCAGGAAGATGTTGCCAAATGCAAGTCTTTGCTAGATATAGCCTTTAATCGATGTGAATTGTAGGACGCTCTTTCAAGGGGAAAAAACAAAGAACGAACGAAAAGAAAGCTGGAAACAGTTACTAACATTGACTAGCTAAGCTTATAAGAACAGAGAAAGTGAATCACTAGGAAAGCTACTAGTTTGGAGTTCAACTCTCTACATTCACCGCTCTAATCGCATGGCGACTCGACCTCGGCCCCTTCTCAGCCCTCCTCCTGCCTCTCTTGACCACTTCGGCATAGCTGGATCAGAACATGGTCGAGGCTGATCGATGATGGGTTGGGTCGGCTTCCCCGTTCGGTACAATGAAGGCTTCCTTGGCAAGGCTCCTGGACAGGACTTGGCCCACAGACACCTTTTTTTTTTGTTGAGACTTCGCAAAGCTATCCCCTTTTTGGCAGAACCAAGACTTAGAAAGTACTCCCGAAAGCCCTCCTCTTTCTTCCAAAACTGAGACAACACCCTATAGCACTCCATTAGGAGTGCAGGAAATCGTTTAGTAAAGTATGCGTCCAAGCCATCGGGAACCGATCCGAGGATCTCCTGCCACAAACATCAAAGCGATAGATATGAGCGTTGAATGCATGCAGCTGCGAACCAGAGAAAGCGAGAGAGTACCTTAACTCGTTTTGAAGCTTTCACGTGGTGGCTAAAATTCTCACGCACCGCTCGCAACAAGTCTGCAACACACCTACCATCATAAGTCCCATGTCTACGTAGGTTGGCCATAACTTTAATCTCTATTTTGAGGTCCCAACTCACACCAAAGACCACTGGCGCAGTGTTCTCCAATTCTTTCAAAAGACGGGAATTGGGTGCTCCAGCTTCCAGTTCTAGTCTATCACTGACGTCACAGAGAAAGGAAAGTCTCGTCTCTGAACTCCAAAAAAATGGATGGTGAAGCACCTCTGATGGCTGTGGCCTGTCAATTGTTAAGAGCAATTAACTAATGACAAAAAATGCTCAAAGAAATCCATTACACGAACAAGGCTGAGTACCAACTCATGACCCTAAAACCAGGCTTCAATGAATGATCATCTTCCACTGGAATATCACTATTGTCAAATGCATTAAGGCAATCACACGATCAATCTCTACTACGGCTTCTATTCCCAATTGACATAAGCAATGAATGGAATCTACAAATTGTTAGCTTATCAAGTGAAACCTCACCAGCCATCACCAGCTGAATAGATATTTAGGCCTAGCTTGACAAAATTCAGGCTACTTTTAACACTCATAAGATTTGAAAAATACAAGAAGATGTAAATCAGTATTTTAGCGATGCAAATTACAGATGACAGCACTCTCACCTCAATTTAGGATCCGCATTTAGCAAACGGGAAATCAAATCATGGGCTTCTGGTATAAATTCCACCGAGGACAAGTCCATAGCGTTGGTCTCGATATTATAATCACGTTCTGGACGCTCGCCAAAAGGATGTCCACCACGAGTAATGCAATAGAAAAGGACACATCCTAAACTAAACATGTCTGTCTCAGGTGTTGGGTGCCCACCATGTATAAGCAGTTCAGGTGCTCGCCATCCTGAGCTTCCATAAGCTGAAAAGAGAGAGAGGTGTTACAAACTTTACACAACATAAAAAGCAATGCGTCATCAAAATTATCAGTCTGAAGTTTTTAGCTGGGAGATGATTAACACAGTATAGATCTAGAGATCGATCTAGAGGAAAGAGATGATCAAAGGTCTAGATAAAGCTGGCATAAGCACTTACCATCAGCACGACATACCAAGCGATGATTGGGAAGCACTACCGAGCGATCACGGACAAGGCGTTTTATAATGCCCACATCAGACAGCTTAGCAACTAACGGTTCCCCAGTAATAAAGATATTTTGAGGCTTTAAGTCCCGATGGACTATTTCCAACTCATGCAGATGGCCAAGTCCCAATACCACTTCCCTGTCATAGTATAGAATAGAAGTTATCATCTAACACTCTAATAACCAGTTCGGATGCTAGTTTACTGGAGAAACAAAATCAATACATGTCTTCAACGTGAAGACTATAGCAAAAGTCCGGTATAGGAATCTGCTGTCGTATCAATCAATTCTACCAAACCGGGGAAATTAATGTTTTTGGTAATATTGACGGTGACATTGATCCTAATAGCATCTAATACTCACTACATATACAAACAATAAGAGAAAAAGTAGAAATATAAAAATTACCTCATCAGTTTCAGCAACAAAGGTGAGGGGCGACCATCAGATGTCGACAAGTCGACATCCTGCATCTTATACCTAAGATCTCGCAGCTTCTCAAACGGTGGATCTTCATCCGAAAGTGCTTCAATTAAATCATTCAAACTGCAAGTACAGCGCTCTAGACCAAGATACATAAAATCCACGTCGAAGTTCAATCCCCAATACCTAACGATATTTGGATGTCGCTCATGTTCTATCATATGAGAAATCTCGTTGAAGGCAACGGTATAAAAACCTCGGAGAAATCGCTTCACCGCAACAGGTTGATCATAATAGAAGCCATCGTAGACCATCGTCCCATTACTTCCCCCGCCGATTACTGTAGCTGAAACGTGAAGATTACCGCTGCAAGTTCCTCCAATCGCACGATCAGAAAGAACAAATCCCTCCTCCATCTCCGTCTGTGTAGCCCGAGTCAGCAGATCGGCAACCGGGAGAGGGCCGGAGGAGAGAGAAAGGGAGAGAGAGAGAGAGGGGAAGGGAGGCGCTTCCGCTAAGGTTCGATTTTGGAGGGACGGAGGGTTCGATTTGCAATCCACGAAACAAGGTCTGGAAGGGGAATCCAGAAAATTTCTCCAAAGCGGTTGTGCTTTTATCCCCTATTTTACTTTTTGGGTCAGTTTTATCCAAAATCGATTTTTTCTATTATTCTAGATATCTTCTATAAAAACAAATCTTCATCCTTCAATTCCAAAAACAAAAATAAAAATGGCATATCACTATACGTAATTAAATTTATTTAACTTGATATTCAAATTTAATTTTTTCATGTGTTGTAAATTTTAATGTGATGTTTCTCTCGTTATGAATTGAACATATGTAAATTTGTCAACATCACTCTACACATTTTATGTTAACAGGACGATTTTTTAAGCATTTTATATGTCTTAGACTTATCAAGTGAGAAGACGGCGATTTTTTAATTAAATAATATTAGTTATTTTTATGTGTCAATTTAACGCCTAAAGAAGTATAACACGTTATAAAATTTCCATCCAAAAAAGATAATAGTATTCTTTGAAAGCAATGCAATCCTGCAAAAGTAGAAAGTTATTTTAGATTTTTCTAGAAGAGTTAAATGGAGCGCGCGCCGTGTATATATATATATATGACACGGACCGATTAATCTAACGTTCCCTTAAATAATCTGCACAGCCTTAGGATCTCGTCCTAAGCAGCCTTTCCCACGACTCGCTAAGCTTTTGTCTGTGATGTTGATATGGTGGGTGGCATCTATCCATGATCTTGAGCTTGACCCATTTGCCACAGTAATTTAACGCAAAGCTAAATTTAGTGAGCTTTGACAGCTTGAACCAAGATTATTTTCCTTGTTAGTGATCTCGTTCTGTGCTATAAATTCCTTTCTTACTTGAGAGTCAATAATGAAATGAGTCTAACAATGGTACCTTGGCTTTCTATTTGTGTGTAACGTTTGCTGTGATGATGACATATTAATGCAATTTCCATCTCACGTCACAGCTCTTATAGGTGGAGTTGCCCTAGGACTTGCAAATCCTAGTCTCGGTTGTCTTGCATACTATTTATCGAAATATAGTACCTTTGGGATCTTTATTATATCAGGTTAGGAAGTTAACCTTTTTCTCATTACAAATTATTATTATTGTGATGCCATCTGTATGTAAAGTTTCCTTCATGCTCTAGGATTAACATTGCGGAGTGATGAAATTGGTGCAGCTGCAGAGGCATGGCCTGTCGGAATATTTGGGCTTGTATGATTCCAAGTTTCTTTTGTGGGTTTGTGCATATTGTAGGTCGATTGTAAATGTTGTGAGATATCTTAATATGGTACATCATTTATTGTAGTACAAAATTTACATTTTCAGGACACATTAATTTGTTTTATTGACATAGATATGTGATTGTGATTGCAGCCATCTTCTGTGAACTGTATCTTTCTGAACTCTTTTGATTGGCATATGAGACCCAGCTACAGCATGTATAGGGAAGGGAATTATAGTCTGGCTGTGTACCTCATTCTTGAGCAGTCTCCATTGACTCTACTTGCTTGATGGCTAACTTAAATTACATATAGTTTGCGCTATAGTGAGTTTTAACTGTTATGCATCTTCGCTACACAGGGATCAATTCTATTGGTCGCTCCATATTTTTCAAAGCTAATTTTGCAAATTCAGCTTCAGCCTCAAGAATTTGTTACAGGTTGGGCATTGATTTCTCTCTCTCTCTCTCTCTCTCTCTCTCTGAATTGATTTGTGGACAATCTATACCATGTCAATATATATGTATCTTCTTTCATGTTGTGTTAAGGAAGACTTTTTTCCTAGCCTTTTTTCTGAAATATTATAAATTCCATCATCAGAAACTGCTCACATATTCAATATCAAGTTAAAATGAATGTGCAAATTCCCCTTTTTTATGTACATATGGGCTATCTTTCTGTTACACCTTTCCAATCATTTATTAATACTGTCTCTGCTGCACCTCATGCTATTAAGCAAATTAAGATGATGTTGATTCTACTGATAAAACTATATTATACTTCACAGCCTACGATCAATTTAAAGAGGATTTCTTTTTGATGCTATAATGATCTGTTTTGATCCTGCAGGACTGGCCATATTTAGCTGTATGCCTACAACATTATCAAGTGGAGTGGCTCTAACTCAGGCATGCCTACTATTCTTTCTTTCGAAGTTGTTGCTATTTATGGTAATTTTGCCATCAATGGAAAGTTGTGACTCCAGCTTGCTGGAGGGAATTCTGCTCTTGCTCTTGCAATGATGGTGATATCAAGTCTGTTGGGAATTTTTCTTGTGAGTTATAAAATTGTTTTTTCCAGTATACCATCAGATTGTATCTCTGGATTCTCGGAACACAAGAGTTGTGCAAGATGTTACCCGATCCATCTTTTACTCGGCAGCTTTTTCTCTGCTGTTATAATTTTTTGTATTTTTTTCAAGAGCTGCGGTTGGTGCAGCTTCTTGTTCTGTTTCCTTCAGTCTTCCCCTTTTTATCATTGAAAATACCCAGAAGCTTTTCTTTGGTTTTTATTTGAATGAAGATTTGTGGCGCTCTTTGTGCTTTTTACTTCGGTTTTGCAATCAATGAGTGTGATTTTACAATAATTTGCAGCGCTATTTCCTAAGACATGGCTTCTTTTAACCACTTGTCTAGAATTTTGTATGTAATTTAATTTTGCTGAGCAATCTTGGTCCTGCTTTCTAGTTATGAAACATATATTTTCACATGCATGCCCATGGATGCATGGTAATTGTCTAAATACTTAGAAGCACCTATTTGCTACTCTTTTTAATATGATTGCAGTATTATTGACTCAAGTTCAACTCTGTCATACCTGTACAGCATTCTTACGGTGTGAGTACCTTTATAGGTGCCATTTTCTATCTCCAAGTTCATTGCTGATGGAGTTGAAGTCACTGTTCCGACTGAGCAATTGTTCAAAAGTCTAGTTCTCACTCTTCTTATTCTATTAATTCTGGGAAGGTATATGATCCTTGAAGAAAATTTTCACATACATATATGTATATGTAGTTCGTTTATGCCTTTATTATTGGAACTAGTATATGACCTCATGAATATACATCAGGTCTAAACAGGCTGTCAAAAGCTGAAGATCTTCCTGGTTACTGATTGCATGAAGATATACCAGTTCGCAATAGGAAAAACAAGGCTAAGCTTAATTAAATTTATCGGCTCGGAGTTTCCAGTCAAATAACGTAACCATCATGTTTGCTGCCATAAAACAAAGTGATAATTCAATGTCTTCCTAAGTAGTGTTGCATATATTTCATGTTTTTTTGCTGCCTAACTGTATAGTATTGAACCGGAGGATTAGTTTTTGATTCAAGAGCCCGCAATTACCAGATGGGCAGATACCTGTTTGGATCTCACATGATCTGTTCATGATGTATCAGTATTACTACCATATGTCCGTTGGGTGAAGAATTTAAGATTATAAAGACGTTTAATGGTTTCTTCAATTTGACTGGAAGTTTGGTCAATGGAATGCATAATCTAATTATTTCACCTCCAAGTTTATCTATCTTATCTTTGTGTCGTTGACGAGTTACTTGTTGGACTCTTCCTTTAAGTACTACCTTTTGATTACCATCAAGCTTTTTCTCCTGTTACACATTTCTTTCCGGAAGTCTTCATTGGGCATTATGAAGATCCTGTCTTTTTTTCATTACTCATGAAATCACAGGAAATGGTTATTATCCTTCAATAAATTGATTTCTCTTTAGTTAGATAAACTAACATCACGATTTGTTTTTCCCTACAGATATTGCGAGAATCTTTCAGAGGTATGTGTCAACAATCATTGTTTACAGTGATTCTAGAGAATATGGTGAACTTGGTGGATTTTGCGAAACTGTCAGTTTATAAGCTGATTTGACTCATTTACCTTGTCATGGGGAAGAATTGCCTATGGATAATGCTGAGACCTGAATAAATATGTGTGGATTGGCATTACTACAATGCTGAATAAAAGTTATATTTGCAGGCTTGGCAGATTTGTCGATAACAACTGGAAGTTTTTCTCAAGGATCAGTGCAGTTTTTCTCAGATTAATAAGAACCTTTAATTTTCCTTGCTTTAATTGTCTGTTCTGTGGAGAATAGCATAATTTTCTTATAACGACCAGAAGACGTTTCTCAGTTTACTGAAGGAACTAAAGGGCTGTAGCTCTTTTTTGGTAAATGCTAGAAAAAAAAGAATGCATTGTGGTCCATGTCTAAAATGTGGTTACTGAAAGCTGTCCAATAGATACTGCATAAAGTATCTGGATTTGTAATAGCTTTGTTCCATTCTCTTGGCTATGCTAGCTTCTTTATTTCTGCTTTTCATTTCTCTAATCACGAGAATGAGAGCTGGGGAAAGAATATTGCGATTGTGAAGTTTATACTTTCTGTCAATAAGACTAGCATGAAGTTTTATGGCTTTCACTAAGGCTAGTTATGTATTCAGCCAATACCTATTATTGGAGATACACACTTTGAGCTGAAATCTGGGAGATCGACTGTAAGCCATGTTTTAAGGGATCCCTTGACGGGTTGATTCATGTCGTGACTTGGGGAGACTTTGAACAAGATGTTAAAATGGATAGTGAAGTGTATGACTACATGGACAAGTTACAATTGCTGTGAGGAAGTCAAGCTAGCAGTTTTTCTTCTTGGAGAAGATATAGAAGTCTCTGACGTTTTGCTGCTATTTTAAGAGACTGACTGGAATTGTCGAATAGGAAACTTACCTGTTTAGGATTTTCAAAGCCTCTGAATTTTGCTCTGTAAAAAATTATGTGATATGACTAGAGAATGATTTTCTGGTCAAAAGGGTTGCTAAATTATGTGTATCTGTTTTGCATAGTGCCTTTAGCTACCCTGACATGTTGTGCTTACTCTTGTGGGGGAAAAGATTGGTTGCATGACATAGTGTTTGGTGTATGGAGGTTGTTGGTGAAGAGGATGTCGAATGTTTTAGTTGATCTTGTGCTGGTTTTTTGCTGATGAGATACTTTCCAATCTTTCCTGGCTCTTCCTTTATCTTTAACTACTCTAGAAGCACTCTGGTTGATCTGCAGTAATGAGCAAAAAAAATTTAGTGATTTGCTGAAAGAAAACAGTTTCTACTCTTAAATGTCGAGAGTAAAGAGACATGGTGGCAGAATACACGGATAGGATATGCTAAAAGCTGTCTAGTGCTGTGCTTGATAAATTTGTGCATCTTACTTGGGTGGTCAACCAAATGGCCAATTATCAGATTTCTTGCTTTTGTTAGAGGACGATAATGTCTCCTCGATGACTCTGAACAATACCGTCTTAAAAAGGTCCTCGGTGATGAGTTTATTCCAGTTTGGATATATCTCGCTGGATGCTGTTTTGCAGATCCCGTGGATACAGGTGAGCAGGTCAAGGTCACTTTTGGTCACGGTCCAACCAGCAATGTTTCTTGTTGCAATTGGGATGGGAACGTATGCACTTCATTCTTGTCGAATTTTCTTTTTACTACCTTCTTGCGACAACAAATATCCAGCTATTTACCACTTTGCAATTATATCAGAATTTCCAGATTAATGAATGGATCTATCATGGAGTGGGTACCATGAAATTATCTATAGTAAGATTACCTTTTCACAGATGATAAACTTACACGAAAAGCTACTTTTTTACATTGTCAAAGCACAAAAATATAGCTACCAGTGGCCTAATATCACAGTAGTACTTCTCTGATTAGCTTATGTTGAACTTTTTCCCACTTTTTCTGCTCTTAGGCTTCTCCATAGAGTGTAGCTGAGGGCCCATTGATAGGTAAATTACTGAAAATATTCTACTTTTTTTTAGATGCTATAACATACATATTGCCTGAACATAGATCACTAACCAAAAGATGTTCATATGATCACCTTGCTTTTCATCTTCTCTATATTTTGCAATTGATGTGTCTCTGTCTGAAGTTCATTGGTGTGGCCACCATTTTAGGAAGCCAAACCATCACAGTTGTCTCCTGGTAGCCACATCTATAATATATGCCAAGTTCACAACTGTAATCTTCAGTAAGATACATTATTGAGATTTAACTGCATTAAGATATGACACGATTCTTATATGTGACTGCAGAGTTCTTCATCTCATCTTATTAGCATTTAATGCTTTTGCTATACAATTTCTCTCAACTGTCACTGGTGGTGATCAATCTGTTTTTGCAAAGAAAGAAAATGCAAATGCTGCTCTTCTTGTGGCGAGACAGGTAATATACCATATGTATTTATTTAACATCTTTTCTTTTGCAGTCTGAGTAGCCCAAGTCAATATTAATAGAGTAATACACTTTCAATCTGAGTCAAGGAAACAGAGGAACTATACAAGTGTGTTAGATGCAGATATAGAATATCATTAAGATTCTATAAGTTTCTCAGTTAAGAACATATAATAAGTCTAATATCTACCCATAGATAGCCCAGCTGGTTAGGGCGAACTCGGACTTCGTTGAGGTCTTGGGTTCGATTCCCCGGGAAGCGCCTGTAATTTAAGTGGGGAGCCATGGCGGTAGGTTGCTGTGCTAGTCTCCCCCGAGAAATAGTCGAGGTGCGCACAAGCTGGCCCGGACATCTCGGTTATAAAAAAAAACATATAATAAGTCTAATGTTTGAAATTTAGGAAATTCTGGGATTTTATTTTGTGGCGATTATTATCTATTTTTGTTGAGAAGGTGACATTGCTGTCCCACCACTATTTATTGCTTTAAAAGATGATAGCTTCTGTTTGGTTAGAATAAATATACCATTCGGTATTGTCATTCTGCACAGTTCAAATCTGCAGAGATACTAGAAAAGCTTAAAAAACAAAGAAAAGGGTAAAAAAGGAAGAAGGAAAGAAAGAAGGAAAGTCCCTCGGCATTTGATTGGACATTATAGAACCATCTGCACATCCTCTAGGAGGAGCAGCCATTTGATTGGCATGAATTTTGTGGCAAGTTGGAGAAAGGGTCCATTAGGACGAGCATCTTGGTTTGTTAAACCTAGAGTTTTGATTGTTTAGTTAAGGAATTGGCTATTAGTAACCTGTCCCTAGTGTATTTTTTTTAAAGGAACACAGTGCATATACTTTCCACTCTGTGATTTGAATTTGTAAGCTGAATAATGCAAAGGGTTATTTCCTCAAGGAGGACACCACTGATGCTTTGACCACACCTTACAGAAAACTCGAACGGTAATGGTGGCTGTCGTTGAGCAGCTCAGTGGTGCATTTGGTGAATCTGGTCTGCTGGTTCTTCCTTGTGTTGCGGCACATTTAATTCAGGTAAAGTTTTTCACTGTTTCCATCTGTGGCATGTTTGGACAATTGATATCCTCACTTTTCTTCCATGTAGATTATAATGGACTCCTTCCTTGTAAATTTCTGGCTGCGTAAGGATACTGCTTCCAACATTGTGAAGGTTGCTTGATGCTTAAGCCCTTTCTCTTACCAGATTCTTTCTGTATGTTGTATATTAATCTGCTTTTGGAGAAGTAACCGCTGATTACTGCGTCATGAATAAAATTTAAGATTGAGAGGGTAGTCAGACTCAAATGGGGTGGTATTCCATGCTCCTACTCTTCTTGTGCCATTATAAACAGCATACTGAGTCAAATTCTTTAGACGCTCGCACGCTTGGCAACCATCTTTCGTTGTACTTTTGGACGAAAGTTCACAATTCAGCTTTCGTTAGGAAAAAAAAATAAAATAAACAGGGAAATTGCCCAAAAACCAGTAACGAAGTGCTTGCTGCTGGAGCAAGCTTCACGTGTGGCAGAACGTAGAGAGTTAGTGACTCTTCAGATATCATTATACCTAAAAATTTAATCGGTAAGATCACCACTTCATCTGCAAGAGAACGGACTTGTTTGTGGTGATGCGCAGTTGAGCACTTCAAGAGACATACCTCTTGAACTAAAATCAAACTAGAGCAAAAACAGGTCCCAGGAATCAGTTAAATGGACTGGAATTTGAAGTGTAGTCATAGAAGTTTCGCTGAAGAGAACAGTTGAGCAACAATAGTACAGTCTCTGGATACCAAAACCAGATGTAGTCACAAGCAAAAATCGACAATTTGCCGAATGTATGACAATCATATTAATTAAAACTACACCCCTCTGGAAATCCTGCTCAACTTTTGGAAAGACAGCACTTGAGAGTTCAGCAGTGGAATTTCATTGATGACGTAAGTTGAATTTTTTGAAGACAAGGCTACAAAACAAATGAGCTTGTGACAACAAGGACAAACTACAAGTACACAAATACAGAGAGAAACAGAGAGTGGTTTCTCAATTGTTTTCAGGGCCGGCCTTTATGCTGCAAGAAAAGGTTCTTTAAAGTTCACAGATGACAGAGACATGAAGCTGAAAATGTTTATTTGGGTAACCCCGTCTTAGGGTCACTAAGAGCCTGACTTTCATCTGAGAGCACAACTGGACCCCTCCCAGGTCTTGTGCAGATGAAGTAACTAACTTCACCTCTGTTCTTCTGGGTGGGGATCTTATCCATGATCTCCGGAGGAGGTGGCAAAGCTTCCACATCATCTATACCTTGGATTCCAGCATCACTCAGTATTGACTTGTCACCAATAACATAACTGCAGATAGTGAGAATCCACATGATTAGTAATCAATTCCCAAACATCTTTGAATCTTTCAGAGCAAACAATGACAAGATGACTTTGTAAAAGACAAGAATGTACCTGTTCATGTCGGTGTCTGCATTTGGAGGGTAGTAGTATAGCAGTCGCTGAAGCAACAGTGAAGCTGCCTGTCTATTGCGTGCAATAAGAACCGCATTTGGCACCGCATCGAAAGTGTAAGCAACCTGTCATATCTTCCAGTATTAGCCACGTTCTCACTGGTTCAAGGCATTATAACTACTTTGTTGAGGAACAACTTCGAACTGCTGTATATACTCGGCTTTTCCAGACCTTTCCAGTACTGTGAATCTTATCCTAAATCAACCTGATTAATGCTGAAAATATAACTATTGCCTTTTAGGTATTAATGCATGGCCATCAGTACTGGAGGCAAGTGGATGGAAATTGAAACGGTAAAAAGGAATTATCTGATAAAGATGAACTCTTCGTCAGATCTAAAGAGGTGGCCTGTCCTCTTTTGCTTTTTAATTTATAACATTCTGTAAAATATGAGGCACAATTCCACTTCAGAGGTAAAAAATCTTGATTGAGCAATGTTTTGGCTTCGGAAAATACTTTATGAGACAGACAAACTTGTTGAACCTCATAAGTTGTTTGTTCACCAGAAAATAATCCTCCTCGGAACTTCCAAGAAGCTATTTTTTACAACAAACTCCATAAAAAGCAGTTCCGGGCAACATCTATCATGTTTTCTTTGTATTGACAAGAATGCACCAACATTAGAATTTTGCATGAGTTAATGTGACCATAATGACCTTACCAAAGAAATTAAACATGACAATAAAGATGCCAATTTCCTTGTTCTCTTCTGATAAATACGCACATTTTAGAATTACATCAAGTACTTCTACTATCTCAACATGCAAAGAGGAGGTGTCCAAGTTAATCTGCTAAGCAAACACAAATAGAATGATTATCAACAAGGATGTGCCGTTACTTAAGCTAGGTGCTGCAAACCTCTGACAGAACTTAGGTATGAGGATGGTAGAATGATAAGACGATTTAAGTACCTGAGGTGCTTCTTCTGAGCGATTCCATTTCACGACACAGCTAATTATCCTGGAACATATTGCCAAATATATGTAAAGGGAAAACAACTCCGACAGTTATTACAGGGGAGCCAAAGTATGAACAAACCAGTAAAAACCAGTAGTGTGAACTTAAGTTGTCTAGAAAATGGGTATAACTTGCCTGTGGGATGTGTCATTCATGTAGAAAATTGGAGGGCATGTATTGAGGCACACTGCATGGAACTGATTACTGTCAGAACAGGCTAATCCTGCAAAAGATGCAAAATCACGTTTCTGAATGGCTTCTTCCATCTTTACAATCCGCTTGGGCACCACCTCCTATTTCATTTAAAACAGAGGAGAATGAGTTGGTGAGTGTTTTACTTCAGAAGCTTGCAGAAACTTCAATTGAACGCTTTAATTCAGAGGAAATGACCATAGGATGCCTGGAAAAAACACTAATTCATTCTTGAAGAAGATATACAGGTGGAATTGCATGAGATTTTATAAATTTTTGTTATGCAGCTTATGAAATTCTCCAACCGTCAAACTAATGTTAAAAGCTTGAGTAGTTTTCCAGATATGAGCAATTAATGACCACTTCAGTAAAGGAGAAGAAGAGATACCTTTGCTCTATGTTGCAAAAGCAAATTAGTTTCCACACTTTCACACATTCCTGAGGTGCTACTTGTTTCCTCTCCCGAGAACTTACCTGACATCACCATGCAAAGACTGTATAAGATTGAGGACGCACAGCAAGCATGGAGCAACAGAATTTTGAAGTGTCTTATGAAAGTGTTCGGTGAATGATGGTTGTAGGATCATTTGAAGTTCATACTAACCAAATGATAGGGCATATGACAGATAAAAGTCACTCATCAGATTTTCATGTGAAACACAGTAATAAAACTGTCTATTGAGTACTCTAATTGAAAATCTCACTGTTGGATGGGCAAACTGAAATAAAACAATGTCAAGAAAAGTCAGAGAAAATCTCCTAATAACATTTCATTTCAGCCATATAAAACTAGCTAATAAAGAATACCACATGTACTGTACAAAAAAGACCAAGTTAAACTTAAGAACCAAAGTATAAGACCATGCGGAGAGCAACTGAAACCTGAATACACAACAATATCTAAATTGCCAAGTAAATACATAACAAGCAGAAATGACAGGTCCTCAAAAGATGGAAAGCTGCATAAAGAAAAATACAAGTAAATTAACAAGGGAAGTGATCCCACTGGGGAAGATTATACACAACGTATACAAGGCGCCAAGCAGTTAAGAAAACACTATAAAAGATCACAGAATATAAAGATCCATTTACACTCGAAGAAGGGAAAAAACAATAATGCTAACTTGAACTACATCAATGCAGGAGTAACAGAGTGCAAGTTCTCAATCGAAAAGCCGAGGTATGACTAATAGCCTCTATGCTACCTTTTTTCCCCTTAAAGCCTAAAAGCTTATTCTCTGCACCTTACAAAATCAAATGGTAGGTCGCAAAAACGTCAAAAGTATTACAAAGAGGAACATACCACAGCAATGATAATGACAAGTTCATCCCAGTGTTTTTCATCTGCCAGCTGAACAGCAAGGCTGTCACTTCCATTTTCCTCCTTAACATCGCAAGATATTAATAATCAAAATTGCAGAGAATAATCGCACAGCAAGCATTAATGGATGGAAGGCATAACTTCATATCAAACTCACTTTACCCATTATCCACTTTACAAATCCACCGTATAAGCTGCAACAAGAACTACCCAAACCTTGCCTAAAATGTAGAAAGAACAATTTAATTAGGAATGCACCGAGCTACCACCCAACCCACCAATAAAAAAATGGGAAAATGCAGACAGAAGAGCACACTACCTAACAATAGCAGAAAGTTGGTTGTGGTCTTCTTTAACATTCATTAAATTTGCAAGAGAAAACACTGCAAATGGAGACAAGATTACAAATTACAGAACTGTCCATTCTTTTCCTAATGAAAGAAAAGACATCTGAACAAAATCTCAAGGCAAGCAAACAAATTATAGAATGTCCATTCTTTTCCTAATGAACGAAAAGATGTCAAAACATAATCTCAAGTTAAGAAAGCAATGTCACCTATGAAAAGAATTAGGTGGAACCATAGATTCAGCATATAGGAATATAAAAGTCCAGTATTCATTGACTAGATATAAGTCTAAAGAGTAATGATACTTCTAGAGACCCTTAGTTTTCATCTGTATCATGGGCATTGTTGTATATGCTCGATGGAAAAAAAAAAAAAAAACACTTCCAAAATATCTTGTTCTTTTCCTTTCCTAATATTATGCACCAGACAATCTCTAAATATTACAATTACTGCGTCTTTTCTTTAGTTCTGCTACCTACTCACATGATTCTTAACCTATGTGATTCTGTCTTTTGTATGGATATTCAAGAAAACTATACCTAATTGTAGTGCTATAGATTGACCAAGCATATGTTATACATGCCCAATGCAAACATGCAGCAGCGCACAAATAAGCATCCGCATATGGTATTTGCTAGACCAATATTTGTGTTTTGCATTCTAGTCTGTCGGATAAAAGCCATGTTGCCTTGTCTTTTGTCGAACATTTTTCTATCTGTATTCTTGCTCCTGAAACTCCAACTCAGCAGGGGATGTAGATACAAATCGTTTGGGCTGGTGAAGGGTTAAATTCAACTGAAGTGTAAGGTCCTGCTGCAGACCACTTCTTATTCAAAAGTACATCACAAATTTGCCCAGTTGGAAGATTGAATCATGGAAGTATCCCATGGACGATACAGTTTGAGCTACTATGTCATTCATGTTCTGAGCTAATTGGGAGAAGGGGGAAAAAACATCAGTTGACAAAGTACTTGAAATAGGCATCATACAGCTATCTAAAGTATGGGAGAAATAAACACTTCAACCTACAAGTCACATTAGAGGGAATTGAGAAAAGGAACAGTTACCTAAACAGGCAAGGTCTGCAGCTGAGGAAGCCAAACCAGCAGCAGTGGGAAAATTGTTAAAGGAAGAAATGTGGACATGCAGTTTCTCCCAAACTTTCTTTGAAATTTTAATTCCTTTTTCCTTATTCTCAATGTCAGTAGCTCGAGCTCGAATTTCTCTCAAAAAACTCTGGAATCTACCTCCAGAAAGCGATATCTCCTGAAATAACCAGAAAGTTATGATGTTACGTGAATAGAAAAGCGCAGCTGTCTTATTATCATCAAGAATCTAATCTATTCTTCAACTGGATTACCACAATTGTCTGCAAGATCAATCAATGATAACGCACTCAAGTAACTGACAAATATGGATTTCCCAGCTATTTCTTTCCCATGAACAACCCAACCTATCAAATCTAGTACAATTCATTCTGCAACGGCTCAGTCGAATCTCAGCTAAATCAAGCAAGTCTCTTTTCCTCGTCAGTTGTTCCTTCTGCTAGCTTTAATTCCGAACGACGCCCATATCTACCAACCACGCCATTCCATTAAAGCATGTAATCTTTGACCAACGTGAATCTTACTCCCCTTTAAACAGTCTCAGCCACTAAGCACTAATCCAAACCCACGAAAGACGAGCCTCGACGAAACCGTACCTTGTCATTGAGCCACATGCGATCCTGCTGGAAGCTGGGGCTGCGGCGACGGTGGTCGTCGTGCACAGGTGCTCGGGGTCCAAGTCACGCTGATGCTGTCGTTCACGGGCAAGATTAGGGACTCGTCCCGCTTCCCCCAATACTTAAGCACCGCGATGCTGGTCGGCGTCTGCGCGGTCACCATCAGTAACCATTCGCACGCCATCTCCGCCGGGAAAGAGAAAGAGGACCGGCGAGCGATCGCCAGAGCACACGCCGGGATCAGATGCCCCGGGGGGGCGGGGTTCTCGGTGGGGATCGGGGGATTTTCTCGGGAATGCGAGGGGAAATGTAGCGCGAACCAGATCTCGAAAACGACTGATTGAATTGGTTGTTGGGGTTTGGAAATTTTTTTATTTTGATTCTCTTTTTTAGAATTTTTAACTGCTTTTTTGGGGGTAAAGAGTATTTATGTCTATTGCATTATTGATACCTGATTTCATCATAAACGTTTTGACTCGGCATCAATGTAGTCATTTTTAACTATTCTTGTCCGAATATTACTGGCGTGGACGCCAACTAGTCTATACGGCCATCAACGCTAACTTAATAGTATTTTTCAATGTTCAACAAGATCGCTCTAACTTGGGGCTGCGTTTGGTCGTCCGGATTTCTAAATGAGATAGGACTGTATAGGATAGGATAGGATAAAAAATCCATGGATTTCTTCATATCTCATTCACTGTTTGGAGAATTACAGATTTAAAATCAGATATGCTCATATCCTATCCAATATACTGTTTGGTGAACTACGGATTTAAAATCGGATATCTTTATATCTTATCAAATCTGTCATTTGATGAATTACGAATTTAAATTCATATATTTAAAAACAATAATATTAGGTAAGTACAAATTTACGGGTTTAATATTCACAAAATCATCTAAAACAATATATTTTTTGCAAATTAATATATTCTTATTGAATTTTATGATTACGCATTGTTTTTTTTCCGTTCCTTTGAAATAATCTTTTGGTTACCCCATTCAACATTAAACGTTTTTAGAATAACCTCAATTTCAATATATTTACTTTGAAACATGAATTCTTTTTCTCTATTACAAGTTTTTTATTTATTTTCATTTTGTTACAAGTCTTATACCAAATCAAGCAAATGCTCAATTAGAATAAAGCACAAAGTCCAAAGTTCATTCATTTTTTTCAGCTGCTACGAGAATGCAATGACAATTATTCATGTTAACAAACGATCTTTGAACAATTTACATTTATAAAAAAATTACAGTTCGTCGCTATTGTGAAATGTTGATGTGAGTCGAAGAGTTATCGAGAAGAAGGCTTCGACGTCGATACTTTGAATAAGAGCTTATTTAATTGAGTTTAAAACATTTCAAGAGTTTTCTCATTTTTTATGCTAAACTAAAAATGTTTATTCAAAACGGAAAATCTAAAATTGGTTCAAGACTTATAGAATTAATACTATATGAAATAAATTATGGTCAACCACCTAGACATTATTATTATTATTATTATTATTATTATTATTATTATTATTATTATTATCATCATCATCTTATATTTTAATTTTAATTTTTTTGTATTTTTTAAAAAAGAATTTTTGAATTTTTTATTTAGAAATTTTTTTAATTTGAAAAATGGAATTCGGACCGGGTCGAGGAAACCCGGTCTGACTCTCTGACCTAGACCCAACAAAGTGTTGGAGTTGTATGTGGGTGAACGACGAAGAAAAAAAAAAGCAAAAAAGGGTTTTATGTTTCGGATAAAAGAAATCACATCCCAACTTATCCCACCCTCCCTTGGGATTTTTTTATCCGGTTTATATCCCTTCTATATCCGACCTTATCATATCCTAGATAGCTACCAAACACGGGATAAAATAAAAACATATTCTATCCTAATTTTTATCCAGTCGACCAAACGTAGACGAACAGATCTAGTAAGGAGAGCTCTTGCTAGGCCTTAGCCTTACCCGATGGGCAATGGCAATCCTCGCGTAGGCGAGTCCAACCAACCCAAGCATGGACGATTGTGGGTCACCAACAAAAAGAAAGAAAGAAAGACAAAAATAAAAGAAAGAAAGAAAGAAGGAAAAAATAGAAAACAAATAAAACCAAAAACTCAAAAATAATAAAAAGATTATCTATGTTAGCATATGGTTCCACGTACGCTAGGTAGTATTCACATCAACAATATTTAGTCAATATTAATCGGAATGATTGAATTGATACTAAATCAAAAAATTTAAGACTAAATTAGCATATGTTAAAAGTTTAAAATTAAATTAACATACGTAAAATGTTTAAAACTAAATCAGAAATAATACAGCATATTCCAGACCTTTTTACACTTTTTGCTTTTTTGAGAGATAGGTAGAAACTTTTGAACTACATTAAAGGCTTCAAACGAGACTCGGTTGATAAGAGACAATCATCATCGATGATCCCTTAGTCACTATTATAAGAATTTTATATCCAAATATGAAATATTCGATTCGAGTCACAACTATCACTAAAATTTAAGAGAGTGCGTACCACCTCCTTATAGTGTTAACAAGAGCAAAAACAATATCACATGGCATGGCCAAATCTACAACATATACAAAAGGAGGCTTCCAAAGGCCGAGGAGCAATGGAGGGACTCGAACCTCTGAACAGGGAAGCCAAGGACCTAGGTCAATCACTACAATGATGATAATAAGGGTTTTGCTAAAGAGTGATGTACGACATTTATTAAGCAAATAATTGAAAAAAAATTGCATTTTTCAGCTCGATCATTTTTCTCCAGTTATGTCATGGATAAGCACTTTCTGAAAATCGAAAATATTTTTTTTACTAAGCATGCTTAATAAGTGTTTGGAAAACACTCATTAACAGGACTTGTCATTCATAAAGTCATATGAACCAGTGTGATGCACACTTAGTAAGTATATTTAAATCATGATTTTGTTAATTTGTACATACTAATTCCATTAACAAGAGAATAATGGTTGTATTAAAAATAATAATTTTTTTTTAATAGTAACTATATTTTGGAGACAGTTGTTAATGAAGTTCTAATTTATATGTCGGGAGTTGCTTGCTTGGACGTAACAATGATCGAATTCCTTATTGGAAATATAAGGCTGAGTCCAAATCTTGTAATATAATAGAAATTATATAAAATGACCCACATAAAGTAGCTAAATCTTTTCTTCTTCTTCATTTTTTTCTTGTTAATTTTTCCATAATTGGAAATGTCCTTCAGAAGTACTAAGATTTTTTTTTCCAATTTGAATTGATAAGCCAACAATTTACCATTATCTTATTCTTCTTTTCGTGTTCAACATTAGAGCCTGACATACTAAAGGACAATGAAGAGAACTTTTCCTGGGAGATGTTCTTGGTTTTCTCAATGGGTTTTGATACTCTAAAGAGCTTTCAAAATGCCCAACCAAACGCACCTGATATAGTCTAATGATAATCAAATTAAGTAACGGGGGTACAGTTTCTTGTGTGGCAAAGGTAAAAGAGATTCTCTCGTTCGGATTTGGTGCGGCAATGCTCTTTATTGGAACTTCAAACGAGCAATTTATTTATCTTGTTAAAGATTCAAGATGATTTCTTCAAGGTTATGACAGTGTAACGCTCTCACATGTAACTCTCTCTTTTTGGGTTTCGAAATTCACGCAAATACTTCAGTTTGTAACTAATTGAGAATGTTGAAGCAATATATCTTATTTTTCTACATATATAACTAATTGGGAATGCTCGAGTCCCCCATACTCGAGTCAAGATCCATCAAGGCCGGACTTGGGATCTCGGTGTCTATGCATAGTTCCTTAGTTGTCCATGCGCAAATAATTAGCGCTTTTGTATAAATCAAATTGAATTTACTTTCATAAATGACGTAAATATTTTTCAGTTCTTATTGAGATTTCAGTTAGATAACGAAAAATATAATTATATTCGTTAAAAAAAATATAATGAATCAGTCGGCAATAAAATAGACAGCAAAAGCTTCGCATTTTGTTCGACCAATGAATGGTCTCCCACGGCCATGTGGACACAGCCCAGTATAGGTAGGCAGGGCGGCACTTTCACGATCAACTTCAAGCTTCATGGCAACAAGCCACACATTTTGACAAAAATAATAGCAAATATATATTGATGAATTAAAAAGAAAGAATACAAACACAACATCGACGAGGACGCCATGCATAACATATTTCGACACGTCGCTCTATGTAAGAGCCAAAAATATTGGCACAACGGGGAAAACGACGTCGAGGCCTCAAAGTACTGAATCTTTATTGGACCTCGAGGGCTCTTGATTGACTGATTTTTCGCGCTATAGATACAAAGTGAGTGATTTAAACCTTATGTCAAAAAGTATAAATGACCCAAAAAGAAATTTATCAATAATTCAGATTTAGACCCAATCTCATTTCATAGAGCCCAAAACTTCAAAAGAAGTGCAATGAATGACAATGCAGACAGTCACTGTTTAGGGATGAATATTGACTTATGAATCACTCAATAGATACTCTCTTTAATTTGATGTGAAATTTGGAACGTGATGAGTCCTCTTACTTGAAAAATTGACATCCTCATTATTGGTGCTCGTATAAATAGTTGGGACGGCGAATCCTTTCCCATGTTCTATTTGAATTATATGATATTTGCCTTGATGGGAGAAAACGCAAGAGGAAGATATATTAGTCACGTGAAATAGTAGCACTCCCACGAGTCAAATAGTGCTATTGAGAATCTTGAATCAAGTTCAAAGAAATCCAGCTTCATATTAAATTGATAAACCAATCAATGCGGGGATAAGTCAGCCACCACTTTTTTTAAGCAATAAATGTGAATGGCCGTGGATCAGGAAATCAAGTCGCCAACCATACTTGTTAGGGGTGATCGGTCCATGGTGGGATGGGTCCAAATCCGAACCCTTTATCCAATCATGTTATAACTGGTTCCCTTTTCTTGGACCATGTATCCAATCATGTTTGCATTGGACCATGTACCCGACCCACCCCATTTTTCCGGTCCGGTTCCAGGGTTAATCATGTTTATATTGGAACCTGTTTTGTAACCACTCATCATATACGACTTCTAGGTTAAAATAATACGAATTTTCTAATCTATATTAAAACATTAGGCACTTGTATTTTTTATTAAACAAAAAACTAAATATCCAAAAGGCAAATTATTATAAACAAAATCATAAGGCAAAACAAAAATCCTAATATTATATATATATATATATATATATATATTAACAACAAACATGGATCTAATATTAGTCTCATTCCTACAATATTACATGAAACTTTTCATTTGTCTAAAATGGTTAACAAATATTTGGCGCAAAAATATCTCCTCCAGACGTGAAATCAACATAACTCATCATCCAAAAGTGAAATCAAGCGAGCCAATCCACGTGATACAAAATCTCTAAGAAAAGCCTAAAATTCATATATAAAGAAAAGTTAATAAGAAAACACGCTCTAGAGACAAATGCAAAAATTATGATTTAATAAGTCTATTTACTTATAAAATCAGAAACTAAATGAAGTTCATTTTTCAATGATCAAATTCAGGGTTTAAAGTAGGTTCCACACCTGGACATTATACTCGACCATGTTATAATCGAATCCTTTTTTTAAATCTTGTTATAACTAGTTTCTCTTTTTTGGGCTCTGTACCCGATCCTATTTGCATTGGACCCTGTTTTCCGAGTGGGCCAAATAGGAAACCGGGTTTACCTGGTCAGGTTGCACACCCCTAATTTACTTGTGACCTCTTAAGTGCTTCCAGAAGTCTTTTTTTCTCCAAACCCTTAGCATGCGAAAGCAAATGGGGTTGAACCAAAGTCTGATGCAAAAGGTCCCCGGCTAGAGTTCCATGTGGGCCTATCGTGATTCATCATGCGATCATTCTATGGCAGTAGTTTGAAGATCCTATACCTTCCACACTGGGATTTTTCCAAAAAAAAAAATGAAGAAATTTACATTCACCAACTTTGATAAATTTCTCGACCCTTTCGTAGGTGGCGTCTCACCGGGAGATGTGGCCTGAATTTTGCTCGCAATCTCGTCGGGATTTGAAGCTGAACGGCATGAATTTTGACGTCTCGAGATAGCGGTGTTGGTAGCTCAATGTAGGAGCTGGATTATCACGTAATGGTTCACGGACTAAACAGCTTTACTCTTCAGCAACACGAAAGAGTGCAACGTCATCCCACATCACCAAGACGAACTGAGACGAGGAAGGACGGGGCTGGCATCTTTTATTCTCGCAAGAGATTCTTTTCTGCCAACTTTCCACCAACCCCGGCTGAGTCTCACTTGGTAGTCAGGAAATGTAATGATGCTCCCGCATCGTCAAATTCTGAACACTACGAGTCAACGGAGACAGCAAAAAAAAAATGCAACTTCCTCAGTCAAATTAGAACAGCCCGGTACTCCGTCGTGGGCTTTCATTCATTCTGTGCTGACCACCGCTGCTAATTCAACATGCACTTAAGTGAATCTCCCAGAAAAAAGAAGAGATGTTGAGAGAGAGAGAGACAGAGAGAGAGAGAGACAGAGAGAATTGACTTTTGCTGGGGAATAGTCAGGTATGGTAGGATGTAAAATAGATTGAACACGTGATGATACAGTCCGACGAAATAATCAATCGATGGATACGTTAATGGATGCAGCAGACCCGCATTCAGAAGCCAAGGGGGGAAAAGGATGCTGAGGAAGGTTATAAAGGGGAACAAAGGTTACACATCCCTACTCAATTTGACCAAATTCATTGGGTTTTTTTTTTTTAAAATATTGGGTTCAAATTTGGGCCTAATTCTTTGAAACACCCAAACTTTAGGTTTGATCTTAATTCTCTACTTTTTTATTATTATCTAAGAAAGTATCATCAACTTTCACTCTAGTCTCAAATTTACTCGTGAGTACAAAATCGCTATTAGTTTCTTTAAATTACCAATATCAAGGCCAATTAGAGATTTATTATTAGAACTCACGTCTTCATCAATACCATCACATTTATATAAAACAACAATAGTCCCATGATACTGATTATATTGAAAGAACCCGTGGTGAATCTTGGACGCATGGGCACATTTTAGATTAAAGTAAATTATTTTTTTAGATAAAAAAAGTTTGTGACAAAATTAAAATTAGATTTAAAGTTGACATTTTTTAGAGAATTTAGCTGCAAGTCAATTTTCTTTTTTTCTCTATTTTTTGGTCTGTAAGGGTGCGCATGATACAAATTCTATCCAGAATTCTAATTCTGGATAGAATTAGAATTTTCTGATTCTTTTCCAGAATGAGTTTCAGAAGAAAGAAACGCGTTTGATACGGTTAAATAATTTCTATTTCAGAATGAGAAATCTGTTTGATATGGTAAAAAAATTTTGTTTCTATTTCTGATTCTGTTTCTGTTTCATTTAAAGAATTTTTTTAATTTTTTATATTGCAAGATATCTATTCCATTAAAAATCAAATACTTATTAAGTATTTGCCCAAAAAATTGATGAATTTTTTCACATTTTCTATTATAATTGAACTCCGAATTCACTTTTGTTGTATAAATAATAATATATAATAATTCCCAAAGAACTAGGAGAGATGAGAATGTCCAATATTGAGGTAAGGCATTTTTCCTGTGGGTTTTGCTTGGCCAATCCACGAACATATTGGGCAGAGTTAAATTGGGAAATTGATGATATTTACTAGTATTTTTCTAATGTTAGAAATTTAATTTTTCAAGAAAATTAAATTTTTCCAAATAAAACTTTAATTTTTTTTATTTTTTTAGTTTTTAATAGAAATTATGTTTTATTTTATTTTTGAATTTTTAATACTTTTTAATAGAAATTTTTTTTATTTTTATTTTTAATTTTTAATACATAATTTCTGAATTAGGTTGGATTTTTTTTAGAATTTTCAGAATTTTTTATTATTTTATTATTTTATTATTTTATTTATTATTTTATTATTTTATTATTTTTAATTCGAAAAAGGACTTCGGACTGGGTCGGGGCACATTCGAATGAGAGGAGGGCGAGAGCAATTTGATTAGGGCAAAAAATAAGAAAGATTTTTAAAAGAGAATGGATTCTCAAATAGTGCCCGAGAATGAGAAATTAAAAAAATTTCATTTCTCATTCTTGCCCTAAAATCAATTCTGGATGAGAAATCTAGTCCAGAATTGATTTTGTGACATTTTCCAATCAAACGGAATTCTCATCCGAAATGAGTTTTTTTGCTCTAGAATACATTCTGGACGAGAATTAGGCGTCTGTCATGCGCACCCTAAGTATCCTCTTGGAAAAGGTTCCTATACCCCTTTTGTTATGGCCACCCTTTCTTGAGGAATGTTGAGTTGGGCCATTTTATGGGAAACTTTGGGTTCGGCCCTAATAAGCTTGTCAAAGCTCACACTTGTCAAGTGTCAGGACATTGATTTCTCTTTCCCCTTATGAAAGTTCTAGCTTGGAAGATTTTGAGAATATCCAGTAATCCAAACACACCCGAAAGGAAAAAATGATGCTGGAGAAAGAAAAAATGATGCTGGCCTCTGCACACTGCAGCAACATTTGTTGTGAACCTACTCAGCAGATGCCAAAGTTCATGAACGACAAGCATAATCCTGTCAACGAGAAGAATTCTGCCCGCTTTCCTAGCCAAAGTTTCAATCAAAAGCATGTTGCTCAACTTTTTATCTATCTCATATGAATATTTGAAGATAGGTATGGATGGAACACAGGAATGCACATTCACCAAAAACAGGATGGGATCCAAAGCTTATATAGAAATTGATATAAGATTACTGCAAGTGTGGAACAAAACTCAAATTAATTACTTAATAACAGATTGGACTCTTATGTTTCTGTTCTGCATTTTATGCACTGAAAAATATGCCTCTCAATCCCTTCATCATGTGAGTATAGTTACTCCTCATCTGAATCTGGTTCTACGTCAATGATATCAGGAAAAACGTCCATAGATGATTCATCATCTGGATTTACAATTATCGCCTTGCCCTTTCCGGAATCTGAAGTCCCCAGCATAACCTTTTCACCTGACGCGGAAATGCCATCACCTTCAGTCGCAACAACATTCCCCTCTAATCCTACTTCTCTATTTTCATGATCTATAGTACCACTACTCAGTGAATCTGTTTTGGAATCTCTCTCGGCACCTTTAGAAGTAGTTGCTAAACAGGGAATCAGTACAGGCTCCTGTTGCAGAGGTTCTTGAACTTTCCTTGTCGGTTCTTCACCCTTGGGTGATTCCACAATATTAGGATTTATGTCTTCCATTTCCATCTCATTCACATCTACTTCAGGTGGCAACCTACTTTTCTTCACTAATGTTTTTATCTAATGAGTTGTCATGCTCCTTTCCCATGCTTATTGCTTGGGATAAGTCACCGAGCTCCTCACTGTAGTTAACTTTCTTTACCTGGTCGTCTAATGGAGTCTCAGGTTTTTCCTGATTTTGAAGCCACTTGCTATGGAGCTCATCATCATATGAATCAGGCAGAGTAAGCTTGGTCCTTTGCGAAAAAGCAACTACAGGCTGGCCACCGGAGTGCACATTTTCGACAGATCTGCAGGAAAATCTCCCAAAGCAGTCAGTGGTTGCAGGCAAGTAATCTTCCAGAGGAAGTGCCCGAGGATGAATATGTACTTCCAAAGCTAAAAGAGCATGTGCACAAAATTTGGCTACCTTTGTCCCTGTTTCTTGTCTTCCTGCAGAAAACCATTATACTAAGTCCATGTAAAGAAAAATAGAAGATTTACAAGAGAAGCAATTCGATCGGTGATGGGAAGAGACTGCACTAATAAGGATGTGCTCATGATGATGAAATAAGCTACTGCAAGTATATGTCTAGAAAATAAGGACAGAATCAAACCTAAGCAGAAGGAACCCCAATTCCTTCTGTCGAGTGTTGATTAGCTGAGTGCAGGATAGATCGACATTAATTGTGGATAGTGATTATTTAGGAATCTCAGAAGAAATGAGATAAGCAGGTCATTTGTAAATGACTCCTTCAATCAAATAAGTTATCTCAAATCACCACAATCTAATCTATCCTTTTCAAACCCCTTAATAAGTATGTCATCATTCGTACAGCACATCAAAAAGTTACAATAGATGTCCTTAGAAGTTTGCCAATGACGACTCTAAATTGACCATTTTCTTTGTGGACAAAAAAGGATGAAAGATACAGGAAAGAATTAAAAACAAAATGCAAAAAGACAGACTTCATCAAAGAGGAACAATTGACCGGAAATAGAAAAAACAATTTACACATTCTGCATATGTATTGAATCCATTTATAATCTCACTGTCAAACATCTGACTGATAAAGTATAGTTCCATAAAGAGGTAAACAGACATTAAAGGTCAAAGCAGCCATGCAACCTCATTGAACAGAGAAGTGACCATCTGACCTCATAGAATGCTTCCATCGGAAGAACACTTTCTCCACAAGCATCAAATAAAGCCATGATACGCCTTATAACTTATCATATCCATTAGGATCCAGGGGAAGAAAGAAATTCCTTCTTTCTGCACACTATCACCAATTCTTTAGACATGCTTTTCCAAACAAACTTATTGCCCTTCTGGCTTTCCAGAAAGACTCCTTCTGACAAGGTTTAAGGAATAGTTTTAACTATCCAATTGTATCAAAAATGAAAGTCTCACTAATTCAAAATCGACCTCAATATTAGACAACTGTGCAGTCTCCTCTACATATGAATATAGTTCTGCCACAACTACTTGCGTCACTATAGCCAATCACATACAATCACACAGAAAGGAAACCACGTGTCGGCCAATGAGAATTACCTCTTTGAAAGAGCTCAAGACTTCTGGCTATATTTGCCGCCTGTACATGAGAATGGGAAAGAAGTGATGCCAATAGTGCCCTCAAGGCAGCAAGTTGCAATTTCTCCATGATAGATATTTGTTCATTGGGCATACAGATGCTATTTTCCTCAATGTTCCATCCATCATGAACTGAATTTGTTGCTACTGAAATCAAGAGTGTATCCACATTTTCTCTCCAAGAGTCAGACCCCCAAGCACCACCCTGCAATAAACATGTCCAAAGCAAGTTATGGATATAAGACAAACAATCATAAATTAACTAGATCAACAATATGAGATACTTGATATTTTTGTTGAAAAAGCTAAGTGTGACACAAAAATAAAGCAGAAATATCATGTCACCCACTTTGAATTTCATATGGCACAGACAAAATATTCCAGAGTTAAATCCATTGATCCATATCCCCAGAACACATTTGCAAGAACGAAATATTCAAGAGCTTATTCCATTTATCTGTATCCCCAAAACACATATGCTAAGTTCTAGATAAATCTCTCCATAAGAGGTCATATATTCAGAGTTTTAAGTTGACAAGAATCTCATCCAACATCACTATAATGTTATATCCAAACAGTCTACCCAGCAGTTTAACTCTATGTCAAATGATGAGGGCAGTGTTCTCTATATGGACGGCAGTTCACATTTATGCAGCACTTGCCACGGTAAGAAGAACCTCTAATGCCTCCAGTGCAGCTATCTTAACGCTGGCAGGTACCACCAGATGATTCTTGGGTGCTTCTTCAAATCCTCTTTGAGGCTTCTCCTCTAAAGATCTAGCAGCTTGCAGAAGCATGCTTCCTTTTTTTCTTATTTGAGTATGACACTTCATTGGCCCTTGACAGTGTGATGGGAAACGAAAGTCCATTTTGATGATCAGGATTCAAATCAATAAAAACATTGATGATTACTTCCTGTGTCTGGAATTTTGCTATACCTGTTAAGAAATGATTTCAAGGTAATTACCAGTAGAGCAGAGGTAAAAATATGACCTTAAGAAAATAATATTAGGTTCTGTAATAGAGCTATGTCATTGAAGAACAATGAGATGAAATAATAGAACCAAAACATGGAACTGAGAAAAGGCAGAACAAAGGATTTAACTATATGGCATCGATGGCCTTACAAATAGTTGCAACACCTCAAAACAGGGATTGAATGTTGAAGTGCTGCAGAATTTTTAATTAAATCCTTTTGAATGAAAGCCATAATTAACTTACACATTCTTGATGGATGCCTAATTGGCATTTGATTGACTCCTTAAAGTTTAGGTTGGTTTTTACATTTAGCTTTTGTCCAGAGAGCCAAAAGGGCCTTTTATTTTCATTTAAAGCCAGACCAAAAACCCCATACGATTCCTCTTGGTTTGTGTGCACATATGCAAAGAGAAGGAACTCTATTGTCAATGATCAAAGAGGTTCCTTCCTAATATATTGACAGACATGGCAGTAGCAAATACATTGATACTCAGAATTTAGTTCACTTCTTCCTTCAAGAAAAAGAAGTTCCGGGTGGTACAGAGAGAGGCCAAGTTATCTGATTCAGAAGTTATATATTCAATATCTGATCTCTCTTTCCAAGCAAATGCTTTCAGGGAAAGCAGAGTAAAAAAATACTTATTTTACAACCTCATTCCAAAGAAAAACTGACTTTATCTAAACAGCCAAAAAGAGAAAAAGCGTGTAAGTCCTAAAACAAGTGTCTTACCTACGCCCATGGACATTAGCAAAGTTCTTATGATTAAGTAGAACTTTACCCTTAACTCTGGCAAAGAGCAGTTCTTGAAATATCTCATAATAAGTTGGATGACATATGCAGCATGAGGCAACATTTGACTGCACAAGAATGAAGACTTGATGTCATTGAACGCCACAGAGAGAGATCAAGGAGGAGCACAAGGAAAGAGGACATATACATTGCAAGAATCCACTATAAAGAATCATTGTGAAAACTCTGTAATTACGCAGAAACAAGAGCCTGAAGGACAAGTAGCACTTAAAGCGACCATATCGTCAAGTTGAGAAAACTGCCACCTAGTCAAGCACCTAGTTCTTCTGATCCTCCAGCAACTCAAACTGTGCCTCAGTCCATTCCCAATACTCAACCCATATCAATTGACTAGCCCACAGATTTTCTTTGTAATGGCTCAGTTACATCCTTGCCATGTCCATCATGCCATCACATTTTAGTCTATTATTATATGCAGGAGCAAACTCTGCCCCAAAGTAGTTGATGCACATACAATGAATCATATTACATAGTTCTGGAGACAAAATCACTGCTTAAGCATTTCAAAAATCTACCTTCGATAAAATGCCACTTCATCTCACAAAAAGGACTGTAGAAGTGAAATAGACAAAAGTGGATTACCTGCGCATGACTTTTGTCAATGCAATTAGCAATCCAAAGCATTGGAGTGGAACATTGGAAGCTCTGAACAGAGAGATTCTTGTTGCGTGGCTGTGACAAAGGGCAATAAGCTTTGAGAGACAGGCCATTTACCATCAGCACTCTATCTATAAGGGCTAACACTGCTTTAACGAGAATATTAACCTGTCCTCACAAATAAATATTTCTCGAAATTAACAAAGGCAAAAGGGAGATTTACGACATATTCTCAATCATCAATAGTTCTAAGATTGAGCTTTAAGACTAAACCTATGTTTTTCTCTCTCATAATGAAGTTAACAAAGGTGCCAGAGAATACATTCACAACCTGAACAGGATAAGGATTTGTAAGCATTTCACAGCTGCAAAGCATAAAAGCAGACACATTAGATGTTAGCAATCTCTTCGACCTTTTTGTGGCCTCAACGGCTGCTTTGTCAGAAGAGTGCAACATCCTAAGGGTGTTGGTGGATCTTTTCCTGGTGGAACCAAGAAGTTGACAACTTTGGTACTTATAGTTTCTGCAACTCGCAAAAAACATAAGTCACTTTACCAAATTTCCTGCACTGACACCAGATAATATAAGCATGTATGTATGTGTGTATATGTGTACGTTTTGCAAACCTTCCTGGCATTGGAAGGCATCATTCAGATGGCTATTAATTGAAAGAAGGATCTTTTGCATCAGTAAAGACCAGGTCTCCTCATCTCCTTTCGATTGAGGAAGAATTGCTAAGCAGTGAGCAAGCTTCTGAAAGGTGAGCAGCAGAAATACATTAAGAGAGGATATACCTTAGAACGGCCATCATGTGCTCTGAAGCTGCCAGTCGATCTCACACAAGAAACAAAGAGCCCAACAAAAAAAAAAGGGCGTACATACCTTTGACAAGCAAGTAGTGCATTTCCCTGACATTATCTTTGAAGCAATAGTTGTCTCAACTTGCAAAATGCAGAGGAGGTATGTCATAGAATGAATGAGTGACCAAAAATTAACCAGTTCGGAGGTCTAGCCAACTGCTGCAAACTGCCTTTTCGCATAAATCTTTCATCCATGGCATTTACCCTACTACTCTTTTCACAGTTGATGTTTGGACCACATAAGGTTATTATCTAAATGAGTTCAGAGGTAACTTTACTACACGTGATCCTTAAGTTCTCAAGTGCTTTTATATACACCTATAATCTCCTGCCTCAGCATGAAAAAAGAAACCAGCAAAGAATGTGTACAGCAGCAGCAACGCAAACATCCATCATTCAAATAATTTTCAAGAAAAAAAAATATATATTTGAAACTTAAATATAATTATGAGCTGTTAAACATGTAATGACTGTGCTCTTATGTGCTCAGCATGTGAATATGCCTGACAGAAGTGATTCTGGCTAAAACATATCCAGAAACACACACTGTCATAACGGCGATGGATGGCAGAGGGAAAGTAACATATAATGCTGCACAACATGTTAGCTCCTCCATCCTGCAGACACCGCAATAATCATAGTATTCATAAATCCAAAATGAAGGCTAATACTTCCAGCAGATAAACACAATAGAATATTACCAAAAAGAGTGTTCAGCATTATCATGCAGAGAACTGTAAGCACCTTGAAGAACTTATTCAAAGCTCAGAGAGAGAGAGAGAGAGAGAGAGAGAGAGTCGTCATAGATTGCAAAAATGCTACGTCAGAAATGGCATGCACATGGTAGGACCACCAATCTACATTTGATTTGCACCAAACAACACGATTCAATTACAAGAGCAGTCTATATACTTTCCCAAATTCTGAATAAGTTGCATTGTACTTTGTACAGTTGAGGCCCCCAGCACAGGTAACTCCGGAATTATGTTAGGGGTGGGTCAAGTGACAGAATGTAGCTTACTTTCCCCGCGAGTTCGTAAGTTGCAGCCAACATGTGAAAGTTGGGAGATTGCTAATGATACAAGTACACAAGCAAACTGCAGTAATCCAAAACCTTAAGGACCATCATATACAGACCCACCAAAAGTTCCATTAGCTGCTCACAAAACTAGAAACCAGGACAATTTTGCAATGTCCTCTTTTGGGCATGCTTACAAGGAAAGTACTTCATTATATTAAAGCATCACATCAGAAGTTGCAGTGCCAACAATGTAAGATCTCCTTAGAGTGCCTCCAATTGAAAAAACCATCAGTTCAAAAAGTTTCACTTCATAAGTAAAGCTCCTCAAAGTAGATTGTATACTTTCCACTGGCATAGTGCAAGTGACCATATTGGGTATTTCACGTTTAAGAATAAATCAAAAACTAGACATAGAGCACCAATTTGAAGCGATAACTGTTCAAAATTGCTGCTGTTGTGAGCACTCATATGAACCGTAAGCTTAGATTGCAATGCATTGAACAGCAATTGCAACATTTACAACATCTAAAGTCAATCTAACAATCACATCCGCAAGCACAATGGCCTTTCTCCACCAGTCAGTTTGCATAGTTTAGAAACAAAAGCAAAGATAATAGAATATTTAGGTTCATAACATCCACTCAAGAAGCCATGTCTCCAACTCGTAGAGATAGCAATGGTCGGTCACATCACTTAGAAACTACACTTTTCTTCTTCTTCTTCATCTTCTTCTTTTGCTGCGGCTTATCAAGATATTGAAAGTACTTCTGGAAAAGATCGTCTTTTCTGCAAAATTTAGATGATACTCTGTAGGACTCCATCAAAAGCGTAGGATATAGTTTGGCAAAGTACGAGTCCATGCCTTCCGGAACCGATCCAAGGATGACCTGCCAGAAACATCAAAGCAATAGATATGAGCCTTGTATGCATGCAGTAATAGACTCGAGGCAGAACGAGAGAGTGAGAGAGTACCTTAACTTGATTTTTTGCATCTTGATAGTGGTTCAAAATGTTTCGCACAGCTCGCAACAAGTCCTTGAGACTCGTACGATTGTAACTTCTACGATTGCTTAGGAAGGTCAAAATTGGTTTATCAATTTTGCAGATCCAATTCACACCAAATACCTGTGGCCCAATGTTCTCAATTGCTTTCAAAAATTGTGAATTGGGGCCTTCGTTTTGCAATTTATCGCTGATGACACGAAGGAAGGATAATCTCATCTCTGAACTCCAAAAAAATGGATGGTGGAGCACGTTTGATGCCTTTGGCCTGTCGATAACTAAAAGCAATTAACAGTTGACCCAAAAGTCTCAAAGAAACCAATTGCACAAACTCATAGCCCCAATAATCAGGCTGCCGTCAATGATCATCGTCCACTAGAATATCACAGTTGTCAAAGAAATTTAGGCAATCACATGCTCAATCTTTGCTCCCGCTTCTTTTCTCAATTGCCAAAAGAAATGAATGGAGTCTACACATTATTTACTCATTAGGTAGAGCCACACCAGCCAGACACATATCCAAGCCAAGTTTGATAAAATTCAGGCTACTTTTAATACTCATAAGATTTACAAAAAATTTAACAACGGTTACAAAATTTATCAGACATTGCAATGAAAATGTAGTGATGCACGTTAAAGATGACTCACTCTCACCTTGATTCAGCATCCTTACTTAATAAACAGGAAATCAAGTCGTGAGCTTCTGGTATAAATGCCACCAGAGACAAATCTATCGTGGTATTTCGATTTAGCTCGCCAAATGCGTAGCTTCCACCTGTGACGCAAAAGAAAAGGATGGCACCCAAGCTGAACATATCAGTTGCGGGGGTTGGATGACCACCAGGAGAAAGCTCTTCAGGTGCTCGCCATTGCAAGGGACGATAATAATAATCTGCAAGACAAACATCAATGATCAACACAAAAGTTGTCGTGAGCACTTGAGGAATAAAAGATCAACATAAGCACTTACTGGCTGCCACATCGTCATATTTACTGGTGCATCTAGTGATTCCCATATTTGATACCTTGGCGGATAATGTGTGGCTGATCAAAATACTTCCAGGCTTTAAATTTTGATGAACAATTCCCAAATGATGCAAATGAGCAATTCCTGATACTACATCCCTGACATAATATAGAAATAATTTAGAGTAAATTTTATGACTCAAACAAACAATAGATTGGAACTAGGAAGGCATCATATACATTAACAAGATTTTGCATTATCTATCTTTTCATATCCTCATCAAATAAGATAAAAAAACATAATATTTACCTCATCAAATCCAGCAACTTGAGCGAGGGATAACCATTTGCACTCCACAAGTCAACAATCTTAATAAGATCCAACCTACTACCACTGTAGTTAGCCAAATTTGCAGAGATCAATTCGTGTAAAGTGCACTTGCAGCGTTCTTGAGCAATATACCAAAAATGACTACTGTGTGTTACTGCATAATAGTGAGCTACATTCGTGTGGAGAGACTCTAATATAACTTTCACAATGTCTTCGTCAATCTCTAATTGACCCACAAGATAACGTTTCACAGCCACTTGCCGCCCCCCGCACGTGCCCTCGAAAACCATAGTGCCATAGAGTCCCAATCCTATCAATTTTGTGGATGGTTCAATAATATCATATTTCACACCGACAAAAGGACGACTGTCCTTCCTCCTATTCCCTAAATCAGATAATACATTGCCTAAATTTTTCCAAATTCCTTGTAAATCATGAAATAACCGTTCATCAACGGTTACCTGTTCCCCCTGATCTTTCTTCTGACGTACCATTATGAGCTCTTAACTATGCTCCACTTTTGAGGACGTGTGGGAGAGGGGGAAGAGGCCGAGGGGTACCTATCCAACTATCTCTGCCGCCTGTAGAACTGGATATCGATCCAACGGGTTCGGACGCGAGCGAAGGGAAGCTAGGCTACCTGGTTCTCAAATCGGGTAGCATCGGCTGCTCGCAGAAGGGCGTACTTCCCAGCAGCTAGACCGACAGAGAGGGATAGGAGGCCGAGGGGTACCAATCCAACTTTCTCTGCCGCCGGTAGAACTGACTATCTATCCAACGGGTTCGGACGCGAGCGAAGGGAAGCTAGGTTACCTGGTTCTCAAATCGGGTAGCACCGGCTGCTCGCAGAAGGGCGTATTTCCCAGCAGCTAGACCGATAGAGCGGGAGAGAAAGTGAGAGAGGACAGGGGTCAGCTTGCGAATCCACAAGCGACAGAGCGGGAGAGAGGAGAATTTGAAGTAGTATTTAATAATAATAATAACTATTAATATGGTCCGGAGACTTGAACCTGATCACATTGAGCGACCCAATAAAGTATTCTGATCCGAAGTATGAGTTGGGCCTTGGGCGGATTAAGATGAGCAATTTTGACTTGCTTAGGTTATTTGTTTTTATTGAAGAAATTTTTATATTTCTAAGCTTTGTACTTGACCTAATATAAGCATCCGATCAAGATTCGCACATTTCTAATAAGGTCCAATATGAATCATATGGTAACATAAATTATTAAATTGCTATATCATTATATCCACTCTATTTTCACCTTGTAAATATTTATAACACTTAGCCTCCGTTTGTTTCAAATAAAATAACTTATATGGAAATAGTTTTCAGATTTTCGGCATTCGTTTTATAGAAAACAAAATAGTCAAGGGAAATATTTTCAATCAATGGAAAAAGCACATTCAAAAGTAAAGAAAATACTTTTAACTTTTTAGAAATTGGAAAATATTTTCTTATCTTGTTTGTTTACATTTAAATATTGCAATATTTAACAGTGTGTGTCAATCTCACCCGAGGTCGGCGAGCCCATGGCCTATGGTAGTGAGCTCGCAACCTCTAGAGACAAGCTCGAGGTTTGCCTTAGATTGGCAAATTCACTGGTGGTATGGGAGCTTGCTAGGGCCTAACGAGACTTGTGGCCAGCGACCGGCCAGTGTAGAACAAAAGAAAGGAAAAAGATTAAAAAAATAATTTTTTTATAATTTTCCCTAAGTTTCAAACGAATATCAGAAAATATTTTTATTTTTTAGGAAAACGACTTCCGAGAAAATATTTTCCAAAATTAATACATTTTTCGTGAATCAAATGAAGTCTTAATTGCTAATTGAGTCAATGAAAATAAATCTAACTAATTAACTAAATTCACAAATGAAAAGATTAAAAGTTGATATTGATTGAAAATACAAAGATTATACATTGCTTATAAGATTATTCGGGTTGATCAAAATAATAATATTTTGCTTCACCACCTCATGTTAATTTGCATGCACTTATATATAGATTTCATTTCTTCTATTACGCTTGTCAATATGCTTGAGTTAGATCTTATAAAGGATTTTTTATAATAAATTTGAACATTATCAATAATATTTATTAGCTGACCTATCTTAAGTTCAATATATATATATATATATATATATATATATATATATATCCTGACAATTGATTGATTGATTTCTTTCTTTTTCTAATTAAGACCACGACTCACTTTGCTTCATCGATCTTAACTATGCAAGCATAAGAAGAGCACTACGGAGCCGACTGATCCAAAGTTCCTACTTAGGAAGTTGTTGTTTCAATCGAGTTATGGGATGAAACAATCCTGATTTGTTCAGTTATTTGTCAAGTGACATGAAACTAGAGAAAATTCGCCGAATCCAATCATTAAAGCCTACGTGAACTCCGAGCCGCCCCTTTTTGCTTGTCCCCATCTGCTCTTAGCTGAGTTAAAAGGAGGTCTTCGAAAAGCCATAAGGGATATCAACCCAAGAACAGAAAAATATCATATGGTTTTGATTGTTAAAGAACCATGGCATCAATGATAATGTCCTGAATCTTGGGACTGCTGAGGTTGACAATTACAGAAAATGACTTGGTGTTTGGGAGTTCGTGTAGCTGCAGTTTTCCTGCCATACAACTTTGGCGATTCAAACTCAGGCACTAGAGGCCGCTCCACCGCATTTAGACAGTTGCCACCTTCATACAACGAAACCAACCTCAGCAATCCTCCCAATAGATTGTGCGACGGGCATGCCCTCATTGATTTCATAAACCAGTCTGTATATTTAACTCCATGAACATTTTATCTTATTAAGCCTGTAAGATTAATTTAGTTCATTATAAGTCATGTGAAGCAGCTTCTAAAATCACTAGCTTAGTAATGATTCCAGAATCAGAACTTAATAGTCTTTACTCACTTCAACTTCTTTGTGAAATGTGGCAAAAATAAACAGCTTCCGTGTTTCCATGTCCAATCGTTATCGGTTGACATTTGCGACAGGTCCCGGAGGAAAAATGTTTTTCTCCAATTATCTGCAGCTGAGAAACTGAGACTCCCGTACTCAAGTGCATACTTGGACTCCATATGAACAAACTTTCGACACGGTGCACACTGCTACCGGAGGCTCCGCCATTCTACCCAGTCCTTATATCCCGTTTGATCTTGGTATTCAGATCTCTCAATTCAGACAATTCAAATGACACACGACAGAACTCTGTAAGAACGAGAGAGATTCCAGTGATTAAAGTCATCTTGTATCCGACACTTGCTTCTTAATCCAATTAAGAGTCTCCAGAACTGCAGTTCCTTCAGTGTTCTTGCATCCATAGTGTAAAAGACTGACGACATGTTGACAAATGGCATCAATCTCGGGGATGATCCAAAAGTGCAGCAGAATTTCACTTCCGCATCCTGATGACTTCTCAAAGTCCCTCTACACACTTGACATTGGACAAAAACGATCTTGCATTGGGTCTTCAGAACATGACAGTCGACCAAATTGCTGCAGGAATTCCTGTCATCCTCGACAGCTTTCATGCAGTAACACGACCAAATCACTTTTATCGTTCTAAGTTTCCACCCGCTTGCTTTCATAAACATTACTAACCATTTAATTCACTTACTCCCACTTACATCGAGGACCAAGTACGCAGGCAATAAACAAATTCAGATTGATGTTGTTCACGTTGCCAAAATACTCGTTGAATTCGGTCTTCATCCTCTTCGGCTCTAATTCACGAACGCTACTTTGTAAAGTTTCACGAGCTGACATTTAGATCATCGTCACAAAATAGTACAAGAACTACAATTTCTGGAAAAAAGGAATAGGACTAAAAGTAAAACTCTCAAACCTACAAAATTACAAGTGTAATTTATTAGGGAAAAAAAAGAATCCCTAAAACTCTTTGGAGAACCATCACCCTTACTCAATGGATTTGCAGGCTAATGTCACCAACGGGCCTATTTGGCTTTTATTATGCCTTCGCATGCCACAAGCACGCACTATGTTCATTTTTTCCCCTCTCTAATTAAAGCTATCACCCTCGTTTAGAGAACGTTTTTATAAATTCATTGCGTAAGCAACATAATATAATCATCTAATGATACTTGAGATGCATCTTAACCAATGTTGCATTTGAATTTTGGAAAATAACGTGTTTTCTAAAACGACATTTCCCTAGAAATGGAAGGTGAGGGCATATATACCGGTCACTAAAACGAATTTTTACCTGCTAAGGGGACGTACAATGATCGGGAAAGTTAAATTAACAATGAGAATGTATCAATCTATTTTGTTAACCCTTAAAAAACTGCTATTTTCTTGCTGATTACGCTACTTTCAATTGTCAACTCTCAAGTGAATAAACAGCTGCTCCATGAGCTTCTCACAGAAGACTACTCATTCCATCAACTTCCGTTCAGGTAAACTGCCTAGTTAAGGAAATGGAATCCGCTGGAACATCACTAGCTTTATGCTCCGAATCGATCTCTTTAACTTTGTACGCGTGCGCACGTGGGTTCATCTTGTTATCTGCTTTGTTCATGTTAAAAAAGGAAGTTCACCGATCGATCAGAACTCCGCACACCTTTCGTGAGAGGTTACTGAGCCCACGAAAATGGGTGTGCAAGAAGAATCCTATCATGCAAGTAGTTGCAGAAGTAGAAATTCTAGAAAGCACACTCAATGCAAACACCCAAGATGTGATAGATTCCGTTGCAGCGAACCCAGAAAACATAAATTGAATCAGACAAGGAATATCTTTCCCGCTCATCCTGGAGTAAATACTCCCAAAGAGTAACCAAGCTCCTGCTTCGAAATTCCAACCCACCCATTCACAATTCTGTGAGAAAGAAATTTCCACTTTTCTGGATTTGAATAGAGATACCTGTCAATTAGAAGAATCCTGCTTGTTTTCCTAGCCAAAGTTTCAATTAAAAGCATATCGCTCCACCTTTTATCTATCTCATATGAATATTTGAAGATGGGCATGTATGGAACACAGGAATGCACATTCACCAAAACAGGATGGGATCCAAAGCTTATATAGAAATTGATATAAGATTACTACAAGTGTGGAACAAAACTCAAATTAATTACTTAATAAAAGATTGGACTCTTATGTTTCTGTTCTGCATTTTATGCACTGAAAAAATGCCTCTCAATCCCTTCATCATGTGAGACATAGTTACTCCTCATCTGAATCCGGTTCTACGTCAATAATATCGGGAAAAACATCCATAGATGATTCATCGTCTGGATTTACAATTATCGCCTTGCCCTTTCCGGAATCTGAAGTCCCCAGCATAAATTTTTCACCTGAAGCGGAAATGCCATCACCTTCAGTCGCAACAACATTCCCCTCTAATCCGACTTCTCTATTTTCATGATCTATAGAACCACTACTCAGTGAATCTGTTTTGGAATCTCTCTCAGCACCTTTAGAAGTAGTTGCTATACAGGGAATCAGTACAGGTTCCTGCTGCAGAGGTTCTTGAACTTTGCTAGTCAGCTCTTCACGCTTGGGTGATTCCACAATATTAGGATTTCTGTCTTCCATTTCCATCTCATTCACATCTACTTCAGGTGGTGATGTCCTACTTTTCTTGCTAGTGTTTTTATTTAATGAATTGTCACGCTCCTTTTCCATACTAATTGCTTGGGACAAGTCACCGCGCTCCTCGCTGTAGTTAACTTTCTTTACCTGGTCGTCTAATGGAGTCTCTGGTTTTTCCTGATTTTGAAGCCACTTGCTATGGAGCTCATCATCATACGAATCAGGCAGAGTAAGCTCGGTCCTTTGTGAAAAAGCAACTGCAGGCTGGCCACCAGAGAGCATATTTTCAACGGATCTGCAGGAAAATCTCCCAAAGCAGTCGGTGGTTGCAGGCGAGTAATCTTCCAGAGGAAGTGCCCGAGGATGAATGAGTACTTCCAAAGCTAAAAGAGCATGTGCACAAAACTCAGCTACCCTTGTCTCTGTTTCTTGTCTTCCTGCAGAAAACCATTATACTAAGTCCACGTAAAGAAAAATAGAAGATTTACAAGAGAAGCAATTCGATGGGTGATGGGAAGAGATTGCACTAATAAGGATGTGCTCATGATGATGTAATAAAATACTGCAAGTATATGTCTAGAAAATGAGGACAGAATTAAACCTAAGCAGAAGGAACCCCAATTGCTTCTGTCGAGTGTCGATTAGCTGAGTGCAGGATAGTTCAACATTAATTAGTTTCAGTGGATAGGGATTATTTAGGAATCTCAGAAGAAACGAGATAAGCAGGTCATTTTGTAAATGACTCCTTTAATCAACTACATTATCTCAAATCACCACAATCTAATCGATCCTTTTCGAACCCCTTAATAAGTATGTCGTCATTCTTACAGCACATCAAAAAGTTACAACACATGTCCTTAGAAGTTAGCCAATGACAACTCAGAATTGACCTTCTTCTACAGGAGAGAGTTAAAGACAAAATGCAAAAAGACAGACTTCATCAAAGAGGAACAATTGACTGGAAATAGAAAAAACGATTTTCACACGTTGTGCATGCTGCATATGTATTGAGTCCAGTTATACTCTCACTGTTAAACATCTAACTAATAAAGTATGGTTACATTATGAGGTAAACAGACATTAAAGGGAAAAGCAGCCATGCAACCTCATAGAAAGCTTCCGTCGGAAGAACTCTTTCTCCACTAGCATCAAATAAAGCCATGATATGCCTTATTACTTATCATATCCCCATTATGATCCATGAGAACAAAGGAATTCCTTCTTTTTGCACACTATCACCAATTCTTTAGACATGCTTTTTGATACAAACTTATTGCCCTCACGGCTTTCCAGAAAGACTCCTCTTGACAAGGTTTAAGGAATAGTTTTAAATATCCAAATGTATAAAAAATGAAAGTCTCACTAATTCAACATCAACCTCGATATTAGACAACCAGTGCAGTCTACGTATAAATATAGTTCTGCCACAAATACTTGCGTAACTATAGCCAATCACGTACAATCACACAGAAAGGAAACCACGTGTCCTTCAATGAAAATTACCTCTTTGAAAGAGCTCGAGACTTCTGGCTATATTTGCTGGCCGTACATGAGATTGGGAAAGAAGTGATGCCAATAGTGCCCTCAAGGCAGCAAGTTGCAATTTCTCCATCATAGATATTTGTTCATTGGGCATACAGATGCTATTTTCCTCAATGTTCCATCCATCATGAATTGAATTTGTTGCTACTGAAATCAAGAGTGTATCCACATTTTTCCTCCAAGAGTCGGACCCCAGAGCACCGCCCTGCAATAAATGAAAGCAAGTTATGGAAATAAGACAAACAATCATAAATTAACTAGATCAACAATGTGGGATACTTTCCCTTGATATTTTTGTTGAAAAAGCTAAGTGTGACACAAATATAAAGCAGAAATTTCACATTACCTACTTTGAATTTCATATTGCACAGCAATGAAATATTCCAGAGTTAATTCCATTTATCCATATCCCCAGAAAACATTTACAAGAATGAAATATTCAAGAGTTTATTCCATTTATCTGTATCCCCAAAACACATTTGCTAAGTTCTAGAAAAATCTCTTCATAAGAGGTCAAATAGTCAAGAGTTTTTAGTTGAAAAGAAACTCATCCAACATCACTATAATGTTATATCCAAACAGTCTACCCAGCAGTTTATCTCTATGTCAAATGATGAGGGCAGAGTTCTCTATATGGACAACAGTTCACATTTATGCAGCACTTACCACAGTAAGAAGAACCTCTAATGCCTCCAGTGCAGCTATCTTAACGCTGGCAGGTACCACCAGATGATTCTTGGGTGCTTCTTCAAAGCCTGTTTTATGCTTATCCTCTAAAGATCTAGCAGCAGAAGCATGCTTCCTTTTTTTCTTATTTGAGTATGACACTTCATTGGCCCTTGACAGTGTGATAGGAAAAGAAAGTCCATTTTGATGATCGGGATTCAAATCAGTAAAAACATTGTTGATTACTTCCTGTGTCAGGAATTTTGCAATTCCTGTTGAAAAAAGATTTCAAGGTAATTACCAGTAGAGCAGAGGTAGAGATATGAACTTAAGAAAATAATATTAGGTTCTGTAATAGAGCTATGTCATTGAAGACCAATGAGAAGATATAATAATACCAAAACGTGGAACAGAGAAAAGGCAGAGCAAAGGACTTAACTGTTATTAGCATCAATGGCCTAACAAATAATTGCAACACATCAAAACAGGGATTGAATGTCGAAGTGCTGCAGAACTTCTAATTAGATCCTTTTGAATGAAAGCCATAATTAACTTACACACTCTTGACAGATGCTGAATAAGCATTTGATTTGACTGCTTAAAGTTTAGGTTGGTTTTTACTTTTAGCTTTTGTCCAGAGAGCCAAAAGGGCCTTTTATTTTTGTTTAAAGCCAGACCACACACCCCATACGATTCTTCTAGGTTTGTGGGCACATAAGCAAAGAGATGGAACTCTCTGTTGTCAATGATCAAAGAGGTTCCTTCCTAATGTACTGACAGGCATGACAGTAGCAAATACGTTGATACTCAGAATTTAGTTCACTTTTTCCTTCAAGAAAAGAAGTTCCAGGTGGTATAGAGAGAGGCCAAGTTATCTGATTCAGAAGTTATATATATGAAATTTGATCTCTCTTTCCAAGCCAATGCTTTTGGGGAAAGCAGAGTAAACGAATACTTACTTTACAACCTAATTCCAAAGATAAACTGACTTTATCTAAACAGCCAAAAAGAGAAAAAGCGTGTAAGTCCTTTAACAAGTGTCTTACCTACGCCCATGGACATCACCAAAGTTCTTATGATTAAGTAGACCTTTACCCTTAACTCTGGCAAAGAGCAGTTCTTGAAATATCTCATAACAAGTCGGACGACATATGCAGCATGAGGCAACATTTGACTGCACAAGAATGAAGACTTGATGTCATTGAACACCACAGAGAGATATCAATGACGAGCATAAGGAAAGAGGACATATACATTGCAAGATTTTACTATAAAGAACCATTGTAAAATATCTGTAATTATGCAGAAACAAGAGCCTGAAGGACAAGTAGCACTTAAAGCAACCAAATCGTTGACTTGAGAAAACTGCAACCTGTTCTTCTGATCCTCCAGCAACTCAAACTGTGCCTCAGTCCATTCCCAATTCTAACCCAACTCAAGCCCTATCAATTGACTAGCCCACTGATTTTCTTCATAATGGCTCAGTTACATCCTTGCCATGTCCATCATGCCATCACTTTTTAGTCTATTATTATATGCAGGAGCAAACTGCGCCCCAAAGTAGTTGATGCACATACAATGAATCATATTACATAGTTCCGGAGACAAAATCACTGCTTAAGCATTTCAAAAATCTGCCTTAGATAAAATGCCACTTTATCTCACAAAAAGACTGTAGAAGCACAATGGACAAATGAATTACCTGCGCATGCCTTTTGTCAATGCAATTAGCAGATCCAAAGCATTGGAGTGGAACATTGGAAGCTCTGAACAGAGAGATTCTTGTTGCGTGACGGTGACAAAAGGCAATAAGCTTTGAGAGACAGAGCCATCCACCATTAGCATTCTTTCTATAAGGGCTAACACTGCTTTAACAGGAATATTTACCTGTCCTCACAAAGAAATATTTCTCAAAATTAACAAAAGCAAAAGGGAAGATTTGCGATAGATTCTCAATCGTCAATAGTTCTAAGATTGCACTTTAAAACTAAACCTAGGTTTTTCTCTCTTATAATGAAGTTAACAAAGGTGCCAGAGAATACAGTCACGACCTGAACAGGATAAGGATTTGTAAGCATTTCACAGACGCAAAGCATAACAGCAGACACATTAGATGTTAGCAATCTCTTCGGTCTCTTTGTGGCATCAACAGCTGCTTTGTCAGAAGAGTTGCAACATCCTAAGGGTGTTGGTGGATCTTTTCCTGGTGGAACCAATAAGTTGACAACTTTGGTACTTATAGTTTCTGCAACTCGCAAAAAGCATAAGTCACGTCACCAAATTTCCTATACTGACACCAGATAATATAAGTATGTATGTATGTATGTATGTATGTATGCTTTGCAAACCTTCCTCTAGGCATTGAAAGGCATCATTCAGATGGCTATTAATTGAAAGAAGGATCTTTTGCATCAGTAAAGACCAGGTCTCCTCATCTCCTTTCGATTTGGGAAGAGTTGCTAAGCAGTGAGCAAGCTTCTGAAAGGTGAGCGGCAGAAATACATTAAGAGAGGATATACCTCAGAATGGCCATCATCAGCTCTGAAGCTGCCAGTCAATCTCACACAAGAAACAAAGCACCAACAAAAAAAAAAAAAAACGTGCGTACCTTTAACAAGCAAGTACTGCACTTCCCTGACATTATCTTCAAAGCAATAGTTGTCTCAACCTGCAAAATGCGGAGTAAGTATGTCATAGAATGCATGAATGACCAAAATTAATCCAGTTGGGAGGTCTAGTCAACTACTGCAAACTACTGCCTTTCCACATAAATCTGACACCTAGCTTTACCTCATCCATTGCATTACCTTACTACTCTTTTCACAGTTGCTGTTTGGACCACATAAGGTTATCATCTAAATGAGTTCAGAGGTATCTTTACTACACGTGATCCTTAAGTTCTCAAGTGCTTTTATATACAACTATAATCTCTCGCCTCAGCATGAAAGAAAAAAAAAACAGCAAAGAACGTGCACAGCAGCAGCAGTGCAAACATCCATCATTCAAATAATTTTCAAAAAAATTATTTGAAACTTTAATTGTGAGCTGTTAAATTTCAAGCCAGAAGGTAAATATGACTGTGCCTCATGTGCTCAGCATGTGAATATGCCTGACCGAAGTGATTCTGGCTAAAGTATACACAGAAACTCACACTGTCATAATGGCGATGGATGGCAGAGGGAAAGTAACATATAATGCTGCACAACATGTTAGCTCCTCCATCCTGCAAACACCACAATATGAATAGCATTCATAAATCCAAAAAGAAGGCTAAAACTTCCAGCAGATAAACACAATAGACTATTACCAAAAAGAGAGTGTTTAGCATTATCATGCAGAGAACTGTGAGCACCTTGAAGAATGTATTCAAAGCTCAGAGAGAGAGAGAGAGAGTCATCATCATAGATTGCCAAAGTGCTACGTAAGAAATGGCATGCACATGGTAGGACCACTAATCTACATTTGCTTTGCACCAAACAACACGATTCAATTACAACAGCAGTCTATGTACTTCCCAAATTCTGAAGAAGTTGCATTGTACTTTTTACAGTTAAGGCCCCTAGCACAGGTAACTCCAGAATTATGTTAGGGGTGGGTCAAGTGACAGAATGTAGCCTACTTTCCCCGCAACTACGTAAGTTGCAGCCAACATGTGAAAGATGGGAGATTGCTAAAGATACAAGTACACAAGCAAACTGCAGTAATCCAAAACCTTAAGGACGATCATATACAGACCCACCAAAAGTTCCATTAGCTGCTTACGAGATTAGGAACCAGAACAATTTTGCCTTAATTCTATCCTAAAAATGTTGATTCAGAAAGAATGACATCTTTCAGGCATGCTTACAAGGAAAGTATTGCATTATACTAAAGCATCACATCAGAATCGCAGTGCCAACAATGTAAGATCTCCTTAGAGTGCCTCCAATTGAAAAAACCATCAGTTCAAAAGTTTTGCTTCATAAGTAAAGCTACTCAAAGTAGATTGTATACTTTCCACTGGCATATTGCAAGTTACCACATTGGGTACATCGCGTTTAAGAATAAATCAAGAAACTAGACATAAAGCACCAACTTGAAGATATAAGTTTTCAAAATTGCTGTTGTTGTGAGCACTTATATGAACCATAAGCTTAGATCGCAATGCATTGAACAGCAATTGCAACATTTAGAACATCTAACTCCGATCTAACAATCACATCCACAAGCACAAAGGCCTTTCTACACCTGTCAATTGGCATAGTTTGAAACAAAAGCAAAGTATAACAGAATATTTAGGTTAATATCGTAGAAAAAGCAAAAGAAGAGAATTACTAACCCATAGAGCCTCTGATTCATCTTCATTCAAAAGCTTCACAACCGGTTGAATTAGCTTCCCCAAAAAACTAATACCATCTTTCTTCATGTTGGGAAACTGACCTAACCTAGTCCAGGAAAATAATGCACATGATGACTACACCATGAATCAGGTAAACAAGAATGTTTCGGTTCTATCATTGTTCATAGTCAACTAACAAATGGTGGCATAATTGTTGCATAAACTAAGGATATAAGTGAAAATGCTTGAAAATAGTCATTATCAGCTGTCATTTTCTCATTGCCTTTTCCTTTTGCTTTTTCTGTTATTTTGATGGGAAATGATCAGTTAGTCTCATAAGAACCTTCCATCTATTAAGGTTTTCAATATCTAATAACCTCAGCCAGAAACTCAAATTTCTTCGCATTACATATTAAGCTAAGTCATGCGTTTTCTTAAGGAAAAACACAAGGATCATGATGCCACTGGTCAATATGATTGAGAAGATGCGACTAAGCACCATATTTATCAAATGACAACATCGTCGTCGTCATCAGCAACTAAGCTGTCTCCATCTAAGTTTGCTTAAATCTACACCTGTACATATGCCATCTAGGCAATAGCATGAGAACTCTTTTTCAAGTCAAAATGCAGATAAGCCATTATGAATAATCTCTATGAAAACCTATATAAAAAAATATTCTTTATAAATCCGTCATTGACATTCTTAAAAATCAAGAGATAATATATGAGATAAGTGAAGTAGCAAATTTAGAAAATCCAGATTTTTTATAACTTATAATGAACTCTTCTATGATGTCTGGTAACGCAAATTCTGCATTTATTTGATTGTTACCAGTGCTACAGTGCATGCTTTCTTAGATAATGACAAGAAGTAGTGCATGAGCTGGATTTTCTAATTCCATAAGTAAAAGGACAAAGGAAAGAAAGAAGACAGCTCACCTTGTAAACAAGTCTGAAAGTGAGACAATAGATGCCAGTCTCACAAACTTGGAAACCCCTGGTGCCTATCATAAAGATGAAAGGAAGGGGCTTTTTAAACTCTAACAACAACAGTATACGCTTCTTATTATTCTCTAAGCCAAGCATCTTATCACCAATGATTACTGACTAGAATGTGATCAGATCACAATGAAAAGCTTGGGTTTTCTCATATATAAGAGCTATGTGGCAAATTACGACAGTCATAGTCAACAGTTGGATCGTGTCTTCTTTCTTTGACAAACATGATATGACACTAAATTTCTAATAACAGAATTAAATAGAAAGGAAATCTGCCATGCAATTGCAACTAGTACGTTGCGGAACGTAAAAGTCCAGAAGCAATGTACTCACATCTAACAAAAAGCACTACATTGCAGGAACCTTTCAATAATTACTCTTGTTGGTATTGCTACTTGTGCAAAGAGATATGATTGAAGCGCACAATTCATAACAACAGTCATCACTTGGAGGCATCCTTCTTACACCTTTATGTGCTTTCCTTCTGCCTTGCCTTTTTTTTTTTTCAATTTGGTCTTATCATGCAAAAGAAGTTACTCAGCACTTTCCAAAAGCGAAAGATTAAAGCTTCAATAGATACTTAAATTCTACACATTTGATAGTTTGACAAGCAACCCCAAAAAGTGACAAGGTATCAATGCCTAGTTTGTTGGTTTTACATCAAGACAACACCAATCACAGCCAGTCAACTATTATATCACTCAGCCGAAAAAGAAGAATGAGTAGAAGGAGAAGAAAATAAAGGCATAACGACAACATAACTCAGATACCTGAATCTGTGCATGAAGTTTCTGAAACCAAGAAGAATGAGACGCCAAGAAACGGTGAGAGCTGCAATCTTGGCAAGTTATGCCCAGCAAAGAGACTCCTGCCCAACATTTGTCTGGCTAGAAGAGAATCACAGGATCAGATACATAAAAACTGAGACTAAAATTCCAAATTTTCAAAAAAGCAATTGCAAAGCCATCTTAAGAGGGTTTATTCAGCTTTCATAAAGAAAATCCGTGTTCTGCCAGGGGTATATATCATTTACAAAGCCTAACGGATCCAATTTTCTACTTTACATATAAGCAACAAAAACTTCTCCATCAAATTGCAACAAATACCTAAGACAGCAGAAAAAAGTACCAATTCCTCCAAAAAGGAAGAATAGCGTAATAAAGAAGTGCATTCAACCTAATGAAGTAGCAAGCAGTCATATTCATCCTTACTTTCCTAGCAACCCGGCAGAAGGACAGACATAGAACTAGATTTTGGACGGGCTAGTATATAGCATGCAATTCGCAACTCTAAGATCATTAGAAGCGAGCAACGGTATAAAAAAAAACAATGAAAAAGGATGTCTCATCCTGCCACTCTAAATTACAAAATCATTCTCGCGGGAGAAAAAGAAAAGAAAAAAGGAAACTTTAGCCAAACAAAAATACAAGCTTCCATAGCCTCCGAGCCAACATTATCACAAAAAAGAAGACAGGGCGGAGATCGGTACCACGTCGCTGGACACCAGGAGCATCAGCCGATCCACCCAAGCATCCACCGCCTTCTTCCAGCTCTCGACCAATTTCTCGTCCGCGGATTCCTCGAACGACTCGGACAGCAACTTATGGACTCTGAGGGTAGCAACCACGCTTGCGAGCTCCGACGGGTCCGAGAAGGGACGCGAATCATCGGGGATACGTTCCCTCAGAAGCGTCGCAAGCAGCCGCGGCTTCAGGGAGACGTCGTACATGTTACCGAAGTTGGCGTAGGCAGCCATTGACCTCGGAGGTCCAAGCCTGAGCCGGCGACGACAGTGACGGAGAGAGAGAGAGAGAGAGGGGGTTGATACGGGATAGGAATCAGAAGAACGGCAGAAGGCGCCGGCGGCGAGGGGCAAACGCGGCGGGGTTTTGGGTTTTACGCGAGAAAGCGTCGCGCAGAGACAAAGAATTTTGTAGTTTCAGTGGCTGAGAGTGGACGGTTCACTGAACCCGACCAGGCAAGCCCAAGCCCAAGTGGGAGGATTTAGGGCCAAGTGAACATTGGTATTTGGGCCATGGGCCTAATGGATGGTAAAAGGCCAAAAAAAAATAGAAGGAAAAGAAAAAGAAGAAGGCGAGAAAAAGATAATAAATTAAAAACAGATAATTCAAAGAATTACGCAAAACGGAATTGTTTTTATTCCAGGTGGTCCATCTCAGATCGCCAGCCCTAAATGTAAGATGCTTGGCAATAATCAGACTACCGCGTCAACAATTTTTGACTAATTTAAGCTGGATAAATTATATATTAGTCAAATTGAAATGCTTATGTCTATATTAGCATGTATATATTGTATTTAAAAATTGATAGGGTAATTACCAGCATTGCATTAGAACAGTTAATAATTTTGAGAACAATCAGAAAACTGCAATAAGCAAACTTGCATATGGGTTTGTAATTTCATGTAAGAGTTGGTATCTTTAACAAGTTGGTAAATGGCGCAATGAAAATGTATAAATCATTAAGAACTGTTGGTTATATCAAAACAATTCGAAAGACGTTGGTAATTGATTTGAATAAGTGTTAACAATTTCATATGAGAATAAATAGTTTAAAACTAAATTGGTATGATTAAAAAATTTATGATTAGATTGGTCGTCATACAATAGGTTTACAATTAAATTGATACAATTAAATTATTTATGATTGAATTGACCGTCGTACAATAGATTTATAATTTTATGGACAATTATCCCATCTACCAATAATAGTGCTGGAATGGTCAATAATTTTCCAAATTGTTACGATTTCGTCTAAGATTGGTCAATTCTTTAATCCGTGGGGAAGCTCTTCAATTAGCTGTTGATAAAGCATTGGAACAATCGATACTGTTGAAATAACATAATAATTGTTAGCACGTGAACTCAAAAATAGTTAACAAATTCGTAGAAGATATGGTAACCTTATCACATTGGCATGATATATAAATATCTATTGGTAATTATTAGAACAGTCTGGAAATTTTGAAACAATCAAATAAGCGTATTTAGCTCAAACAAGAGCCTATAATTTTATGTTAAGAGTTGGTATTTAGCAACAACTGAAGCAAAGTATACATCAGTTAGCAGTTTTCCGGGACGAAGGAGCAGGGAAACCGGCCTGTGAATCAAGCATTTCTTTGAAATGCCGGTCAAGATACGACTTGACATCATCGGTATTACAATGAACTTCGCTCCACCAGCGTGGATCGCCCCAGATCTCCACTATCGAGTTCCCATTCACGTTCCTGAATGGCAACTTCTTGAGCGAAGGGCACCGCATGACTTCGAGTTGCTCGACACTCTGCCACGACTCCTCTCTCCTACAGAGGAATTGTAATTGGGGGAGCCCGCTCAAACTTGCCGCCTGCAGGTTAGGAACGGCAGCGTGTTCTTTCGCGCTTCCTGGGACGTGTTGGAAGAGTTTTTTTAGATGGACACAGGCCTCTACCTTGATTTTGCTCAATTTGGGCAGGCTTGTAATCCGACCCCCCAAGTAGAAAAGATTCTCCAATTCATTGCATCCGGTTACCACCAAAGCTTCCAATCTGGGAAAGCTCAATCCCAAGCGATCGGCTAATACTGATATGCTCTTTATCTTGCCGATGTTATCAAGATACAGCTCTCCCAAATACGGAAGTAGGTCGAACTGAGCATTGCTTCCTTCGTTCAGGATGGCATCTTTGAGAGTCAATATCTTCATATTAGCGAAACAGTCCACCCTGTTTATGACCACGTTTTCCAGGATCACGTGAAGATTGCAACACTTATCAAAGGCCAGAGAAGTTGCGTGAGACATGAACCATTCTATACCGTCTCCTGAGAGGTCATTTTCCATTTGTCTTGGTACATCATGCGCTAAATGCGTCAAACCCATCGAGCAGCGAAACGTTTTCAGCCTTTCGATCCAAGAAACACTGCATTCTTCGAACGCCTTCACTGTGTCGTGCAAGCATAGATATAGTACGGATAACCTCTGCAAAGACTGTAGATCCTCCAGGGCCGCCCTTTGCTCCGGATGGCGCTCTTGCAAGTAAACCTCAAAGTAGAACTGCGGAGGTCTCTGCTTGATGAGCCAGCGGTAACCACTTTCCGTCATGTCTAAGAATTCCAAGGAATTCAGCTTGGAAACTGTTTCTGCTAGAACGAACTCCAAGTTGAGCGTGTACGATAGATCTAATTTCCTTAGGTTTGTTAGTTGATCTATCCCTTCTGGCAATTGCTTGATACTTGTATCATGGAGGTCAAGTACACTGAGTTTGGTAAGACTTCCCAACGGAGGCAATTGTTCAAGATGGTTGCAACTCCTCAGAAGCAGGGAGCGAAGATCTCGTAGATGGAGGAGAGAAATGGGTAACGACCTTACTTGGGTTCCTCCCAAATTTTTTACTTTCAAAGCTCCGAATCCTCGCAGAAAGTTCTCCGGAATATATTGTAGGAAGGAGTTGTGTTGAAGGAAAATAGATATCATTTTAGGACATTCTATTTCCTTATCAGGCAACGTCTTTTTACTATTCCTCGTGAAGGAAACCCTTTCCAGATCTCTTTGCAATTCGACCTCTGAAAGTGTAATCATTCCAACGTTAGCTCGAACGAGAAACTTGGATTCTGGACCCGTGCGTGTTGCAATCCATATCGCAACATCACGAACCACGCTGTGCATCTTTACGCTATCATCTGAATCGCCAGTCTCCAATAAACACGAGTCATTCAAACTCTCAATCAAGGCTCTTCCCCTGTTTAATGCGGGATGATAGGAAAGTTGATCGCCAATCAGACCCTCGGCCCACCAGCATTCGACAAGTTCGCTTGTTAGAATGGAGTAGTCATCCGGATACAGGCAACAATACAGAAAACAGGATTTGAGTTCTTCGTTCTGCAGCGAGTCATAGCTCAACTTCAATGAGCTATACAAGTTGGGCTCTATACCGTGAATAGAGGGTCTTGACATCCTCAACTCATCTATAGCATCCTGCCACAGGCCAACCTGCGTCTTCCGTCTCATTGCTGAACCCACGGTTATGAGAGCCAGTGGCAGCTTTCCACATTCTTTGCAGACAGTTCCCGCTAATGGTTCGATGCTCTGCAAATCAGCTACTTCTCCGGCATGCTCCTTAAATAATTCCCATGCTTCTTCATCCGTTAAGACTTCTACCTTAACTTCGACATCGGTCATCATCGTTCGACAAACATGAAAAGACCGTGACGTTAGTAGAATCTTAGACCCCAACTGGTGTTCGCGTCGTGGGATGCCAACAAGATCCAAATCGATGGCTTCCCAGACATCATCAAGTATGAGAAGAAACTTTTCCCTTCTAAGCCTTTCCGAAAGTTGTATAGCCGTCCTTTCCATGGTTTCCTCCTCCTTCAAGTTCAACCGATTGGCTATTTTGTTCTGCAGATTCCTCAGATCCAGCTCTTGGGACGAGGTAGTTTTTGAAACAGTCGCCCAGATAACCAAGCTGAAAGGTTGCCGCGACGACAAAGTGCTGCTGAGCTTGTTGTTTAGGTTCTTCACCAGGTAGCTCTTGCCAACTCCTCCCATTCCCCATATTCCAATTCGCCGTACTTTATCATCTTGTAATGATTTGAGAATACGAGCCATTGTTTGCGATGCAGTCGTTCGGTCTCTAATCGAAGGGCAGGGAATATGCTCCACCACCTTTATGGGAGGATCAGTGGCATCTCCAATTGTTTCTCCATGCCAGCAACTCCTGATCTTGGAACTGATTGAACGGTAAACAAATCTTCCACCTTCTACGACGAGTGAAGACACGAGCGAAGCGACAATTTCCATATCGGAGACGAAGAACGTAGGCCAACGAGATAAAGAAGGATGGCCTAAACTGTATCATGGATCGACTGGGAGTGCTAGAAACTCTTGGACTGGATAGCAGAGAAAAACGAAGGGGCAAAAGGATGAGTCATATTCTGGCAGAGATTCAGCTTGAGACGAATCGATTCCATAGTACGAAGTACGTAATCAAGATGGAACGCGGCAACAAAAATGATGCCCCTGCTCCAGAAAAAAAAGAAAAAAAAAAAGAGATGAGCTACGTAAGATCAATGAAGTTTAGTCCTCCTGTTGATTGATACTCTTGAGAAGCATCGGCGGCAAGTGCTGGTAAAGCTCGCGGAAGAGTTCCTGGTGGAAATATATGACTCCTGACACGGTTTCTTCGGTTCAGCATCACGACTCAAAATCGACTGAATGCAAAAGGCTGAAGGAAAAATTCGCCGAAGGCATGGAACATGATGACGAGTCAACAATGGACCCGACCCTCTACTGTCAGCATCACCCTCAGTAAGGAAAGAATCGTCAGGTTCCTGTGCACCGTTGTTTTAAGGTTTGATTTTTTTGTTACAGAGAAGAACCAATGCATTACTGTTTTTTATATATTAATTTCCAGTGTTTTATAATATGAAGAGAGCGTTTGGTTCGAGAAAATGAAAGCCTTCTGCCTGATTTTAAACGTATCTTTTCGTCCTTTGTTTTCATCAGGTGAGAAGCATGGTCTAAATTCAAAGCCCACCCGTGTTTTCGTATAAAGTGAAATTTCATCTCACACTTGATTTACAGTCATGGAAAGTGAAGAACGGTTTTTTTTTTTAAAAAAAAATTTGTGTTGACACGGAACAATATCCAAATCATCGACCGTCGACTTCGACGAAAAGAGAGAGAGGCGGCAGGGGTAAAATTTGTGGAAGTGTGGAAGACTTTCTGTCGGTAAACGCTGGGGTGGGGTCTGAAAGTGCAGCTAGTTGACAAGACAATTTGTTAGAAGAAGTCAAGCATGGAAGCAGGATGTCAACAAATGAATGTCCGCCCAAGGAATGCAAGACTATGATTAATGTAACCATCACGGAGCAGGGTACAACAATTGTTCGAGTGTTGGACCTGAGGATCTCGGAAGCAACCCATGCGGAAGCACCAGCTCAGGTCAGATCGAGAACTGGACCAGTCAATACCGAATGGTTCTCATGAGAACCAGTTCAATTCCCGATTCTAAAATTTTGGAATCGAGAATAATTGGTAGTTCCTAATCTTATATGTGGAATCGAACTGAAGAAGCGGACTGAACTGAGAGTCTTGAGATAATCTTCATCTTGCTTTTGCACCCGTCTTCTCTCACTCTTAATGAGTCTCCTTCTCTCCATTTCTAGAACCTATGGGGTCGCGGCCGCTTCAATACTTAGTTCTAAACTCAAACTGAAGGATGAGATCTAGAATTTGACCAACGAGGTCGCAGCACCCTTGAAGCTCAAATCTAGAACTGATGAAGCCTGAAGAATGAGTATCTGCTCCTCGAAGCTTTTGATGACATAATCGAGACCTTGGATTACCAGATCTTGGCCTGTGACGCCCTTAGAATTGTTGAACATGTTGAGCAGCTCGTTAGGAATTTGTTTTGCCTCCAGCGAGCTAATTTTTGAGTTGGCCGAGTAGAAATTTGTCTTAGAGCCTTTGCCGTGATATTCTTCGGCAAGCGCTTTTAGGCCAAGAACCAATCATCCCTAGTCAAAAGGTATCCATAAAAGGAGTAATTTGCTTCGACCTTTAAGTATTGGAGCCAAAGATCTTAGAAGTGACTGATCTTGAAGATATGGAGTAGAAAAAACCATCAAGTAGTGAAGTTAGCTAGCGCCGAGTAACCGTTTGCAAATAATAGCCATTGAATACATAGGATGTGTTTGATTTCTTTGTAACCATTGTTAACTGTTGGTAGTGAGTACTATAAATACTTAAATTATAGTTTGTACAAAAAATTGTCAATTGATAAACACTAGTAGTTCAATTTTACTTCCAATTTATTTTTACATGGCTGGATCCAGTTGTCTTCAGCCTCATTGCCTAAAATTTTCTCATCATTTACATTTTCAGTCCAAGAATTGACAACCTTTGTTAAATAAAATATTCATCAATTTATAATTTAAATGGTGTTTTGTCGACATATTTCAAGAAAATATCTTTTTTGCAAGCCTAGTGGGACTCTTATTTGTTGATATGATAAAATTTCACGACAATAACTATAAATTAATAAGAGCCAAATAATATTATTGTAACAACAATCTGATACCCCAAACTCAAATTGAAGTTACCGCATATTTTAAGTCATTAACTGCAACTAGAGAGACAGGAAAAGACCGACATAAGGGAAATGATTTTCCGAGGCATTTTGCTGAATAGAACCAAAGTGCTGGAAGCTCTTGGACCGGATCAATCAATCGCTAAACAGAACCAACGATTGATTGGAAAGCGATTGTGGTTCATGTGGATACTTGGGCTGATATACTTGAAGTGGAACGGAGTGTTTTCATTCCAACCCGAGTAGCAATTGAAACCGCCACACTGTTCCTAGTCAAGGATCGACTCCCTGAAGGCAGCATTACTTATTCAAGGCCGAAGGCCTTCAACAGTTTGCTACACAAAATCATCATCAATTGCATTAAACCAAAAGCTGCTTCCAAAATTGATGTCTCAAGCTCTGAAGCAAGAGTTATGCACAAGATTGGCAAACGAATCAATTTTTCTCTTCCTCGCACCATACTCATGCACATGTTGGCAGGGACAATTGTCTTACGCTGCCTTGGTGACCAAGCTATTTCAACACTTTCATATCATGCTACCAACCTCCATGCTTGCCAAGATGAGGCTGAAGGAGTTGAGCATGGTAATGGAAGCTATTAAGAATGAAGTTCCTAGCCACTCCAAGGAAGAGGCTACCAGCCAAAAGAGGAAAGGAAAGAAAGTAATGACAGAGCCAGTGAAGAGAAAAAGAACACTTGTTCTGCAAGATGAAGATGATGATGATGTTACTCTCTCTACTTATACCTTGCGTCATCTCAGGAGTTCTGTCCAGCCTTCACAAGACAAAGACAACAGTGAGTCAAATGGGAGAGAAGAAGGAAGTGAAGAAGGAGAGGGGAAGAGGATGAAAAAAGAGAAGGCAGAGATAAGAAGAGAGAAGAAAAAAGAGAAGCAGAAAGTATGGCATGGGCAGAAAGCACAGAAGAAGCTGTACAGGGGCTGCACAACAAGAGAGTCAGGATGACTCCTCTGATGGGAGTTATGCTATTTCTTTGTCCACAGATTCTGAAGGGACATGGAGTGAAAAAGTAGGAGATGAATTGGAACTGAAGGAGCTATACACTCTTCACCTGTAGGCATAAAGACATGGGGAGTGAGTGATAAAGCAGGACCTTCTTCTCCTCATGTTACAAGTCCACCTCCTACTGACTTTGCTGAATCTACTCCAATTGGTGAAGTTCGACGAGCTGATATTCCAATAATTCTCCATACTCCAAGAACAACATTTGCTGAGGTCAGTGCACAAACAGATCAACCTACAGATCTTAACCAGATACTAGAGCTCATTTCGGAGTTAAAGGCCAAGCAATCTCACATGGAGCTTGCGCTTACCCAACATCACGATATTTAACAGTCTTTTGCATCAGAGACTTGATCAGACTGCCACCATTGGAGATGTTGAGCAGATGAGGCAGGCTATAAGACAATTGGAGGAGGCAGTGCAGTCTATGGGAGATTTTCAGATCGTTTGAGTTCCCAACCTTTATACTTGCTTTGGGCGAAGACACCCAAAGTGCTAGAAGCTCTTGGACCGGATCGCTTTCCACAAACTCAGCTCAAGACCAGTCCAAAGCAAGTAATCGACGATGGAATGCAACAACAGGAATGGTGCTCGGCTCCAATAGGAGAGATGGAACAACAAGATCAAAGAAGTTCAGTCCTTCTGTTAAACGAACATTAAAGAGCCAATGGCTCGACTTTCTCGAAAAGCATCGATAGCAATTGCCGGTAAAGCTCGTGGAAGAGATGGCGGAGGAAAAGCACGACTTTCGATTTCTTCTGGTCAGCGTCATGACTCTCTAAATCAACCGCATGTGCGGGGAAATTCGCAGAAAGCATGGATGATGATGACATTTTTTTTTTTGGGGGGCGGGGGGTGGGGGTTTCTAGAATGAGTGGTCATGACTTGTTAACAATGGGCCCACATTTTTTCTGTATTAAGTAAGATAATAAGTCAGCACCATCTTTTGAACTGGATAATTATCACAAAAATAGTAAAACTAATTCAAACCTAGATTTTCAAATTTGATCAATTTAATTTTAAATCTTTTGGCAGCTTTTCAATATAACACTTCCATCTAATCTAAATCAAAATTTCTCACATGGCAGTCTAGTGCCAATGGGACTATTTTTGCCATTTTTGAAAATTTTCTGAACTATTTTCTAGTATTCATAGTTCCTTGCGCTGAGGCCGTAGTGATGGCCCAGAGACTAAATAAAAAAGAAAAAATTTAAAAATATTTGCAAAAATCATTTATCTCATCAACAGTTGTGGCACATAAAACAACATATGTCTTTTTTTTTTGGTCGAAAAACAACATATGTCTATATCAGCAATTTTTCAGTTAAAATTAACTGAAAATACTACATTGATAAATCACCAAAATCTAAGACTAAATCGGTCAAATTGAGATATCTAGAACTGAATTAATCTCCATACAATATGTTAATGACTTTTTTTTACAACTATACCCCTTTAGAACAAAAATGATTCTAAAAAATTTCCGAAATTGTTTTTTTAATATCGAAAACTATCAACTTATGTAAAAGCTTATATTATTAAATGAATGCGTAATTTAATATTTTTATCCTAATGCAATATACAACAATTTTAAAAGAGCAATTGATTGCCAAAAATGAAAAGTTATAGCGTGAAGTTTTAAATAAAATTTTTGTTCCGTTTTTGAACAGGTAAGAAGAATTTTCTCATTTCAGCATGCACTCATGATTTTATTTGAAAGTTAAAATATCTTTTTTACTTTTAGTGTGCAGTTATGAAAAGTGAAAATGGTTTTTGTTTTTTTTCTTAATTGAAAATAGTTTAGTATTTAACCATTTTAAACAATATTAATGAAAAATTGGATGATTTCTTTATATCAAGCTAGTCACTTCTCAAGGAAGTTACGATGTGGCTTCTACTCAAGATCCTTAGCAAAGTAGCATTTCAGAAATTTCGAAATCAAATGTATCGGGTCTTAACATCACTTGGGTGTAGGATGACTCCATTTTTTTCATTATTATGTTTGGACAACATGAGAGTACGAGGTACAGATAGCAATAAAAGAGTGAAAAGAAAATGTCCTAACAAAATAGTAATAATAATTATAATTTGCGTGCAAGTAGACCAACGACACCAGGTTAACTAGGGCTCGACGTACTGCCACTAGACGGACAACTCCAGCTTAGCCAGGGCTCGACCTGTTCATTGGGCGGGCCAGGGCAGGGCATGCTCGAGCTGGAACCTTTGGGGCACGGCCCAGGCCCGAATTTATGGGCCGGGTCAATTATCCAAGTCCACCCAAGTGAAGAACATGGGTAGGTCCATATCAGGTATTTAGAATTTCAGTTTAAACAATGGATATACTGTTTTGCTAACTATTGCCATCTATGACTTTTACACTATGTCTCTGCAATGTAGGAAATTTGGGCTCATTTTATCCTACTATTATCCACAAATTATATATCAATGTTCAACTATTGATAAAACATGATTCTATATTTTTTTAAATATACATATGAGCAGACTAGGCTCGTTCACTAATAAGGATCGTCCAATGAGTCTAAAAAATTCGGCTAAGCTTGCTCGTTTTATGAGTTAGTCTGGACGGGCTACCCTCCCCATTGATCAAGTTTAGCTTGAGGCAATGTAGGGGTAAATATTTGATATAGTAATCACATATTTGTGAACTTATATATTTGTTGCGGTTGAAGACCTTTTAGCTTGCTGGATTCCTAATGTTCTCCCAAATGATGTAGACAATGCTGAAATATGATCCTGCCGAAAGGATCTTGGCCAAAAGCAGCACCAAATCATCATTGGACGAGTTGTTATGTTCTTATGCCTGGGAATTTATTTGTAAATCAGTCGGTTTTGTTAGATCGCTCGAGAACCGATTAACCTTAATCATTCCAATCTCTCTTGTACATCCATATTTCTTATTTCCTTTCTTTCTTTCTTTTTTGTATCGTTCTTCCCAACCAAACGACTCCTAACTGGTTTACAAACTGATGTGACGAGGAAAAACAAAGAGAAGACCTCAAGATTGATGCAGTTGGATGGAGCATAAGGGAATTGTCGTTAGCTAAGAGTTGGAGGTCGGTTCATATTTCACCAATTGCTTATATATAGACTACTTTAGATTAATACAATCTACGTACGCTAAATACCTAGACTTATATGTTTATAACATCTGAGTGCTCCATGGGCCACAATGTAACCGAGCGTTTACTAATCAACCCGTGGATGAGAAACAAGGATTAATACCTTGGGTTGTCCCCAAAATTTTGTTCAATATTCAATGTAGTCTCTCTAATCTCTTTTTATTGAACTTGATCCTTGTGCTTTTTGAAATCCACGGGATGTAATAGTTCCGTAAAGTACAGTCCTAGGTCATATGCTTTTTCACTTTGGCTGCCAAATCGGCATTAGAGGCCCTCAATATATGGTGCGGACAATCCCTTATGCTACCATTAAAATGACTAAGGACAACGACCAAGAGGAAGGTGAATTAATTGTTCTAGACGAAATTAAAACTCTTTAATGAAGGACGTGTAGAATGTGCTTTTATAGTTGAAAACAGTTATGTAGAAGTAGGTTCTTCTATAAAACAGATAATGCAAGAGCTAAAAAGATGGAAGAGCCGCAAGACAAATTTATATGGGTTCGGTCTTTCGAGTGACCTACTCCATTTTTCCAGCCTTAACAGTCAAGTATAAGGTTAGAGTCCATTTTATAATCCTTGAGATTTTACGGTTTGTAGAGATTGTTGCTTCTACACGAAATTTTATAGATGATTCTACATACACAAGTACCTTTCACAGTACTCCAAACCCCTCTCTTTCTAAATTAAACATATTCAACCGTCAATAGAGAAGTACAATCAGAAAACACTCGATTTTGTACGAGTGAAAGCTAGACAACTAGATGCGAGAGATAGAGAATTGGTGTGTATTGAGTTAATCTTCACAAACACTTTTTAATTATTTACATAGATTTCCAATTTTAAAAGTGCCCTTTTGGAGCTATCTCAGAGTCAAAGCAGCCGTTGGTTTGTATTCCTTGGCCATCAAGCCTGCGTTCTGCACAATCAGACTCTCAAGCTGGGCATCTTTTGAAATGGAGCCCTCTTCTTTTACAGTTTGTCTGACGCTCTGATCTTAAAAATGGCAATTTTCTCATATTCTTCAGACAGTTTTATGTGGACTCCAAGGCTTGTAACCAGTTGTTAGACATCTATTTGAATTAAAATCGATTAATAATTAGGCTAGGTTTGTTTTCTACGATTGTAGAGGCACCTAATGTTGACTATACACACCTACAAGGAGCTGCTTCTGCAAAGGATTTTTCCAAACTTTCCACGCCTCTAGTTGAATCTTCTGTTCACCATCTGCACAATGGTCCTTTCGTGCATAGTGCCATTCTCATGTTCTGTAATATTGTTCACTTTCTTGAAAGGTTCTTCGAGCCTTGACATACTTCCTGTCCAATATCTTATTCTCCTTATGCAGAAGTAGAGCATTGATAGATGCCTTCAGATCAGAGTGGCGATCTTCACAAGATTTTTGAAAATTTTCTTTATAATCAGAGCGAATTGCTTTTCAAATCTAAACATTTTGACTCTCAAAGATGCAAAATTGAGGGTACGTTTGTTTCGTGGACAATAACTGCATTGAAAATATTATTCTAAAAATAATTGCTCTTATCACTCACTAAAATGAATGAACTAATTTTTCTTCATTGTGGACAAAAATATTTAGACATAAATTGTTGTTGATAATAAAACATTTTCCTTAATATTAATTCAAGCAATTAGTTTTAGTAAATATTTTTTAAATCAATCCATTTTTTTCAAAACAAACGGAGCTTAACGAAGGAAGCAATGCTCAGTTCAACCTAGCACTGAATTTGGAAGAAATGTATCTCAATAACATTGGAGAATCTTTTCTAGTGTCAAAATTGAGCAAAATGATGGTAGACACTTGCGTCAATCTTAATGAACTTGTCCACGGAGAAAACTATTCAGCCTATGATTAAATGACATTAATTTCATTATAGGTAACAAAATTTATACAGGCCAACTAGATTTTTTTTTTCCGTCGGCAGTTTAAAGGTAAAATGAGAAATTATCATCCATACGAGTTTGGCGTAGTTGTCCAATTATAATAGTACAATGTGTCATGAACTGTCAATTAATTAAATTGAAACCGCAAAGAGGAAAATTAGTCCAACATAACTTAAATCGATGCTGACATATAAATCAAATCCGTAATCAATACCTTCCGGGAAGCATCAAAGGATATGTTGCTATTCCTAACTTGCGAGCGATACACGTTTGAGCGGGATATTGAAGTCACTATGCATTTGCAAAAGAGAAGAGCCAAGGCAGAGTCTCAAGTAGCTTGAAGTTGCGCGATGTGCCTCGTTAAAGAAGTTACCATTCTAGACCATGAATGGTGACTCCTGAAACACGTGTATTTCAATAATCTTCCTCTCATGTGTGAGTTACAGTACTAGATCTGATTCCCCCTTAATTTAGCATCCTTCCGCATCAAGTTATCTCATTTGAATCACTCCAACGCCCACCGTCATCCCTCTTCTCTCTTTCTCCACATCAACACAATATCTTTCTCTATACCAACCAATCCCTAGTCTCTTTCTCTACAACGAACCAACCCCTAATCTCTTTCTCTATATTGAACTATGAAGGCTACCATCGTATCAAGTTATCGCAATTTGAATTTTTCTAATGACTTTGATATCATTTGTTGGAAATGTGGGCCGAAGCTTGATACCTTTGCATTGGGAGATTGTCAAAAAAGAATATAAGTCTGAGCTCGTCAACGTATCTAGTTAGATCTACCTTCACTCAAAATGTTAAGCTAATGAGTTATACGCTAATTATGATATATCAATTGTTCACACCATATCAATTATTAATGTGAGAATACAATAATACAACTCAAATGTGTATCCGAATGGGTGGAGTGAAGCTCATTGGAACACCCATGACATCAAGATTGTATCTTGGATCGAAATTTCATTTATAGGCCAACCTTCGCAAATGAAGTGATCAAAGGAAGGTCAAAGATGTTGTGTTCTTCGTACCAGAAAATTTGGCAACTCGGCTTATCTTGCAAACCTTGAAAATATGCTTGCGTTTCAGTCGGTGCAACCTCAAGGATTTGTGGCTTGATTTTAGGTCGAGAGATTAAAATTTCAAAGCCGAGTGCTCCTTTCCTCCGTCAAAGTGAAGTCCCCACGTCCGCAATCTGCGGGGCGAAATTGTCATTTGCTTTTCCACGTTGCACCCTTTCCATTTCACCTTTCAACCGCACCAACTTCTTTACGACGCGAGGGGCATCTTTATGCATCGAGTGCTCTACAGTTGATTCACCGAGAAACAAGCTGGGAGCAGGTGTCGATCTTTGAGAAACAACGTGCGTCGACGTACAAGTCTTGTTTGTTCATTCTCCGTCTCCCCTTTGAAGGAGTAACATCCTTAAATGGCCCACATGGTTCCACTACTAAAGCAAAGGATGATCACAGTCGACACCAGACAGTGCTGGTGATCACCATCACAAGAAATCATGGCCATCATATGAGAGAGAGAGAGAGAGATGTGGGACCTTACAAGACCGCAAGTCATGCATTGATGGAAAATGTTGCGGTCAACTTCCTTTTAAGTGAATGTTTCTCTTCGCTACTCCTTTCATGGGAACCCTTCAACTCTCCAAGCGCTCTCCAATGGCCGAACTGATGAGACCCAAGCTCTTCCTGATCCTCCTCTTCTTCTGCATTGCTCGTCTAGTCCACTTGGACTGCTGCGAGTCCACGCACTTCGTAAACGACCTAGTGGAGGAAGAAGACAGCTCTTGGCTAGACGAAGAAGATGGACTGGACATGGTACAGACGAGGCATGATGCTCGGAAGCAGAGCTGCGATATGTCGACTGGGAAGTGGGTGTTGGACAAGTCATACCCTCTATACGATTCTAACTGCCCTTACCTCAGCACGGCCGTGACTTGCCAGAGAAACGGACGACCTGATTCGGATTACCAGAAGTGGAGGTGGAAGCCCAATTCATGCACACTGCCTAGGTATCATTACCATCAAGTCTCCGACAATCTACTTCAATTTGGTATTCTTAAATGATGCAACTGTTAGAAGCGGATGCAAGAAAGTATGGATAACCATTATGTATGGAAGACGAACGAGGCTAGTACAGAGACTTATTACCATTGCAATGCAACGTAATCAAATTTCATCAAGTATGATGATGCTAGGATACCATTGATAAAATGAAGGAACTATAATTAATCATCAAGATTGCATGCGGCCTATTTCATACTGGCCTTTTTCTCAGCTTTTTCTCCTTCTGATAAAAAAAAAGGAAAAAAAAAGACCTGGTAATATTAGGAATTTGTTCTCGCTTTGCCTAAACCTTCATAGTTCTTGGGTGGATAAATTCGCAGGTTTAATGCACTGAAATTTCTGGCAAAGATGAGAGGGAAGAGAATAATGCTGGTGGGCGATTCCATAATGAGGAATCAATGGGAGTCTCTCGTGTGCTTAGTGCAAGGCGTGATTCCGACCAGCCGGAAAACAGTCACGTACCATGGCTCTTCCATGGCTTTTCATGCAATGGTAAGAACACTTTTGAGAGCCACCGAAACTGTGAGAGACCTTGACATTTGCAAGTTGATTAGTTCCCTCTTCCCAATCTTCTTTCTGTGATGATATTGTTGCATGTCATCGATCTTATAACGCCGGAATGAACATGTGCCAACACATCTAAGAAGCTCGCATTTGTTGCTTGAACATTATGTGTTTTATGTGTCTATTGATGCTTGGAACTAGAAAACTTAATGCCCCTCAAATTTTTCTTAATGAGAATGATAAAGGCAATTTTTGGCAGGATTTTGAGGCATCCATAGAATTTTCCTGGGCTCCCCTGCTGGTGGAGCTTAACAAAGGGCCCCAAAACAAGAGAATCTTGCACTTGGATATGATTGAAGAGAATGCCAAGTATTGGAGAGGAGTTGACGTCCTTGTGTTCGATTCAGCTCACTGGTGGACTCATTCGGACAAATGGAGTTCGTAAGATGAATATCTTCCTCTTACCTTTTTTCTGCTTTAATCTTCTGAAGAATGAAAAGCAAACTCCTACCTCTTTCTCAAAGGCCATATCAGAAGCATCATTTTGTTGCCCATATGACGCATGGAGCCAAAAAATTTTACCCTGCTGATTTTAGAATGTGGAACCATCTAATTTTAGGTGGGATTACTACATGGAGGGAAGATCCATGTTCAGGAACTTGAATCCGATGGTGGCTTATGAGAAAGGACTCACTACATGGGCCAAATGGGTGGACCTGAATCTGGATCCTCACAGAACCAGAGTCATTTTCAGAAGCATGTCGCCTAGGCACAACAGGTACTTGCACTTGCTTTTAAAATCTCCTAAAAGACTACTCCAAAAAAATAAACCTATCCGGTTATTCATATCCTAGTTCATAGTAGTAAAGCTTTGTCCTGAATCTGCCATCAAAGAAGACACGGCGATTTGCTTTTTGTAGAAAGAGAGGTAGAGATCAGATATTTTTATTAAAAGCATGGCGTTGCCTTGTAATGTATTCAATCTAGAGTACAATGTTATATTACCATCTTCTTTATAGTGAGAACATCATTTTGACTTGTCTTCTTGTGTGGCTAGGGAAAATGGGTGGAAATGCTACAACCAAAAGCAACCTCTGGCATACTTCAGCCACCGCCATGTCCCTGAGCAGCTGGTCGTGCTACAACAAGTGGTGAGGAAGATGAGATTCCCTGTGTACTTACAGGACATAACTGCGATGTCCGCACTGAGGAGAGACGGGCATCCTTCAGTGTACAGAAGAGCGATGAACCAGCAGGAGAGGCAGAACCCAAGAGGCTTCTCATCCGATTGCAGCCACTGGTGCCTCCCAGGCGTGCCCGATACTTGGAACGAGATGCTGAATGCTTTGCTCTAAGCATTGGAAATCTAGTGCAAGTATTGAGTAGGAACTAGTTTTCAGGTTTGTAGAAGAACTGCTTCTACAAATGTGGGCTTGTATCTTTGTGTTTTATCCATGTAAATTTGAATATGATGGTCATCATTGACCGTTTCGTCAGGTTTGTTATGTGATTGCTCTGCTCTGCTTTATCATGCTCATCTTCTTACAAGCAAATATTCTTGCCCAAATGCACGTCAGGTGAGGAGTGTCATATGTCATGATGAAACCTAGATTGGACCAAGCTTCTCTAACTTTTATATGAATGTTATTAGGCCTCAAAAGATAACTACACGGGTGGGATGCGCAAACACTGTTTCAGTCCTTAAATGTGAACTCATCACATAGAAAAAAAAAATCAGGTATGCTAGTCATGCAGACAAGTCTCCAAATTAGTCATTCTTGAGATATCAAAATCTCTCCGAGTCTGTAAAAAGTCATCTAGCATTAGGTTGTAATTCATCAGAATTGTAGGAAGATGCCAACCACTCCTCCATGGATGAAACATTAGAGAAGCACAAATTAGGGATTGGGTGATCATCTTTTACAGAGAGAGAGAGAGAGAGAGAGAGATGTCCGTGGGACAATGCTTCAGGGCATAGGATCCCTCTTTCAAGGTTAGACCACTAGAGATCAGAAGGAACATAACTAGAGAAGCAGAAGAGATCTCTCACTAATAGTGATCCATGTTCTTGTCATGATTCTCATTATTTGTCTCACAGGTGAGAGAGGGAATCAAGGGATGCGAGCGACGCATGCGGAGGTTTGCCTTTTCAATTTAGTAAAGAAGATATGATGGCTTTGACACGAGCAGATATGATGGCTTTTTAGAGAAAAAGCCGTCACATTCGGAGTAACAAAATGAGTTACACTCCAGCCTTTTTCCCTCGTACTCAATCATGTTGCCACATCTTTAATCATACCAACTGGAAGAAAAGTCCTTTAGAAGTAAAAGCGAAGTCATTAAGAGCGGTGAGCAGTCGATCAATTTCTGCTTATGATTGCGTTTGTTCCAAAATGAGTCTGAGAACGTTAACGGAAATGGGTAAATCCAACAACGCTCGATGAATTTTCATGTCGGAACTGACAATTCGATCACTTCATCCGATTAAATAGACAATACTACGTTCTGATTGACTAATATAAGTACAAAACATAGTCGTTGTCATCCTAACCTCTTATTGGAAGCTTGGGGAAAAGCGCAACCTCGATCCTATGCTGGTGGAGCGAACCTTCTCTTCAACTTAGCCATGTCCTCAGAGCTCAACCCAAAAGCCTTCTCCAAGAGATCCTCCCTAATCCCGGACCCAAAAATGGCAGATGGAATTCTCAGTAGTCCAGGGTTTTGGCTGTTGAAGCTCCCCAATATAGTGGCAGGCTTGTCTCCCACGTTCATTTGGAAGTGGACTAGACCTCTTGGAAAAACCATCACTTCTCCTTTGTCTAGAACTCTGGCAAAAACCTTGTTCTGAGTATCGACAAACCCTGAATAAACCCTTCCCTCCAACAAGAAAGCTACCTCGGTTGCTCTTGGATGAAGATGTGGGACATTAATCCCGTTAACATCAAGATCTGCTCTTACAAAAGACATACCCAGCGTGTTTAGCCCCGGGAAGATGTTTGCATTCACCGACGTGGCCGATAATCCTGTTTGGCTGAACCTCCCGGGAAACTTTATCCCAGAAAACACAAAATCTTCTACTGTGACTCGCGACGAGTTCTTGCACTGAGCAGTGGCTCTGCTGGGTATACAGAAGTCTTGGATAGGATCAGGGTCAGAACCCACTATGAGATGGACATGAAGGAACGCCAAGATCAAAATCTGAATTTTGGGGGACATCTGTTTGCACCTCTCTAGGGGAGAAGCAAGAATTGCCGCGAGCTAGGGATTCGAGTTTTTCACAACCAGTTATATGCTTTTCTCCACAAGAATCAAGACATGGAAAGCGCACGTTTGCGGAGTTCTACGTCAGGACAAGCGCGGCAAGTTGTTTCCGGGTTAATAGAACGTCGTCATTCCGTCTTATCCTTTTGAAAACGGATCTCCTTCCTCAGAAAAGAATGGAAGTAGTTCATTTGCACATGGCTCCAACTGCGACAGCTCACTTTTGGCTGCTTTTCAGTGGCCACTTAGGACAATATTACCATACATTTGACGCTTGAAGTGTATGAGCAAGATGAAGGTGATCCATTTCCCTCTCTCTTTTTTGTATAGCTCTCCAGCTCTTACTATTAAACTACATTATCATCGACATCGTTTTGGCCCACTCTGTCACTGTCAGCCACTTGTCACACAAATTGGACTACACCGCAATAACTCCAGCATTTGCCAGCGCTCACCCTCTTCGGAATAGAAGAGTGACTTTTCAGATGCAAACTCATCACTTTTAAAACCAGCCGGTACGGACAAAAAGTGTCAAGTTCCATTGCAATCCCCAGAAATTCAAGCAATTATTTTCTTTTGGGGGGGAGGAGGGGGGGAACCGAATTCACGCAAATGAATATGGCAGAACCAGTGCTTCGATGATAGATGGCAGATAAGGCAACCCTGGTAGCAGCTATGATTGCTTATTTCCAGTCAGTGGCCACAAATCTTGCTTGCAGTGTAGCATTTATTTGGGCGGGAGATCGTCGCATTTAACAAAAGATGTACACTGTTTCTTCCACCCGTCAATATCAGTAGGCAGAACACTTCCGGAAAAGATGTTCGGACATACTGACTAACAAATGCTATAGATAGAATGAGCATATAAAGTTAGGCGAATTTTTTACCTCGAATAAAAGTCACTATATAAATCTAATGAAGAGAAAAATTCCGAAAAAATTCCAAGATCTTATTATGAGTTCATCGTACTTACATCGATTGACCTCTTTATGGCTCAGGTCGATGTATTCATTGACAGGATCATAAACACAGTAAGGTCAAATTTTGGTGACGGCAGCTGCCATTGTGCTTCGAGAAGATAGTATGTGAAGAAAATCAAACCGATGTAGTCGATATTATTTTGGTAGATGTGGGAATTCCAATCAAATATGGGAGAGACGTCGAAAGCATAAGAAGTGAAAGTAGTGATAACCAAGCAACTGATATTCATCCTTTTCTAGCTGAAAAGAAGTAGAATCACACCAGATGAAGTGGATCAATTACCTTCTGGGAGAGAGAATGCACTAGGAGAAAAATGGCCGCCACTCTATGAAGCACAAATGGCGCTTTAGAATTTCACGGCACATTTTCTATCGCCTGCTTTCTCATTCATAGGTTCACAGTGAAAAAGTTCTCCACTTCTCTTCCAAACACCCAGATTGAACTTGACACTGATGGAAAAATGTATCTGTTAAGCCAAGACAAGAGTCTGTACTGGAAGAATGGTTACATTGGGTTTACATCACAGTTTCTTAGCTGTTAGTAACTATCGACATCCGTTTCTGGCCTTCGAAGGTAGTATCGCAAGCAATTAACTAGCACCTGCAATTTCGAAATGACAATGCAAGTAAACCCTGTGAGTACAAGGTGCTCCCGAAGATGGTAGTCAGAAATTTGATATCACGCGGTATAAAACATAATTGTTTGTAATTGAATAATGGTTTTAATAAGAGTAAAACACGAGTAAATTTAAAGATTCATATTATTTATAGAACTATAATAGCAGTACAGTCTATATATTTTAGTTCAGGAACCCAAAATTTCAAACAAAAATTTTAAATTTCAACCTTTACGATAAGTATATCAAATTTAGCCCATGAGATTATTAGAATCACTCCCAACCATAAAGATCCTTCTTAAGACATAGATCCTTGGTTAGGTTTCAGATCCACAACTGGAGCCGCTTTCTGGTTTTCAAGATTCAAAAAAAAGCATTGAAGACATTATTTGTACTTAATTGGTGTGCTCATCCGCAAGTTTGAGTTTGAGGGGGGCACGTTGGAGAGTTTATCATTTAGTTGGTTTGGGTGTTGGTTGAATTGAGTAGGAGCACAATAATTTAGTAGTTGCGTGTTGGTTTCTAAGCCCTCTAAATTAGCCTCTTTCTGTACTCTTGAAAGGGAACTTACTGGACAAGCACTTTCAAACCATTGTGACATATAAATCTTAACTCATATAATCTTAGGATTTTGCAATCCAGAATAGGAATTTAACAACCATCTATTCAACCCAAATCACTACATTTGACATAAGTCCAACAGAAATGTGAGCATTCAGTCTTATGACATGCTATGAAAGCAAGATTTTTTAAGTCTTCACCAATTACCTGAGACAATGAGCTATTCAGTGCTGCTCCTCCATAGCTCACGTAAAACTTATCTTTAGCCACCAACCCCTGTAAGATGAGAACACCTTTTAAGTGGGACCACAAAGTACAAATTATTTGAACATGCATAAATCTGCAAACAGAAGCAAGAAGAGAAACGGACTACATCTATCATACTTCTGTATCAATCTCTGCCGATTCGACTTGGATATTAATGTCAGCAAGATTTTTGATGATATCTACAAGCAATCCAGGTCGATCTGCTGTCTCTACATAAAGCAAGCTGGTCCAGAGCAGGATAAATTTGCATAAGAAATCCATTAATCACCTCTACCAAATATAATAATGTGTGATTACCAAAAAATCAAGGGAATCTAGTATTTGGCTCTACAAAGATGATCTGCTGAATATGCAATACCTCCTCTTCGGTCCATCTTCCTTCACTTGAATGCGAGTTGCAATGTCAACGTCAATCTGTTATAAGATAAAGAATGCCACTCATTAAAGATAACTTCACAGAAAAAAGGGCAAAATTTCTATCAGTTAAAGTAGAAATTCTTAGCACATCAGATTATACAGTCATAGCACAGCTCTCAACGTGAACCAGCCAAACTACTAGTTCCCTAAACAGGAAGTACCATAAAGAAATCAATGAAATCCGTTTCATGCCAAACCAGAAAAAGGAAGGGGAATTTTAGAAATAGATTTTTCATCTGAAAAGAAGGTCAAGCAAATCATTTCTAAGCAAGGAGAGATTTTATTTGCCTAAAAAAATAATAATTGGAATAATTATTTCCTTTTCCTGCTGTCTAAACACAGAAAATTTTGCAAACTATCAGTTCCAAGAAGAAACGTCAGTTTTGATGAATTTTATTCCACATGCAGAGAGCATCAGACTACTATAGATTTATGTAAAAGTTTAAACTGTTAAATGACTGCATGGTTTACAAATTGAATGATCTATCACTCAAAGCTTAACTTTGACATAAGGCCAGGCCTGCCATTATAGGGCAATTACGTCTTGACCATGATATGGATCTGGTATACAGTTATTCAAGCACATCTTTCCTAACAGAGTCACACAAGGTGCAGAAGCAACGATTATCAGAAGAACGGGTATGGCAAGGGTAAAAAAGAGTAAGAACCTATGAAGGAGAAAATGGATTCGGCATTTCCAACTGATCACATTAGCATCATTCAAATGTGTAATAATTAAAGACCTCCATATCACCTAGAGACTATTCTCAAATGCAAACCCAAGCAGTCCAAAGTAACAGCAGGACTCCCAACAAAATCTAGATCAAAACAAAGTGGACCAATTGAAGCAAGAATAGTTTGACACAACAGATAATCAGTCTATTTTGCCTAGATTTAATGGATTCTTCTAGTAGTGCTTTAGATAGTTCTCCCTATCTTCCTATATAAAGTTTAAGTCGATCGAATAAGGTTCATGTTTCCAGAAAAATATATATATATATATATATATATATATATTGACGCAATAAGTTGAGAGTAGAAAACCATTTAACTTCATTAGAAAATAATCAGCAATTTCACCTAGATTTTACAACCAAGTATGGGAAACAACCCTCCCCCCCTCCCAAGGAAAAAAAAACAAAAAACAGATAAAAAACAAAGAATGAACAAATGACCTGGATCAACCCCAGTGAGAAAACTTTTTTCTTTTTCTTCTCTCCAGAATATTTTTCTTATTCTGTGAACAACTCCTACCAATGGCATACTATACTGTGTTTGCAATGTTGGCTCAGCAATGGTGACAAACTTATCAACTTCCTTCACATGGGAATAGGAAAATGAATAAATTATGCACCAATGATGAGACATAAGCTTGTATGGAGGAAATCAAGAGAAGATTAAACTTGTGCCAAAAGAATTGTGGACTTACACGAAAAACAGAACCAAGCGGGTTTCAGTTGGTGACAAACAGCCAAATATCAAGACAATTATGTCCCACGGCAGTTACAAAAGAGGTAATTCCTTGTACCTTCACACAATTGGCTAATCCTATTCTATGTGTCTAACTATCCAACATTACTTGTCGATAGGGCTTATAGTGGCTTTATATTCACAGAACTCCCCCAGCTTGAAAGCTTTAAGTTCTTGAAGGACTTTCTATCTCTATGAATGAACAAAGAAGTGCCAAAGAAAAATTGACACAAACCAAGATAATGAAACTTGCAGATATCTGAAAAGAACATCACCTTCTTCTCTGGAGCTTGTATTCCAAATGCCTCACCCATTGCAAGTTGTGCACTGGACTCCTACAAATAAAATAGTAAGGATAACAAGAAATTCACAATAAACATTAATGTCCTCTAGAAAATATTTATATGATACTCTCACCAAAGCACGCAGTTTAATAAACAATATGGAACAAGTTCCCAATTCATACTGGATGATACTTCAAAAGATTGTTGATAATTGTAAGGCGGATCCTCTCCAGCAGCTCAGGATCCTCAACTTTGCGGCCAGAGTCCCTGAAGAACAAAATGATTAAATGACTGCTTACCTCTTTTTATTTGTTTCAATAACTGACTGTTCCCATAATGCGATACTGAAATTGACCTATTTTTGCATGCACAAAGGGAGAAAACGTTCAAAACATAACCACAGTTAAAATTGAGTCCATGGAGAAAGTTAGTGCCTCTTTGATTAAAGATTAAACGATTTTGTTTGAAATCACATTTGACTGTGATGATAAGTATAACAAATGCCCGGTATTATCTTCGAAATAATTACCAGCAAAAACAGGTGAGCTGTTTTGCAAAATTAAACCTAAAACAGAAAACAATTTCTTGTATTTGAGTTTTTAATTCAAATGAAAACAAGAAGGTTTAGATACAACCAAAGTAACAGCTTCTCATGATTTTGATGGATACCGAGCATGTTCTTACAATTTTCAATACCTACTGAGAATAAATTCTCAGTGACCAAACAAATTTTCAATGAGATAGAACATGAAAACAGTAATGCACTCATGCTCTTGAGAATAGAACTAAATAATGTGTTTAAAGCCTTCTCAGGTCCTTAATGTGATGCTTGCTTCTTTTGCCATGGGGGTGGAAAAATATGGGCAGAAATAGGCCACTTTGCCTAGATTGTCCACCCACAGTACTTATCTAACCACAACACGACATGGTAAATGTATTCTCTCATGGCAACATGCTAGAGGTAACTCTGCCGATTCTTAGGCAATGTCCCATTGCCACACAAACACAATTGCTATAGACCACCAAGGTGCAATCCATGCAAAAACAGTCTGTAAGAGAACTGATCCAAAAAATTCGAAAAGAAATGTGTAACAACCTACCCTGATCTACATGGCCGAGCCAAACCTCCCAGAAAGGGGCACTCAAGTTGGTTATCATTAGGGACTGGGCCGCTACTTCTGTGTCACTCAACTATCTCCCTCCAACAGTCCAACTTCAAGCAGGACTTGGGGGTGTCATAGAATGCGTGTCAAATAAGCTAAGCAAATTGAGACCAAAATGATCAAGTGGACAGCAACTTATCTTCTCAAGTGCCTTCACAAGCTCTTCTATTTATCTCTTTTTGAATGGCCCAACAGTTAAAGCTAGAATGAAAGAAAAATTTCTGAAAGCCCTTCTACCTGTCTCATTTCAAATGACCCAAAATGTAGCAGCCGGAATAAGAAATGAAAATATCTTTCAGCTAGGAAGTCTATTTTTCCAGGTTAAGAGTTCCTCTATCACTGATCTCCATGCTACCCCGCAGTTGCATACGAGTAAAAAAGCAGAAATTTGTAGGAATGCAAGAAAATTTCAGTTCTTTCTTGTCAAGGATAATACTCTTAGCTGGGTGGCTGCCGGAAGATAAAACAAATACTTGTGACAACATGGCAGAAAAGCCAGAACACCGGCATAGGGGACAATAGTCCGGTGTGTTGTAGAGTTTCTACAAACGAAATCTTTAAAGCATGGATTATAACAGAAAAGTAGTCACAACCACTGCAAGTGCAACAACTATTTAGACACTGAAAAAGCAAAAACATAAATAACATTGAACTACACAGAATTTATATATAAGAGAATATGCATAGAGAACAGAGATCAGCAAATCCATAGAGGAAACAAAAAAATTTATGGCAGAAAATACATCAAGTGCAGGTGGTGTAGATCAATTTCTTACAGGCTTCTGATGTAGAATTTTGTTCTCTTGACAGCTCCCTCTGTGGTAACACTTCCCTTCGATACATCCAATCCTAAATCCTTCAATGCTCTCATCTGTACACATAAATCATCAGTCTAATCTCCTCAAAAATACATAAGGAAGCAAAACTCTACCCAGATATCTGTGCCATTAAAAACTTCCCTTCAGGTAAATTTACTTCAGTACTCAGTTTATGTACTCTAATTGTTTCCAACCCTAAGAAATTACACATCATATCGAAAGGAATCAAACTCTAAGGAAAGCGACCAATTTAGATGATTCATTGCTTATTACTCAATAACTTTATCATTGGCACATTATCATTGGCACAGTGCAACCCAAGATACAAGAGACTATGCTCACAAGTTTATGCTTCGTAGTCCGGCAAAAGTCTAGAGGGTAAAAGGGGCTTAAAAGAAAATTTTGAATGATTTGGTTCTTAAAACATATTAGTAAAATGGCTAACCTACTCAATCTAGGAATACAGAACCCTCCCCTCCCCCTCCCCCCCAAAAAAAAATAATAATAATAAATCAATCTGGGAAAACTGAGAACTCGTTGGAAAGAGCATCAGCAGTACATGCACAACACTGAAGCACCCCGTAACTTAACAAGGGCAGCCTCTACACCAGTGAAGCTTTTTCAGCACTGCAAACACAACCAGAAAGAGTAACAAAGAAGGGGCAAAACTTGCCATGCAATGCATCAAACAAAAAAGGCACATTTTCTTACTGCAAATGCAATTGATTTCTACATATACCCCAGAGTTTAACATATGCATTTGGATACAATTTCCAATTCAGAAAATGAATCTTCAAATTCATGTTCCATACCTAATTCAACAACTATGTCTGGTTAAGAATATATTAATTCTCTAGACTACAACCATATTTACCAAGTGTACGAAAAAATAACATGGCAGCCACCAAAGGCAAGAATAATTGAGAAAGCAAAACCAATAAAGCCTTTGCCTCCTAATGAATGGATGTTTAAGAACTACCATGCTTTCAGCAAATTCATCATTAAGACTATCACTAGTTTCCAAGTCTAATATTCCCGAAACTGAAACCAAAAGCCCTGCTACTTTAGAAAATATTTGGCAACCAAAACTTTATAAAAAGCCACCTCACCGTGTCAATAAGAGCCCCAAGGCGATCCCCAAAGCTGAGTTGTACTATAGTTGCTTCTGAATCTGAATTTTGATCAATCAGCACCACTGGCATGGGAACATAATCAGCATTTTCATCCGACTGCAGAAAAAATTGCACCTATGTCATGTCATCAGAACAGATACATGTTGAGACCTTTTTTTGTAACCCTCTACCAACTCTCAATGACACCCATGCTATTATTGAAACCACTGTCAATTTAAGTGAAGTAGCTTCAATAGCACTTCATACTTTGAAGAACAATTTAAAAATCCCATTATCAGTAGTATTGAGATTCCTATCCAATCTTGAACAAGTAAAGGACTAAATCACGATGGGACATCACATTTAGGTTGTTATTTACACTTCATCTAGATAAGAAGGGAACGAAAATATGGAAGGACTGATGAGTGCAATACAGTAAATCTCAGTGAATTTGTGGGAACGATCATAGCAGAAGACCAGTTTCTCCATCTTACAACTGAACAACATAAGCGGAAGAAATAGTTGGTAAACAGAAAAGAGATTAAAAGACAAAATGCCTCCACAATATGTCAACCAAGCTACAAATCTCCAATATATAAAGAAACGATGGTCCCATCCAAGACAATGATTTTCAACACCACGATTGAAAAATGCTTGTTTACAGCCAACAATTAGCTATGGAAGAGAAAAATGGCCGCTATCAAGCCATCCATTACTCAACAAAGACAGGAAAAAAACACTGGTTTCAATCGCCAGTGAGCTCTATTAACAATTGAAGTAAATTTAGACAGAAGGCCACTTCTCCGCAAATTGTATAACAAAATTGAATGATCCAATAGCACCGAAACCCAGTATCAATTGAACAACTGTGTTTCACGGTTGAAATGTCCAATACTTTCATACTGTTTTCAAGTTACTTACCAATGAGGTGACATTTACAGCATTTGTGCCGTTAGTAGAAGCATGAGCAGTGTTTCTGCACAATAATCCAGACAAAAATGGAGAATAAATAAGCAGAACAAGACAAGTACAAGAATGACTCAACACTTCTCTGCTTCTCTGGAAAAATTTACGCCGTGCATATGAGCCTTCTGTGTGCATTACACACGCACAGACTATGAAATTATTCTATTTTTTTTTTATTTAGATGGGTTTAGCCAAAATATTTTCCACAGGTGCCAAAGAAAACACTAAAATTAAAGTTCAGGCAACCGTTTGATCACAATTTTCTCGACGCACTTTAGCGCGATGATCACAGATGCTCATAGAAAACGAGCGATCAGACAAATAAGACATAGGATAAAGCAACCAGATTTTCTTCGTCAAACTATACTCCGAAACGCAAATATCAACACTCCCGATCAGAGCCTATACAATCAGTCAAGTTCATCAGCCACAAAGCACTCCAAATCCAAGGAACAGAAAAGCGAAAAAACTACCGCGGTCCTTGCCGCTGCATACAAACATCTCAATCGAGTCCTAATCAGCTTCTAAGCGGAAACGAAATAGCACATGAGCGAAGAGAACACGTTTGCTCACCTCTCTCGCCAGAATCCGATGCTGAGCTGGGGGAATTTGCAGTCGAGCGGATGAGCGCAAGATATTCCGAGCGACGGAGGTAGGCCAGCGAGGTGATCCGAGAAAGCTCTCGAGCGACAGAGAGCGAGCGAAGACGAAGCAGAAGAGGAGAAGAAGGCGAGCGATGAAGCCATGGAAGACGCTCCGGGAGTTTCGGTCGTTCCGTGACACGGAGAAATGGAGAGACTCAGAGTGGCATGGAAGAAGCGAGATATTTCTGTGGAGGCGGTGACAGAAGTAAGAGCAGGCATGAAGGAGGCCCGAGGGCTGAATGGGGTTTTCAAACGTCCCAGCTGGTTGTGAGTGGGACTCGCCGTAGTTGTCGATGGTTGCGCGTGGGGTATTGCGTCACTTTTTGGTGGGACCTACTTTGAGGCCGTGGCCACATCAGCCTAACAAATACGCTTCGTATTTATAACACTAATCTCCAGTCACGATAGGAAATCTGTATTTTCGTCCGGATACAGACAAAAAAAAATGCTAATTGAGTATTGGTGATCAAGGTTAAACAAGTTACAATTTTAAAAAAAAATACATAATGTTTGGATTTGGAACCCCAATTCAATTTTGGGCGTCATGTTTTAAGTTTTGCACCAAATCTGATCCATCACGATATTGACACAAATCCTATATTTCTCTTCCAAGTGCAAATAAAGTAATTGACCAAATGTCGGAGATCTATATGTGAAGGGAGTAAAGAGAGAATTACCAAAAAATTCTTTAATTTTTATTACAACTATGCCAATTTAATATTAAATATTTTTTCATCAATTGAGTTACAAACATTTTATATTTATATCAATTGAAGGGATCGAGGCTCACTTTTATCATTGGGCAATGGGGTTGAGCTTCGCAAAAGTCAACAAGGTCGATCTCTTTGGCCCTCGCCTATGATTGAGTAGAGGAAGAAGGGTAAAAAAGAAAAATATATAAATAATAATTCAAATAAATAAACTTGAAAAAGAATAAAAAATTATTAAAAATTATCTACGTCAATACTGGTTGTGTCATACAAGACTATTAGCGTCCATGTGATTTTCAATCAAAATACGTCGACATGGACTAAATTGAGATAAATACAAAAAGTCCGAAATTAAATTAACAATAAAAAAGCTAAAATTAAATTAACACGATTACAACATAAATTTTTTTATGATTTTCTCAACCAACCATGTGAACCATTTTATTCTTGTTAACACTTGTCTAAAAGTTTTTCTTCCATACTTTAGAAGATATTGGATTTATTTCCCCCTTAAAGTTTCTTTTTACTTTGCAACTTTTGCATCTATGGTATGTCAACGTCATACGTAATGACTGAATAATATGGACAGATGAACAAAAACTTCTAAAAAGATTTTACGAACATAGAATCTGATCTTAAAACTTTACAAAAGAGAATACAACACAATTGAGTAACTTTATAACCACTATCCGACAACAAATGTCGGCGTGTCTTTATAAATTAGAAAAAGAAAGACTAAGGCCAGGGGACGCTGATGTAACGACAAAACGGAGCCGCTCCCGAAAAGATGGCTGAAAAGGAAGGAAAACGAAAAAGAAGAACCAAAACATTCGGAACGCGTTTGGTAACTATTCTCATTCTCAGTTTCTCATCTCTGGACAAATTTGAGAAAAAAAAACTATTTGATAAATTTTCATTCTCATTCTATTTTCGAGATAAAAGATGACTGAATATAAATTTAAGACGAGAAATGAATATTTTTATTTTTGGGGCAATAATGAACATACCAATTAATAAGTTAATTTTTTTTTTTAGTTTATCTCTTATCACCGCCCCCGTTCACCGTTTACCGTCGCCGCTGGTCATCGGCCACCGTCACTGCCCGCTGCCGATCGTCGCCGTCGGTCACCGGTCACTAGCCATCATCACCGACCGCCGATCGCCGGTCACCACCGCCGCCACTAGTCACTATCATCGCCGTCAGCCACCAATCATCGACCTTATCACCCGTTGCCGCTATTATTGATCGCCAGTCACCGCATTTCTTTTATTTTTCTATTATTGGTATAAGAAATTTTGTGCAACTACTAAATGGATTTCTGTTCTTTTTCTATTTCGAAGATAGAAATTTTGTTCAATTACCAAACACGATTCTCTTTAAAATAAAAATAAAAACTAATCCGACAACTATTTTTTTTAAAAACTCATTTTAAAAAAAAATGTTCCAGAATGTTTCTGGAACGAAAATGATTACAAAGCCGAATCCTGGGTGGAAAGCCAAACCCGACCAGGATGCATCTTCGGCCATTTCAAACCCCTGCTCGTCTTACGTTGGGAAAATCCTTCCATTTGATTTTCATTTTGTAATTTCTCATCGACTTTAAGGCTGAATAGATTAGATCTCATTCGTGCCTAGAATTCAAGCCATACCGCTTAACCCTAAGCTAAGGATTGCTATTCGTCAACACTGTCGCTCGCTTCACTATCACATTTGGCATTTATGTCACATAATAGCAATGTAGCAAACTATGAATATTCACATGGTCACATCACCCACATAAGATTACACGTACTACTCGATTCACAAAACCCCATTTACATCAAAACCTTCCATCTTCTTCTTCTATACCATACCGAGCAAACAAACAAACAAACAGAAAACAACCTTGACGTTGGCCTTGTTCACTATCACCCCCCATCTTCTCTTCTCTTCTCTCACCTCCTCCGTCTGCTTACTCCGCCCTCTCTCTCTCCGAATATCCACCCCCGGAGATGTCGATGGCCTTGACCTCGGGTTTCTTCTCCTCCACCTTGGGGACGACCACCGTGAGCACCCCGTTCTCCATGTTGGCCCGCACCTCGTCGAGCTTCACGTTCTCCGGCAGCCTGAACCGCCGCGCGAACCGCCCGCTGCTCCGCTCCACACGGTGCCACTTATCCGTCTTCTCCTCCTGCTCCCGGCGCCTCTCGCCGCTGATCTGCAGCACCCTCCCGTCCTCCACCTCCACCTTCACCTCCTCCTTCTTCAGCCCCGGGAGGTCCACCTGGAACACGTGCGCGTCCGGCGTCTCCTTCCAGTCGATCCGCGCGTTCGCTATGGCCGTGGCCTCCCGGTCCCCGCCGGAGGGCGGGACGGCGGCGACGCCGAAGCCCTCGAAGGGATCCCATATGTCGAGGGAGAAGGGGTCGAAGACGCCGCTCCTGCGCCCGCCGAAGAAGCTCGGCATCAGCGACATGGTGTCCGACGAAACTCTCGAAAGTGATGATCGCAAGTGGCGGTGCGTTTGGTGCTTTCCAAGAGAGCTGATCGGGGAGAAGGAATTTATATAGACGGAAAGAGAGAGTGCAGTTTAGTGGGTTTCATGGCGCTTCTGCATGATGACAAGTATCGGTACGAAGTGAAAGGTGTCTGTCCATAAGATCTCCCTCTTTCCACGAGGTTCCACGGGCTACTTCGGAACTCTGAGCTTGAGTTTAAACGTTTCCACGTGTGAGAAGAGAGACAGGAATATGGAAAGGGCGACAGAAGTTGAATGGGCCGTTAGAGGCCCAACTAAGTTGGAGACTGAGTGGACTGGGCTTGCTGTGAAACTCAATATGAAGAACTAAAAGGCAGGCTTTCCACTACTTTTTTTTCTCCGGGACTTAATTCATGAGAAATGAATCGGATCATTAGAGATGATACGGCTGCATTTAGTTCAGCTTTGAAAATGGGTTTTGGAGAAACGATAAAAGCTAATAGAACTTGCTTTCAGCTTTCAGTATTTTTAAAGTCAGTTTTCCACCTCAAAACCTCAAAAACTACCAAACACCTTATTGCAGCGGCTTGGAAAAATTGAACCAAACGTACTTTACATTTGTCAAAATGGACCATAAATCAATTTTTTAATTCATCTATGATAAACTGAGTAGTTATATGGATTAATTATATATAGCGGATCGTGGTATCAAACACAATAGGAAAATACCTACTTTATTATTGGATTCATATAAATATAAAATCAGTCATTTATGGGTCTTAAGTAGGTTTATAACTTACTTAAATTCAACACCTCTATAAATCACTTTTCATTATCTCTCGCCCCTCGCTCAATCTCACATTCGCTCACTCCTTACTCTTATTTCATTTTGGGAATGAATTTTCTTAAATCGGATTAAATATAAAAATATTTTAATAACATTGATCGAATCGAGTATGAGTTATTTATGATGAGAAACCATTAGGTGGTCCGAGAGCTCCATATTAGCGTGGTCCTACAACACTCAAGAAGAGACGCGTGGAGTCTCGTGGAGTCTCGTGGAGCTTGCTAGCTAGGAAACGAATTACTATACAAATTATCTCTCACTCACCTAATCTAGAAACACTAGCCTCTTGCAACCCCTCTTTAGCTTTGCACACATTGTTCTTCTTTTTCTCGTATTCTCTCTCCTCCCCATTCATTCTCTCCTCTATTGAAGAGGGAAGTCTCTAGCAAACACTTTGGTGGAGTTCCCCCTCTATTGCCGATGAAGCACATTAAGATTGCCCCTTGCCTAGCCGCGAGGGACGGTGAAGCCAAACGGAGCCATCTCCCAATCTCATCTACTAGCCCATCCTCACAAAAAACTTTCAAAACCCGAAGGAGTGCTAATTGCTCGGGCCCGGTGCTTCAAACCCCAGCAAGTTAGCGTCGGCGGGGAGCTTAACTGCCAACCTGGTGGTCTACGTGAGCTTCGGGAGCCTTGTGGTGATCACAAGGGACCAGGTCATGGAGTTCCGGTATGGTTTGGTCAACGGCGGGGTGAGATTCTTGTGGGTGCTGAGGCCGGACTCGGTCGCCGAGAAAGATGGCAGTGACTGGATCCCGGCGGAGCTCGCGGGGGCAGCGAACAAGAGAGGGCACTGTTGCATCCTCGATCCTCTCGTTAGAAGTCACTCCAAGCTTTATCGTCATCTGAACTTTAACAATAGACACTTCGTGCCACTGTCGCACCAAGCGGGCGTTTCTCTCCTGAAAAATCAACACGTCGCGTTTTCCTCGCAGGTATCTAGTGGAGTGGACCCCACAAGAGGAGGTCCTGGCCCACCTAGCCATTGGCTGTTTCCTGAGCCACAGCGGATGGAACTTGACCCTGGAGGCCACGGCCTCCGGAGTCCCCATGATCTGCTGGCCCTGTTTCGCCGATTAGACGATGAACAGCAGATTCATGGGCCAAGTGTGAAAGAACGGGGGGGACACGAAAGATGCGTGCGACAGAGTCCTGATCGTGAGGACGGTAAGAGATATGATGTATCCAGCGAGGGACCAAGTTCTGAGAATCTGTGGAGAAGATGGCAAAGCTTAGCAGAACCAGTTCCGGTCTTGGAGGCTCGTCCTATCGCCATTTGAAGAGGTTGATTCTGGATGTCAACAACATGGCACCCCACCAGAATTGAATTGCGAATCGAAAAGATATTGATGGAAATACATTTACTCGATACATAAGGAAACATTGCTGTCTCTACTCTCTAGCGGTGGCTAGAATATAGAGAGAAGGAGCAATAATCATATGAGGTAAAGTAATTTGACTGGTTTTATGTGACTTTGATTATTGGGAACAAAAGAAAATTTCCTATGCCAGCAAGTGTGAGATCTCGGGTTCACTTTGTGACAGGGAAGTGTTTCCTTGTGAATCTCCAAATGTGGATGACCTATATTCGGTCGAATTGGGAACGCGAACTCAATCTAGTGCCCCAAATATGACTTGGGATATCACCTAAGGTTTAGGACAAAAATAAATTTGGGGAGAAAATTTAACAAAGAAATCATAAAACTAAAAGAGAAGGATCCTTGGCTCTGCATAGTGGTGCGTTGATCTCCTTGTATGATCTAACCTTTGATCTTTGAGAAGTGACCACACAACAACAGTAACACCAAAGCCATTCATGAGAAAGTTACCTAATTAATCCTAAGGATATCAATTCAATCTTACAGTTCTTAACTTCGTCATCTTAGAATAAATTTTTGTGTGAAATTCTAATAAAACTCTTCCAGTTTCCATTAGAAATCATGGATTTCATCGAATCTATCGAGTTAAAACGTCATTGTAGGTGGTCCTTCCTATTAGAGGGCCCAAATACACAGGCCTATCATTTGAAATCACCTTGCATCTGTAGGATGGGTTAGAAATTGCGTTTGTTTGATTGAAGACTTCATAATAATAGATATTATTTTTAATTTCAAGGAAAAATAGTTAGTTTTCACTTGTTTGATAGTTCAAAGAAAACGATCATATTCTGGATAGAAGATAAAGTTAAGATGTTTTTTTCCCAATTAAAACTCATTGTTTTTAGTTTAGCATAAAGCATTTTTTTATAGATCGAATTAGTTTTTCTCATGTCGTTTAAACATCGGAAAAATGGAAAATAATATCCTAAAAATAACCTTCTAAATCCAGCCCAAAAAAAAAACAATGCCTTAGCTCAGTGAAAATTCTACATTACGGCGGCGTCACACGGCAGCAACCATTCATTGAATTGCTTCCATGATACACGATAAACTTCTGGCAAAATTCATTGACAAATTGAGCATTTCTCACTTTATAATTCAGGTGTTTGTCTATCGATCCACGTTAGGGGAAAAAAAAGGACACTGACCCAATGCTGAAGTAAATCATAGTCACTTTCTTCACATGTGCTGGATGTCACCAATTAAGTGCTTTCGTGGTCCTATGGTGGCCAGGCAATAAGATACCAAGTAATCTCAGAGCCGTCCTTGACCTTCCGGGTTTGAACCCCGGGACAAGAGCATCGCATCAGGTGGCATCGTGAAGGACTGCGACTTGACAACAAATCGTCCGATAAGAAAGGGCGAGGCGAGGCGGGGCCGACAACAATCGTTCGGCAGGATTCGAACGCCTCGGCCTTTGTCCTGGACTCAGCCATTTCAAAGGGCTTATCCTTTGGATCCTTAAGCATCGCTAGCGGCCACTTTCATAGGATGGGCGGAGCTTGAAGAAGCGAGAGCCCCTTTTAGAGAAAGCCATTGTGCTGTAGCCATAGCGATCCCGAAGTCCTGCGCGGGAGGGAGATCTCATTCAGCAGATCGAAGGTATTCTAGGAATAACAGGCTGACGACTCCCGAGAACTCTTAATCAATGGAATCGTTTGGCACCTCATAATTTTTCTTGGTAGGTTTCCAAGCACTACCCTGCAGGTTTTTCGGACAAGAATTGTCCAACCCGTTTGGTACCCACCTTCGGTGTCTCGATAGCTTTCAGCCATCTATGCATTAGTTACAAATTTCACGACTATGCTGTTCACGTGAATGGATGATGCGAATGAAGAGACAGTTCAACAGGATAGCGGATCACGCCTTGTAGCAGTCATTTGAAATTTCTGACCACAATCCAATCATCGGATCCAAAGGACCGCAATGGATCCACGGCCTGTTCCTCCTCGTCCTCCTCCTCATGTCATCGTCTTTCCTTTACCTGCTCAAGGCCATGTGAACTCCATGCTCAAGCTTGCCGAGCTTCTTGCCATCTCTGGCCTCCACATCACCTTCATCAACTCCGAATACAACCACCATCGCCTCCTCCAACATGCCAACATCCAAGCCCGTTTCGTTGGCTACCCGTTCTTTCATTTCAAGACCATATCGGACGGCCTCCCGATGGACCACCCGAGGCGTGGCGACAACTTCATGACCACATTCAATTACATCAAGAGCATAACCAAACCGCTCTTTGAAGAGTTGGTGGCCGCTCCTGATCGGCAGGTGACGTGTATCATTGTGGACGGGATCCTGACCTTCACCATTGATGTCGCTCGAGACCTCGGAGTTCCCATCATTGCGTTCCGCACGGTCAGCGCGAGTTCCTTCTGGGCTTATTTCTGTATTCCCCGCATGATCGAGAGTGGAGACCTCCCCATCAAAGGTATTGTTCCCATTTCAGCATTCACTGAACCCGTTGGCTCTGTTCATTTTCGAGAAAAGCTTGATCTAAAAGTAAGGTATGGGGTTGAAAGGGTACACAATAATTAAGAAGTTGGAGTGAAACTCATTGGGAATTTCATCGAGCACTTGGACTTCTAATTTATTTGTAGGAGAAGAAGACATGGACCGTTTCGTGACGAGCGTGCCGGGAATGGAGGACATCCTCCGGTGCCGAGACCTGCCGAGTTTCTGCCGAGCCGCCGACCTCTCCGACTCGCTCCTCCAGTACGTGGCGACTCAGACTGTCCAGACCACTCAAGCCCGAGCTCTCATCCTCAACAGCTTCGACCAACTGGAGTGCGCCGCCATTTCCCAAATTCGAACCCACATCCTGAACCTCTACACGATCGGCCCTCTCCACTCACACCTCGAATCAAGGCTGTCGTCGTCGCCGTCATCACCACCACCGTCGTCAGCAAGCAATAGTATCTGGGAAGTCGACCGTAGCTGTATCTCGTGGCTCGACGAGCAACCTCTGAAGTCGGTCATCTATGTGAGCTTCGGGAGTATCACCCCCCTCAACAGGCACGACTTCGAGGAGTTTTGGCACGGCCTCGTGAACAGCGGGAGGCGCTTCCTGTGGGTCGTGCGGCCGGACTCCCTCGTCGAAGGCGGCCCCAGCGCCGTCCCGGATGAGCTGAGGGAGGCGACCGCGGAGAGAGGGTGCGTAGTGGGGTGGGCCCCGCAGGAGGAGGTCCTGCACCACGGCGCCGTCGCCGCGTTCCTAACGCACAGCGGATGGAACTCGACGCTGGAGAGCGTGGCCGCCGGGAAGCCGATGGTGTGCTGGCCATTCTGGGCGGACCAGCAGGTGAACAGCCGGTTCGTGAGCCACGCTTGGAAAATGGGGCTCGACATGAAGGACGCATGCGACAGGGTGGCGGTGGAGAGGACAGTCAAGGAAGTGATGGGGGAGAGGAAGGAGGAATTCGCCGCGGCGGCCCGTGAAGCGGCGAGGAGGGCGAGGGCGGCCGTGAGCGACGGCGGGTCCTCGTGGGACAATCTGGACCGCTTGATTGAAGATATAAGGTCCATGAAGACGGCCTGCTGAAAGCGAACGTCTGTGATTTCTTTCCGTTACTGAAATAGAGGGTTGGTAAGATTTCCCATTTTAAGCAACATACGCCGATCGATGCTCATGGGGATCTCCTCTGATGTCTCAAGTTCATAATCGTCAAGATGTCTAGCTATAAATTTCAAAGTTAGATGCACGTTCACATCATAGCCATTGCTTAGATTGTTGAGATGTCGTAAATAGACATGGATGTTAACAGAGACAATCTTATGTTCCCTTTTATCATAGGGGCTAGACACTTTCCTAGGTGCCAAGATTTTCGGAGAACAAGCCTTCTTTTGAGTAGCCATTGAATTTAGTAAAAGTTCGGAAGTAGTATCGGCTAAGGCATGATGCTTCGATTTAGTGCCAATAAAAAGATTCGAGTTGTGCTTTCGCTATATCATGATTTTCAAGTGTTTGCACAAAAAGTGATCAATATCTGATTATTATCAACATGTGATAAATTTGATTGATGAGAGTAAAGTTTGGTCATTTATGAATGAAATTATTGACGACTTGATGAATCGACCACTTGAAGAAATGAAGAGAACCGGAGTCAATGTCTCGACCCTCCCTTAAGATAGACCCACTAAGGAATTGGTTAATGGATTATTAAGTTTAAACTTAACTTAAGATTTTCCAAGTTCATACCATTTTTAACTTAGGTTCAAATTATTTAACAAGCCAAATCACTTTCAATTAGGAATCGTCACGAATCCATCCTTGACGGGTCGATTAAAAAGCCATATACAATATCGGGAAATTTATGGTATGTACGTTTTCGTAACACTTTTGTTCTCGAAAATAATTTTTGTTCAGAAATAGTTGATTTTCTATTTTTATTCTAGCATGCGATTCGAGGATCGGCAGGAATGTAAAGTGAATAGTTTTTATTATTTCTTTATATTTTTTCGAATCTTATGAATTTCTTTCTCTCTCTCAAAATCTTATGGCTCACGTAATTCGATTTTTATTTATAAGAAAACACGCGAAATATATTTGATTCGAATTCGGGATGACATTAGATGGGGGGAAAGCAGATTCGACCGTTAAAACTCCCCCTTAAAGATTTCCCGCAGTACGAGAATATGGAGGGGAGAGGCAGTACAAGGCTAGTCGGTTTTGCAGTACCGAAGTAACTGTTCGTAGGGCAGTACCGTCCGACATCTTTGTCCTGCTTTCGGGTAGGGCAGGTTGGTGAACCTCCGGACAATTTTGTTGTGAGTTGGCCATTATTGGAATGGGGACACTTAATTTGTTAATTGGGATTTTGACCGAATTTTGACCTGAAGTTTGGACCTTGCCGAGATCTCTGTGCAAGGGCACAATGGAATCGTGCTCCGTGAGAACTTCCTAATGGCGCCCAATTTGACCTACTCCGATTGTTGTCGTGGGACGTTGTCGTACGCCGACTTTGAACCGTCCGTCTGCGTGGTAAAAGTCACATGAAATTGAACATGGATTGGCGATCGCAATCTCAATACGGACCGCGTAGGCCGGTGTAATGGGATCGAATGATAGTCGGACGATTCAAGAGAGTTGAAGCAGGTGCGGATTATGGTGATGGAGAAGCCTTGAGAGAAGAGGATGTCTGGTGAGCTGAACCATTGGAGTTATTTGTCCTTGCAAGGAAGCGAGAGGGTAAGATTTCGTAGTCCAATCTCGACTTCATCGGACTAAATCTCGGGTCCACCACGAACACACCTGTTCGCTGCTTGTTTTTTTTTCCCTGGTGCACGTTGTGTCTTGTGCGTGGAATGAAGGGACGAGAAATAGCGCGTTTAGGGTCCAATCAAGAGGTCGATGATCCAAAATTCGCTCCTCCTGCGAGCTTTCTCTCTCGCCTAGGGCGAGTCTTCCCTATCCTACTCAGTGATAGCTTCCTTAACCTAACTCACCCAGATCGTCCTCCTTCATCGGCACAGGATGATTACCCAAACCACAAACCCACCAGATTGAGGATGTCATGTCTTCCTCCCTGACCCTCGAGAAACCTTTTAGGGTTTTCTTCTTTTTGAATTAGATTACACATTCATCTATGGAATCCCACTTACCCACAACCAAATACTATACACAGACCTTATTTTACCATTACATCCATCCATTCTTACATATCTAACTACTTTGCTAACAAAACAGTAAACCCTTCTGCGCCCTCCAGTATTGCGCATCCAGAACCCCCTTGATCCATCGAAGCCCTGCCATCCATGGAAGGAAATCAGGAGAATCAGCTCCGTTTATTGACCTTGTGCAAGCGCATGGGAGATTTATGGTCTGCAGATGATATCACGAAACTGAACGTGGGCATCCCTGAGATACAAAGAGAAGCGGATGAGTACTTATTGTATGGTAAACTGTTCTCCAAACCAAATGTTAATTTTCAAGCATTTTGGTCAACCATGAGAAAAGATTGGAAAACAGAGAACGCCAAATGTGAAATGATAGAACAAGGTTTATTTGTTTTCATTTTCAAAAACAGGGAAGAGCTTAAGAGGGTACTTCAAACAGGGCCCTGGTCTTTTGCTAGCAATCTATTGGTTTTACAGGAAGGAGATCCTCCAATCCCAGAACATTGTTATGAGTTTAATCACTGCTCCTTTTGGATACACATAGTAGGCCTTCCTCGGCTAGCTATGACAGAAGAAAGTATAAGGCTGGTAGTCTCAAAGCTGGGTGACATTGAGGAGATTAGAACTGAAGCCAGAAATAACAGTTCAAGGAAAATAGGGAAAGCAAAAGTCAAATTAAACTTGCTGAAACCTTTGAAAACTGGCACTGTTATTCTTGTGGGAGATAGAAGCTGGTGGATTGATTTTAAATATGAAAGGCTTCCGCATTACTGCTATTCATGTGGCTAGATTGGACATTATGCTAATTATTGTCCAAGTTTTCCCTATGAAGAATCTGGAATTGAACAAGATAAACCAGGCCGATTTGGCTCATGGTTAAAAGCAGAGGTTAAGGATTTAAGTCCTTGCTGGCATACTTTTTATGGAGAAATTGACCCTGCTATAGAACTGGAAGATATAATCCCTGAGACCCCGTTGACACAGGCTGGAAATACTGCAATGTTTGACCCTATCTCAGGGGGCAGCCATGCAGTAGTATTATACAATCCTATAACTCGGCCCAGTATGACAACACCACTCCCAGTAGAACAAGAGAAAGGGAAGAGTGTGCAGCAGCCACAGTTTCAGAAAGGGATTAATGTAGTGCAAACTCCAGAGGTGAATACGAAAAGAACATTTAGACTAAATCCAAAAAAACAAGTGTTCAAGAAACCATGTAAACGCCTCCCTTATGAAAAAAGAAATCCTATGATGGATCTAGCTGAAGTTGAGAATCTCACAGATACCTAGATTCAGGTTTGGGAAGGGGGTTTGACAGGGGCTTTGGTGGCTGGCCCTAATATGCCACCGAAGAAATTATGAAGTTTTTAAGCTGGAACTGTCAAGGTCTAGGCTCTCCCTTGACAGTCCAGCACCTTCGAGCCTTGACGGCTCGAGAGAGACCTAACATGGTGTTCCTCATGGAGACGAAAAATCAAAGCATGGTAGTGGAAAGAATAAAAAGGAGATTGAAGTTTCAGTCTATGCTAGTAATTGATCCGATTGGTCTTGCTGGTGGGTTGGCTCTATTATGGGATGAATCAATGCAGATTAATGTGGAACACAGTAGTCAAGAGTTTATTGAAGTATCTTGCAAGGATATTACAGCTGGTTGCTACATGAAGATTTCCTTCTTACATGCCTCAACGAATTTCCAGGAGAGAATCTCTCTGTGGAATACTTTAAGGAATCGAAATGGAGCATCTACTACTCCTTGGCTGTGCATGGGTGACTTCAATGAAGTGCTATTTCACTGGGAGAAAGTGGGGAGAAGAGAAGCGGAGAGATATCGGATGTTGGCCTTTAGGGAATTCATTGACACTTGCTCCCTGATTGATATTGAAAGCAAGGGATGTGCCTTTACATGGACAAACAAGAGAGAAGGGGACGATTTAGTTAAAAAACGACTTGACCGAGCGTTATGCAACATTGAATGGAGGGTACAATACCCTAATGCTGAAGCCTTTATCTACCCAGCTATTGGGTCGGACCATTGCCCTCTCCTTCTATGTCTAGATCCTATGCTGCCAAGGAAGAAGAAGCTGTTTCGATTTGAGGCGTTCTGGCTGGACCATCCAAATTGCAAAAATGTGGTAGATAAAGCTTGGAATGATGGAGTTGAACAGCAAGGGAGTTTGATATGGAAAATAAGAAGAGTGATCCATGAGCTGGGAAGATGGAGCAGAGAAAATTTCAAAAATGCTTCAAAACAGATTGGAGAACTTAATTTCCAACTTACCACTATCTTGAACAGAGCCGATACAGCAGACATGAGGGAGGTGTATAATAATCTTGTGGAGAAAATTGGCAGATTATGGAGACAAGAAGAGTTATACTGGAGCATTCGGTCAAGAATCAGTTGGCTGAAAGAAGGAGACAGGAATACAAAGTTCTTTTATGCTACAACAATACAAAGGAGGCAACGAAATAAGATTACTATGCTAAGAATGGGGGAGGACGACTGGAGCAGAAATCCTCAAGCTATAAAGGCACATGTTGCTGAGTACTACGAGGGTCTATTTACCTCGGTAGGAGCTAGATTTTACCAACCAGTATTAGAGTAATGCCAAAAAACTGTATCAGATGAGATGAATGCTGAACTTATGTGTCAACCTACGAGGGAAGAGGTCCAGCAGGCTGTTTTCCAAATGGGGGCAACTAAAGCTCCGGGACCTGATGGTTTGAGCGGCTTATTTTATCACAGCCAGTGGAATGTTATTAAAGAAGATGTCTTTCAGATGGTAAAGTCTTTTCTTAATGAAGGATCCTTTGAGCCTGAATTAAATGCAACTAATATTACACTTATTCCAAAGGTGGCGAACCCAGAAAGCATCAGTGATTTTAGACCCATTAGTCTGTGCAACTTCAGTTATAAAATTATCACTAAGGTGATGGTTAACAGACTGAAACCTATTCTCCCAAACATCATCTCCCCTGAACAGAGTGCCTTTGTGGAAGGACGTCAAATACAAGATAACATCTTTATTGTCCAAGAAGTCCTATATCAGCTGAGAACAAAGATGAGAAGGAAGAAGTTTCAGGCAATATTGAAACTAGACATGCAGAAAGCCTATGACAAAATAGAGTGGGATTTCCTATGTGATTGCATGTTGAGAATGGGTTTCTGCGAGAGTTGGGTGAATTTGATCAGATTTTGTATCTCCACAGCGAAACTGAACATCCTAATTAATGGAGAAGCATGTGAAGCTATAAGTCCTACACGAGGTATAAGACAAGGAGACCCCCTCTCACCTTATTTGTACATATTAGTGGCCAATGTTCTGTCCTCTATGGTAAATAATGCTGTTCTAGATGGAACCTTACAAGGAATTAAACTAAATCCCCACTGTCCGACTATCTCCCACCTACTTTTTGCTGATGATGCCATTTTCTTCATGAATGGTACTGTAAGGGAAGCTCAAAACCTTGCAAACTTACTGAATTGCTACTGTTTTGCCTCGGGACAATCCATAAATTTGAACAAATCAGGAGTCTTCTTTGGGAAGAGCTGTCCACAGCAATTGAGATGTAATATAGCAGCTAAGTTAAGGGTTCCTATATTGGATAAAACTGGGAAATACTTAGGTATACCATCTGATTGGGGCCAAACAAAAAAACAGATGTTTGCCTGGATTCTAGCGAGAGTTGATAGAAAACTGGAAGGCTGGAAGGAACAGTTAATTTCAAAACCAGGGAAGGAGGTGTTAATCAAAACGGTTGTTCAGGCATTACCCCAATATGCCATGAATATATTCAAGATTCCAATATCAATCTGCAGAGCTATTGAGAAGAGGATTTCTGCTTTCTGGTGGAAACAAAATGCTAGACATAAAGGCATCCATTGGAAAAGCTGGGACTTCCTAAAAAGAAGAAAAGGAGAGGGAGGTATGGGTTTCAAAGACTTAGTAGACTTCAACAAAGCTATGCTGGGTAGGCAAGCTTGGAGGCTGAACCAGAACCCAAATGCTTTATGGAGCAGAATATTCAAAGGTTTGTATTTCCCTAATGATACGCTTTGGAATGCTGCTAAAGGTGCTAGACAGTCTTGGGGTTGGAAAAGTATTTTATTAGGCCGAGATGCATTAGAATCAGACATGCAATGGCAAATTGGTGATGGGAAACGTGTGAATTTGAGGGAGGACCGTTGGCTTAGATATGGCAGAATTGGTGGACCAGCTAACAGAGATGATCCTAAAGTAGTGGCTGAGTTGATTGATCCAGAGACACGTGTATGGAATGTGCAATTGGTAACAGAACTATTTGATATGGATATCCGAAGGGAGATACTAGCCACTCCTATCAGTGTTATCCCTAGACAAGATAAACTGATCTGGAGAGGGAACAAATCAGGCAGTTATACTGTCAAGAGTGGTTATAGAAGGATTCATGAAGCCAACACACAATCAACAGCCTCCCAAGCGTCCACGTCCTACCAAATTCCTAAAAATCTATGGAACGAAATCTGGAAGCTAAATACCTACCCCAGAATCAAGCAGTTCATGTGGAGTCTATGCACTGAAGGCCTACCGACAAGGAGTAACCTTAATAGAAGAGGAATTATACCTGAGCAAGCATGTCCCCTTTGCCTACAAAGTCCGGAATCCACAGAGCACCTATTCCTGTTATGTAAGTGGACAAGGAAGATCTGGTCACATCCCAGTGCCGATATCTATATACCTTCTAGAAACATAACAAGAATGGACAAATGGGTTAGTGATTACCTCAATTCGGGGATCACGACGCATAAAAAAGCTAAATTTGCTCACACCCTCTGGCTGATTTGGAAGGGCCGAAACACCCTGGTATTCCAAGGAAGAAGCTTCCAACCGGATCGGATAATCAATGAAGTTAATATCTCTCAGATGTTGTTTGAAAGATGGAACCCAACAAGCAAAGGGAAAACGTCGAACCCTACCTCGGAAGCGGCGAAGTGGAGACCTCCCGAGAAGAACTCGTTTAAACTGAATGTCGACTGCTCATGGCAGGAAAACAGATCGGTCAACTCTGTAGCCGGAATTTGCAGAGGAGAGGATGGACTGTGTTTTGATGGGTTCGCGAAGCAAATCGAAGCCCCCTCGGCTGCTGCTGGTGAAACCCTAGCCATACTGCACGGACTTCTCTGGTTAAAGGAGAAACGAAGTCTTCTGAAGGAGATGACTGGCGCACGAAGACTTAACACCGATCAAAGTGATCTGCTACTCAGCTTATCATCAGACTGCCTTTCGGTTGTAGAGAGCATTACGGGCCGTAATGATATACCGTGGGCCCTATCCCCTTATATAATGGACTGCAGAGAGCTATTGGACCAAATGACGGAGGTCCACCTGATCTTCGAGCCACGACTGACGAACCAGGCCGCTGACTGGATTGCCAAAGCCCACAGCTCCGGTTCTCTCCCTAGCGACTGGATCTCAAATCTCCCGAAAGATCTCTATCTTATTTTGTGCTTAGACTATCAAACGACTTGTCCACCACCATCGTTTATCTATTAATGAATTTCCATTGACCAAAAAAAAAAAAAAAGAGGTCGATGATCAAGTCTTCTCCAACCGGAGTTCAATCGCACCTCGTACTGAATCAACATTCCGAAAATCCCTATCGAGATCATTATTCAAGGATGAGCAATAGAGAAGCTAAAGATTTCCTAGAACGAGACCAAGTACTCGGTCAATTTCTGAAGAGACCGGTTTGAAGAACCACCATCCCGGAGACACTCGTCCACCTTCCTCTTCAAAGCCTTCAAACTCTCCCTCATCTCCTCTCCCTCGTCGCTCGCCGTCAACCTCCTGATCGCATCCTCGATCTCCCTCCTCCCCACCTTGTACTCCAAATGCAACCCGACTCCCCACTCGTTGCTCACGTACCTCGCGTTCACCCTCTGGTCTCCGAAGAAGGGCATGCACATCATCGGCACGCCCTCGCAGATGGCCTCCAGCGTCGAGTTCCACCCGTTGTGCGTCCAGAACCCGCCGACGGCGGGGTGGGCCAGGACCTCGTGCTGCGGCGCCCACTTCACGATGTGGCCCCTCCCGTCCAGGCCCTCTAGGAACCCGCCCGGCAGGACCTCGAGCCATTCCGAGCCCCGGACCGACCCGGGCCGGACCACCCAAAGGAAGTGCCGGCCGCTGTTTGCGAGCCCCCAGGCTATTTCCAGGAACTGGACCTCGCTGACCATTGAGAGGCTCCCGAAGCTCACGTAGAGGGCAGATTTGGGTTTCTCTTGCTTATCAAGCCACGAAATGGCGCTCCTATCTTGAGGCAACAAGCTGCTTGACGGCTCTACGGACTGCTTGTGGAATGGGCCGACCGTGAAGATCGGGACGGGGAAGCCTCGGCGGCATTCGGCGAGTTTGGCCGGTTCGAGCTCTTCAAAGGAGTTGAAGATGAGGCCCGAAGAGGCCTGTATGGTTTCGGCCATGGCGATGATGAGCCTAAGGACATCCTCGGGGTCTTTTGTGTTAATGACGTGAAGGTCTTTCACCTTGAGCGGAGGAAGTTCGGGCACAGCTTCCTCTAACCGGGAATCTGCGAGGAAAGAAATGCAGAAAACGATCAAACTTGAAGACCCATTAGAGCTGTTTTAAGTGTACACTTGTCTGCTTCCATAAAACAAAAGCTACTGCTCCACAGCATTAACCAATAGCGGTTAAGATGATTCTTGATTCAGGTTAAAAAAAAATTGACGTGGCTGGCCCATCTCCATCTACCACGACCACACGGTCCACAGCGCGAAAAGCATCTTGGTTTCTCACTAAATTGAAAACAGTAAGGCCAGAGATAATGACTTAAATAAGATAGACCACAATAGTTTATGATGACAATCAAACGGAGGTCATATTCCAACCAAATACGGGAGGTCTTGACTCACGTGGAAATTGATTTTTACAATACGATAACAGTGTAATCTATCAAAGTGTCTCATCAGGATTCCCGTATCTCGTACGGTAGGCCAAGGTGCTAAAAGCCAATTCGAGCGCAGGGGGATACGGAAATCGTTTTGTCAATGCTCAAAGTTTTCTTGATTAGCAGTAAAAATGTCAGGCGCGATGCGATGCCTCACAACTTTCTAAGTAAAAACATCACAAGGGCTTGCATCAAAATCTGACAAGCAGAGAGGACAATCTGATTGCTCGGATTCAAGTACATTCTACAGCTGTGGAGCAACAAGACAATGCTCATAATGTTTCTACTAGGTCCCGTGGAAACTGACCATGCAAAATTTCATGAAACAAATAATTTGTGATTGTCTATCTTCAAAAGGGAAAATGATTATTACTGGGACATTCACTTGTACGTGAAGATAACCATCCTACGCTTGCTCAAATGATTCTATAATGATGATTTAAGGCTTAAGCAGCGGATATGCTGCAAAAAGAAAGATTCTGATAGACCACTCGTGCATCAGAAAGAATCATGCTCTTGTTTAAAATTTCATAGTCTGCAGAAGAATAATAGATCTGTGGCCTTCCAATTTGCTATATGGTCATTTAAACTCAGTCACATATGACACAGTACAATCTATTTCACATCACAAGAGAACTAAGTTCCCTTGCCTAGGGATTTATGTGGGGAGATGAGGAAGAAGCTTACCTTGGAGCGGGAGGTAGCCCTTCTCTCGCATGAGCGGCAATGCGCAGAAAGCGAGAAAAGACGAGATGCTGCTAGTCCGCAGCACCATCCTTGGGACGTGAAGCTCGTCGGCAACTGCCTGAGTGAAGTGCCACACGGGGTCCGTTATCAAGCAGCATGTAGTCCGATCCTTCGAAGCATCATCGGACGACAGCTTGGCCAAGCAGTCTCGGAATGGCCCCACGCAAGTAACATTCATCAGCGTCACGAGGGCTATGAAGTCTACGGTCGAGTTCTGGCCCTCTAGCAAGCCGTCCGAGATGGGCTGGAAGTTGAAGTGAGGGTAGTTGGAGGACTTTGGAGAGTTGAAGTGGGTGTGGACTATGGTAATGGAGAAGCCTTGGGAGTAGAGGATGTTCGCAAGCTGAAGCATTGGAGTAATGTGGCCTTGCAAGGGCAGTGGGAAGAGGACGATTTCACGGCCCAATCTCGGCTTCACCGAACTAATTCTCGGATCCTCCATGAACAAATTTGTTTGCTGCTTTTTGCTGGTGCCTTGTCGTGTCTTGTGTGCGTGGGTTTGTGCGTGTGTTGATACGACAGACTCTCTTTTTATATTGGTACGAGGGAGTGTTGTGAAACACAGGACTGGCCTTTTTCTCAGAGATCAGAGTTTCATAAGATGATAACATGCTAACTCTTTTCTTTGGACACTTAACAATCTCACTTGATTGCATCGCTTCGGCTTCCTTGATGGGTTAAAATCAACCGAGGGTTGAAGGAGTTTCCACGACCACAAGGACATCAACCAACGCCCCAGTCGGTCCGAACATTATTTCTCTAGGACTGGACTAGACTTGATCTGGGGTCTCTAGACAGACATGATTCTCTGCAAGATAATGAAAAAGCATCGCAATATGCTAGTCCTTAGCATTTTGATTGTCATGAGTTGCTCAGAATTGTCTGTCGTTTCACATGAGATCTAACCATGTTTAGCCCATTCAACTTTAGACAACGGACCCAGTCTCGAACCTTCTTGGAACCCAAATTCGATGGGTCGCTCTACTGTGTCTGCAATCTCGGCCAATGTTGAGGACGATATCAACTGTTTCTAACCTCACAATGCAAAAACGCAGCTCCACGCCCCATGTACATCAGGCAGAAACTGTTAACTATCTAAGAAGTGGCACAATGGGGCAATCGCAGCCATTGTCTTGTCCCAAGGCCCCTTACAGACAACAGTTTGCTTTCATTGCCAGAGTCCCATCATTTTTCACAATTGCTCATAATCGTGACCCAACGAACTGGCCTACGTGCTGCTTATTGAGTTTGTGGGTCTTGGACGATTGTAGGAGCTTTGCTTCCAGGGATTCTCAAAGTCGGTTGACAGACTAGTTTCAGGAAACAATGTCTTCAAGGATGGATCCACTCTGCGATTAAAGCATCGAGTTTGATAAGACGGGTTGGCTTGAGTCCTTGTGGAAGTTTGATCTTAAAGCCACCAGAAAGTTCGTCTGCCGTAGAGCAACAAATGACTGCCTCCAATGACAAAACATTTGCGATCTCATAGTCACCAGTTACCAGCAAGAAGTATATATATAAGTCCATTTGACTTCTTGGTTAAACAGTGATAAAGATATTATAAATGGCATAACTCTTATGTGATGTCCACTTGATTACCATAATTTTTTAAACGATCACTCGAGTTCTTGAAATTTCAAACGACATTTCCTCGTATGTCACAACTTTTGCATCCATCACGTGGATATTATGACTTTGGAAAATTACTCACCGCAAATGCCAAAAATCTAACTAACATGGCACTTGTAATGATTTTTTTCGTAAGTTCAATTGAGAAGGCACGGGATTCAAGATATCAATTAAAAAGTCAAAGTACTAAAGTGCACGTTTATAAGAGTCGCAGTACTCAAGTAATAATTTATGGCGCTCATCGGCAACAATAATGTCCGTTTCCAGGGAATGGTACGTCTTTGAATTTGGTGCTTCTCCTATAAAAAATTGGTGAACCGACTACTTGGAAACTGCTATATGGTTTTCCCATTCATGAGAAAGACACAAAATATTTGTTTCAAATAGATTAAAACATATGGCGCAAAAGATCCTTAGTACATGCGGCTGCTTTTGTCAGATACAATAACGTGCAGATGCAGATGATCACAACAAGTGATTCGAAGCGTTCAGATCGAGACAAGAACTCTGCATCTGAAAATTATCATCGGACACGCCGGATTGAAAGTAGTGTTTTGCTCGAACACTCAACAATCTTTCGTCCTTTTTGATGTTTTTTTAATGAGAGTGTGAGAGTCATGGTGACTTTAGGAATCTATTCAGCTTGAGAACGAGGATGAACTTTGGAGCTTATAAAAGACTGGAAACGATGATGAAAAATGAAAAGACAAATCAATAACGCGAGAAAGGTATATTGGGAATGCGTGTTCGTGACCCCCTTCCATGATTACACGTCTGTCATATTTCTAACCAACTTATTAAAACCCTTCAGTAGCAGTTATTATTCTATTAGAATTGTTCTCCCGAGATTCCAGGTTTCCTATTCTCATGCTGATCTCATCCATAATTGATTGTAACTTCCAAAGCCACTAGGCTAATCAACCGTTGCTCGGTATCCTCGTCTTCAAATCAATATTCCTACTGTCATGTTCTCCTTTTGGTCCCAACGCCTGGCCAGATTATAAGATGGCTAAACCCTTGCTTGCTCCGACGATGAGTTTCACTAAACAACTCTGGGCTACTTGTCAATGTCGATATCAATGGAGCTATAGCTAAGTCTTCTTCATAGACGTCCATATCCATGCCATATGTTTGTCAATGGTTCAATGGCTTAAATCAGTTTTAATGACCAGTCCTCCTCGATCAATTGCACTCCATCATTCAGCGACAACCGCACTGTGTAATTGTCGATGCCACGCATCATAGTCATTGATAAACTCGCTTTGCAATTGTCTATAACTACATTCCGCAGTTGTCGTCAACTATGCCAATCACATCAACCAAACATAATTAAACCACCGAACTCACTGCATGTGGATTAGAAAGAGTTAGGTTTTTCTTCTCGTGTAGATAAGAACAGATAAAAGACAAAGTGGGATGTGTACGTATGCCTTCAAAAGCTTAATTTGTTAAGTGGCAACATAGCCGTCGCTAAAATTTAGCCATAGGCTCCATAAAACCATCATTCTTTACCTTCATCGGCAAGCGTACATGCGACAACCGGTGACGGTGGAGAGCTGAGACAGGTTTTTCGTCCCTTGGGGACGGCTTTTCCTACGGTCTGTCGTCCATTTTCCGGTTTGGCTGCATGGTCTGTGGACAATCCCGTTCGTGGGTTCAGGGGGATGCCATATTTGTACCCCACAACATTATATGAGGGACATCGATGGCATGTCCACAGGCGACTGAATCGCAGCTTACATTGAGTCGTTCCGCCCCCACATCGTCTCCTGCGGCTATTAAGTTTGATGGGCAAACTTCTTTTCAAATTCTCACTCTGCAAACTCTGTTAGAAGTGGGGATCGACCCCGATCTGTGGTCAATTAGCATTAGTTGTTTGATGCTCCTGTCTTCCTGTTAGGCCCGCGTAATCTCAAGACAGGTTTAGACCAAAAAGAAAAAGACAAAAAATAATGAAACACGTGATGCAAACTCGGATGTAAGCATTGGATACTTCCTCTCCTTCAGAGACCAATTGCTTTTCTCACCGCTATCCCGTCCTCCGCGTGATAATCTATCTCACTAGTACATCGTGAAAGTTTGTATTACCTGATACTACATTGAAGTCGAGTTTCATGAATCTTTAGTAGATGATCGAAGGACACGCTCAAGAAAGCAATATTTTCTTTTTAATAAAGATAGTACTATTTATGCCATTGAAAGTTGAAAACACAAACCACCACAAGTGGGTTCCAGTAACGAAGAAATTCACTTCCTAAAGCTACCAGAAAGTTATGGGGGAAAAAGACGCATAAATTCACTATATTAAACGTTAGTTATAGTCATCAGGTAAAGGATTGATTTAGCAGCTGAATTTTCTGGCTATGCACCTTCATGGACGGAGAACTTGGAGGAAAGGACACTACAAACTCTAAAGTACTAGAAATCTATCAAAGGACAAGCTATCAATTTCATTCTTCTAACTCAGTACACAAAATGATAAAATCTAAAGGTAAACATAATCTTCATGATTCAAAGTTCCCTACTATAATGAGAGTACCGAAATCATGGAACAAACAGACTCGGAAGAGGAATTGAAAGACAATTCCTAATAGGAGTTTAACCTCTAAAAGCAGACAATTCCTAGCAGGAGTTTAACCCCTAAAAGCAGAGTCCGACAGTGATGATAGGTAAACAGTGAAGCTGTCAAGAGACCTATGTGCTGAACCCCCTTCCTTAAAACACTGATCGAGCTTGTCCTTCAAACTCACTGCTCTGTACCTAATAGCTTCACATTCTGGATCCGCCATTAATTTTCTAATGGCGCTCTCTATCTGGCCTCTCTCCAGCTTATACTCCAAATGCAACCCAACCTTCCAAAAGTCACTTACGTATCTTGCATTCACCTTTTGATCCCCAAAGGAGGGCATACAAATCATTGGCACACCTTCGCAAATGCTTTCCAACGTCGAGTTCCAACCACAATGAGTCCAAAATCCACCGACGGCCTGATGAGCCAGCACTTCTTGCTGCGGTGCCCATTTCACAATATGACCCCTTCCATTTAACATCTCTAGGAACGAGCTTGGCAAACGTTCGAGCCAGCTCGTTCCGCAAATTGATCCAGGCCTGACGACCCATAAAAAGGGCTGCTCACTATTTGCCAGCCCCCATGCTATTTCTACGAACTTGGCCTCATCGATGGATGCAATGCTTCCCAGGCTCACATAGATAACTGACTTGGGCTTTTGCTTGTTCAGCCAGGAGATCGAGCTCATGTCTCGAGCCAGCAAGCTGCTCGGAGAGGCTGGAAAGTACTTGTGAAATGGACCAATCACGAAGATAGGAATTGGAATTGTTTGCCGAGCTTTGACGAGTTTTGTCCCCTCGACTTCTTCGGAGGAATTGCAGATGAGTCCAGAGGAGGCCCCGGTCGCTCTGCCCATGTTTGGTAATAACTGGTGGAGATCCTCGGGGTTCCTCGTGCCAACAACTGGAAGGTCTTTCATTTTGAGGGGTGGAACTTCGGGAACGGCCTTGTCTCGTTCGGAATCTAACACAGAAACAAAAAGGAAGCAGTCCATACTCTCTCTTGATTTGAAGAACGAGGAAGGCCTAACGTCAGATGGAACATTTTCTAATTCTAGATTTAAGATGAAATAACACAGATACTAGTCTCAGAATGACACCTATGCACGTCAAGAAGGCATTCTGTTGCACTGAGTATCCAAGAAAGATGTTTGCAAAGCAGTAAAATTTAGGTGGAGAAACGAAAAGAAGCATACGAGGCTGGTCATATCTGTACGAGACGTATACAATTTGTCTCCAGAGTTTGAAGAATTTAGCTGGAAAGCACACCTTTAATTGGGAGGCAACCCTTTTCTCTCAGTGATGACAAGGCAGAGAAAGCAGAAATTGCAGAGATACTAGTACACCTCAACACGATCCTCGGGATCTCGAGCTCGTCCGCAACTGCTTGAGAAAAATACCAAACGTCATCGGTTATCAAGCAAGCTACGCCATCCTCCGAGTCATCACACAAGACCTTTTGCAAGCACTCCCGAAATGGGACGACGCAACTGACATTAAGGCGCATAATGAACGCTAGAACATCGGGTTCCGAGGCGTCCTCTGTTTCTAGTAGACCATCAGGGAATGAGTTGAAAGTGAAGTGAGGGAAGTTGCGAGGATTAGGGGAGTTGTATTGGGTGTGCACGATGGAAATGCTGAATCCCTGGGAATGAAGAATGCTAGCAAGTTGAAGCATTGAGTTGATGTGGCCTTGAAGGGGGAACGGAAATAGCACAATTTTATGATGACCATTCTCTCTCCTGAGAAGTAAATGAGACTGATTTCCTGAGTACCCCATGGACAGATCAATTCTTATATGGGATGCTTCTTTTTCTTATGGCTCTCTGTTCTTCTTGCATTTATAGGAATAGATTGACATAGTGGGAACTCGAAGGCTGGACATGCAAATAAGAAATTGAGCTTTCATGATGTTATTAATGGGGTCCCATGCTATTGAATTGAGCGGGCCTAAAGATTTGATTATCGGATTCATATCAATCCTAAACTTTTCGATTAATCGAATGCAATGCTATATCTTTAAGTTTATTTCAATCAAGTACTTTCGGCGAAAATATATTCAAAACAATACTATTTTGCTTAATTTTCAAAATTTGCTGATATTTTTTCCTTTTTTCTTTCTTTTTGGTTACTATTCGTGGTCGCTTTTTCGCGGATCATCTTCAACCCGTGGATCGCCTGCTCAACATGTTCGACGCCGGTGGTGCCTATAAGCAATTCAACATCCGCATTGCTTCCGACGAGAAAAATCTGAGCTTTCTGACGAGGAAGCTTCTTTCGAGTTGACCACTTCCCTGAGTGAGAATTGTTCTCCAACTGCAACAATCGCACTGAAACGGAGGGGATGCGGATGGCTCGGCGCCTCCTCTTCTCAATGGCCATCGGAATGCAAGGTGGGCAGCGTTGAGACAGAGTTCGAGTATGACTTGGCCACAGGTCTGATGACGGTGAACCTCCCTATCCCAGAAGATGTTCAGATGCGGAAAAAAAGGATTATCATGATCTAGATGTGATGGGTTAATGGATGGGCTCACCGAGTAGGGTTGGTCTTTACGACCCAGTTAATTTGGTGATGATGGGTAATCGAAACAGAGTGGTCTACCGAAACTCTGGTTCTGTTTGCTGAGACTCTCTGGGTCTACGTCCATTCCTATTTGGTACTCTGTTCGTCAACAAATTCCTGAGATAACAAAGTAGCGAGTTTTAAATTTTTCTTTTGATTGTTAATTTTGAGCGATAGTATGGATTGATCAACCAAAATGAGAACAAAGAGAATTGCAGCAGCGCACACCAGATGTGGAATCGTTGACCTCCTGCCATTGCTGGAGGATTAATGTGTGTGAGAGAGAAGAAAGGCGTCGAGCGAGACTATCCATGTGTTATATCTAAACATTATCAAACACTGTAGAGTATATTTCCAAATTCATCTTATTTTTTATTCTGTCAGACCTTATCATATCCTACAAGAATTGTTCGGATGACCAAACGACCATAAAGTTGCAGTGGCACTTCCCCTTTAGACCAACGTGGGAAAGAGAAAGGTGGTCCAATGTGGCCCCAGAGAGCTATAAAGGTGAGAAGATGTAAGTAGACGGCAATCGAGTCCAAGTGCATGGCCAGGCAATAGGAAATTTGTAATCTCTCCTGATGACGACAGTGTGCCTCGCCGTCCTCGTGAATCAGGAGCTGAACGAATATTCAGTGGAAAAATTAGTTCGGTGACATGAATTTGGTTACTTGATATTTATCTTCTGTGATTGTTGTATTTGCCGAACTACTCTAATGAATTGAGCTTCTCTAGTCAACTGAAAGACATGCATCATCATGTAAACTCAAACTGTCAAATAATAAATTCACCTGGGATGCGACCGGAAAAAAGCTATATACTTTTTTTAGAGTTTACCTATCTAGAGTGAGCTTTCTCGTCACAAAGAAATATACTAAGCTTCATAATTACTATACTCCTTTGTTGGGTTTTGGCTACGTGCGATCAAAGTTTCCCAGAAACAGCACAAAAAGGCAAACGTGAGAAAGATCGTTCAAGGTAGTATACATATTGTGGCTAATTGGGGGAAGCCGTTCGAGGTTATTTTTAGCCCATCTATTGTCTGAAGAGTTTGATGCTGATATCTAACTATGGAAGCTCAAGACGCTGAGGAGTCTTTCCTTAAGCAAAAATCTCGTGTGAATCGGTTGAAACTAGGTGATAAGAACACTTATTACGTTCATAAAGAAGTCAAAGTTAGAGACCTTTAGGAATTCTGTCGAAGTTATCTATACTGAGGATGGAAGAGAAGTGGAGGACTGAAGCAGCCGTGACCTTTCTCAAATCCTTATTTGGTTCTCGTGACAATCTGAATGTTGATTTGTCTGAAAATACAGAATCTATTAGATCTCAGGCTCTCTGATGCTGGAAGGGATCCTCTCACAAATTCTGTTACTGCTCAGAAGATTAAGCAAGTGTTGTCGTCCATGAATCGGGACGGGTCTCCTCGGCCAAATGATTTTATACCACATACTTGCTAGTCAGCCTAGAGGGGTTTTGGGGAGGATTTGTCTGCTGCCATCATGGAGTTTTTTATAGCTTCTGGACTTCTCGGGAAGGTGAAAACAACTGCTAGCTATCACTTCGGTTCCTAGTGTCGAGTGTCTCGAAGATGTTCCAATTCCGTCCTATAAGTTGCTGCAGTATCACTAATAAGAACAAAAAAAAATTCTACCGACGGGCTTAAGCAAACTTTGCCACTCTTTATCAGTCTAGATCAGGCAGCTTTTGTTGAGAGAGGAATCTCTTGTAATAGAAAAATATGCCTCCGCATCTTTCTAAGGATTTGATTACTATTTGACATGGTAACCTTGTGTTGCAGTACGTAAAAGTTAAATGCAAACTTCTTTTCAAGATCTCACTCTACACTCTCTTTTTAGAATTGGGGATGGACCCCGACCGTTATTCAATTTCAGAAGATAATGTTTGTTGCTTGATGTCCTTGTCTTACTAACAGTTAGACATTATACCAATAAACATGCCACGAACATTAGAAAACATGCTACAAACTCGGATGCAAGCTACAGACATCTCCTTCTTGGTCCAAAGTCGTCCACAGGGACTCATTGCTTTTATTGAGACTGTCCCGTCCTTTGCAATGCTCTTTTTCACTAGTACACCCTATACATTTGTGCTACAGGATCCTAAATTGAGGTTGAGCTCCTCATTAAAGGCGCTTTCACTTAGAGATCATTTTACAGTGGCCTGGATAGCTTGCATTCGGCTTGCTTGAAGGACACGCTCAAGAAAACGATATTTTTTTAAACAAAGATAGTATGACGCATGCAATTGAAAGTGTAAAGCACAATCTCTAACAAGTGATTCGAAGAAATGAAGAGGTTTGATTCTTAAAGCTACCAGAGAGTTATGATAAAACGCATAGATTCACTGAATTAAAATGTTAGTCATGATCACCAGGTAAAGGATTGATTTAGCTGCTGAATGTTTTGGCCATGCACTTACATGGACAGAAGAATCCGCAAGGATAAATTAAGAAAGTAAACAATGAACTTTTGTAAATACTAGTGATCTATCAAAGGAAAATCTAACAATCTCAATTTAGTACATAAACTGATGGAAAACTAAAGGTTACAGTAATCTTTAAAATTCAAACCTTTACTATTATGAGAGTACTAATAATCAAGAACAAAGGGCATTACCAAAAAAAAAAATCAAGAACAAAGGGAATGGAAACAAGAATGCAAAGATAAATTCCTAGGACTTTGACCTCTATGAGTATGAGTCCTCCAATGATGATAGGTAACTGGCCAAGCTGTCAAGAGACCTATACGAGGAACCCCCATCCTTAAAGCACCGATCCATCGTGTCCTTCAAACTCACTGCTCTGTCCCTAATAGCTTCGCCTTCTGGATCCGCCATTAATCTCTTAATGGCACGCTCTATCTCGCCTCTCTCAAGCTTGTCCTCCAAATGCAACCCAACCCTCCAAAAGTCACTCACATATCTTGCATTCACCTTTTGTTCCCCAAAAGAGGGCATACAAATCATCGGCACACCTTCACAAATGCTTTCCAGCGTTGAGTTCCAACCACAATGAGTCCAAAATCCACCGATGGCCTGATGAGCCAGCACTTCTTGCTGCGGTGCCCATTTCACAATATGACCCCTCCCATTTAAAATCTCTAGGAACGAGCTTGGCAAATGTTCGAGCCAGTCCGATCCGCAAATTGATCCAGGCCTGACGACCCACAAAAAGGGCTGCTCACTATTTGCTAGCCCCCATGCAATTTCTACGAACTTGGCCTCATCGATGGATGCAATGCTTCCCAGGCTCACATAGATGACTGACTTGGGCTTTTGCTTGTTCAGCCAGGAGATCGAGCTCATGTCATGCGCCAGCAAGCTGCTCGAAGAGGCTGGAAAGTATTTGTGAAATGGACCGATCACGAAGATAGGAATGGCAATGGCTTGCCGAGCTTCGGCAAGTTTTGTCCCCTCGAGTTCTTCAGAGGAATTGCAGATGAGTCCAGAGGAGGCCCTGGTCTCTCTGCCACTGTTTGCTCCTACCTGTTGGAGATCCTCGGGGTTCTTTGTGTGGACATCTGGAAGATCTTTCATCTTGAGAGGTGGAACTTCCGGAACAGCCTTGTCTAAATCGGAGTCTTAACAGAGAAACAAAAAGGAAGTCAATACTCTTTCTTGAGTTGTAAAACATGGAAGGCCTATAGTCCTACTTTTCCCTTTGCTATTGCAACTTGGTTATGTAATGCGGGACAACAAGGCATCGAACATGTTCTGGTTCTAGTTATGAGATGAAATTAGCGGATATTAGTCTCAGAGTGACACCGTATGCATGGAAGAAAGGGCAGTGTCGTCAGTTAGACTTCCACGCAAATAAGCTGATGACAAATCAAACTAACAATCACTCGTCTATCATCAATGCCTTTGATAAGTACTGTAAAAACAGAAAAGAATGAATCTTATGTACATTCTACCTAACATGAAAGACGGCAGCAAATTTGTAAAGAAAAATATTTCTCATTCTCTATCGAAAACTCGACTCTTGACGATACCTCAGTGTTGGCTGTTGGGTACTGAACCATTTTGGGACTTATTTCTTTCCAATAAAACCACGGTCTCCAGTCAGCTGAAGTTCAAAATAAACTTCATGTTTTTGTCTGATCTAAAGGGCAAAGTACCAAAATTTGTTGCTTACTGCTGGACAAAGAAAGCAGTTCACCATTCAGCATATATGGAAGTTCCGAAGTCATACTGGGAGATGTTTGCAAAGCAGTAAAATTTGACTACAGAAAGATGGAAGTAAAACAAGCAACAAGTTAATTTTTTTTTTATTTTAACAGAGAGCACACAAGGTTGATCATATTGGTACAAAACACGAATACCACTTGCCTCTGGAATCCATATTGCTGAGACATGCTAAAATTTCTAATAATATAGCTATGAGGCAGACCTTTTATTGGGAGACAACCCTTTTCTCTCAGAGCGGACAAGGCAGAGAAAGCAGACATTGAAGAGATACTATTACACCTCAACACAATCCTCGGGATTTCAAGCACATCTGCGATCGCCCGAGGAAAATACCAAACGGCATCGGTAATCAAGCAAGTGACGCGATCCTCCGAGTCATCACACAAGACCTTTTGCAGGCATTCCCGAAATGGGACGACGCAACTAACGTTAAGCCGCAGTATCAAAGCTAGGAGATTAGATTCGGAGACGCACTCCGTTTCCAGTAGACCATCAGGGAATGAGTTGAAGGTGAAGGGAGGGAAGTTGCGGGGATCAGGGGAGTTGTACTGGGTGTGCACAATGGAAATGCTGAATCCCTGGGAATGAAGAATGCACGCAAGTTGAAGCATTGAGTTGATGTGGCCTTGAAGAGGGAATGGAAATAGCACAAGTTTGTGATGACCATTCTGTCTCTTGAGATGAGAATGAGACTGATTTCCTGAGTACCCCATGAACAGATCAATTCTTATTTTGATGCTTCTTTTTCTTATGACTCTCTGGTCTTCTTGCATCTATAGGATTGGATTGGCATGTTGGAATTTGGAGGTTGGATATTTTTTAATTATATTTTATTTTAAATCTATTTTTAATTCTTTTATTTTATTTATTTTATCTTACAACCCTGGCTAAAGAGTTCGCTAGCCAACCACCACAAGCAAGGGTGTTGGGCCCTCGTCTCGCCTTGCCCACCCTTGTCTGGATTTGGGTAAGGGCCCGATCCCCTCCCCGGTGATCGCCTCGCCTCTTCTATCCTTGTGATTGCAACCTCTCCAATCAAGGCTATGAAAAAAAGGAATAAAAATTATTGGAATATTATTAAAATTAATTCATGTCGGTGTCAACTGCAGCACCACGTCAGATGACCCATATCCACGTCAACGATTCCCTATCATGATTAGTCGAATGGACTCAACTAGCAAAATGTTGAAATGTTTAAGACTCATGTGACATAATTAAAAAGTTTACGACTGAATTAACAAAAATATATTAGGTTTAGAGAGAGAGAGAGCAATGGGTTCGACATATCATCGATTCAATAGCCTCCATTGTATATTCGGATAAAAAACTGAAAAAGAAGTAGGGTTCCAGTCTTACCACATTAATGTACACATAATTCCCTCTAAACATATATGTATGGTATAAATTAGTTGTTTAGGCCATTAAAGAAAGGTGCCATCATATTCTTCCAAGGCAGACAGACCATATTAAGCATTAATTACACAGACTTGAGAAGCTGACAACAACATAAACAAGAAGTGCCGACCAACCTAAAAAATCTATTTCATTGATTTAGCACCCCCACCAACAACAACAACAACAACAACAAAAAGTAGATCAATCTGAATTCATATATATTAAAGTGACACAATGGTGACATTTGATTTGTAGACACGGATCTGGCCGGCGGAAAATAAAAAGAGTATTGATATTATTACTCGTACATCGGAGGTGATCAACACGGGGTGGCCGGCCTACCCAAGATCGGCTTGAGCGATGATGCCCCTACATAAGATAAAACAAAATAAAAGCCCTCTGGCCCGCCATTGATATGACCTCTGAACTTATAATTTATAATGTGGTTTTTAAACTTTATCCCGACAGACAAGTAACGTCATTCCTAAAGTTTTTATTTGTTTGATACAGTCCCTCCTCCGTTCACGAACTATATGAAACTGATCGATTTTATCTTTCAATTGATTCAAGTTCAATATTGTCCAATCATTAATGTCGCACTTCAAGAATAGGAACAACATTAAGTATATCTAGTTGGGTCTCGATTCGGTCCATCGCAAGCATGCGTCCTTCATTCCTTTCAACACACCCCGTCATGTCGGGGCAATTGGCGTGCATTTTTCCTTATTTCTGTGTACTTTTTGTAGATCTGTCCATTGCAGTTACCAACAGTTTTAATATGACAGATGGAAATTAAGTTAAATGTGGTTCTTGGAATCGCACCGCATTCTTCAACCCATTCCTCGTACTGTCCGTGAATGTCGTCTTATGTCCCTAGCAGCGAACAGATGAAAGCTCTTACGCTATAGAATTTGACTTGACAAGATTGGAGGAAACGAAGGGTTGTTTTTTTATTTTTTTTGTACCCATTTGAAACCGGGCCTCATTGAAGATATGCTGAAGCTTAACTGAAACGATTTTGCTTTATTGGGCCGGGCCGGAGAAAGCCCAACTTGACCACTCCATTGCAAAAGGCAAAAATCTATAGCTGCCCTGAAAATGGCACGAGAAATTTCACGAACAAACTTATGTTTAGCTTAGCAAAGCAAAAAATACTATCGGCGTTGAAGGTTGCAATTCATGCCTGATCATCGTGCTTTAATCAATAATACTTGCCACTTTAGGTATCGGTTTCTTTCTTCTTTTTTCTAATTTCCGGGGTTAAAATCCATGTCGCGAAATTCTTTGTTATATTGTTGCTCAAATGCTCAACCGTTTGATTTACTAGTCGACCAAATTTCCACTTTTGTTGATGTATGACGGACTCCAGTCCACATTTGCAATAGCAAAGGTGAGTGTCGAATTCGAACTTGGCCACACATTTTGTTTAATAGAAATCCTCAAACTTTTTCAGATCCTCCTTATCCATCGATTCATAATCATCTCCCAATCGAAATCGGTAACTTAATCAGAGGAAAATTGTCCGAGTCGCTAAAACAAAACTTTGCAGTATCCACGAGAGAGTTAACAAGCAAAGCGACTATAAGGGTTGGTGATTTCCACCACCATCTCCACCGCACTCTTATGGCCTCGTCGTCGCAGAGACACAAACGATCTCACCGAAGAGGAGGACCGGGTGGCGGGAGAAGGGGCGCAGGCGGCAGCGGGCAAGGTTGTCTTGACCGGCGTCGGGGACCAAGGCGAGGTTGCGGCATCCAGTAGCGGCTCAATGCTGTGGGGGTGGCTCTCCATCCTTGCTGCATTGTAAAGTTTGGGTGCGCATGAGGGCAAAAGAGATGTCTTTTAAGTTGGGAAGATGCGTGAGAAAGGTTTTGGAACGTGAGGACGGTGCAGAGCAAAGTAGACACTATTCTTTGCGTTCATCACTTCATTATTCTATTCATTTGGAACGGAGCTTTCTCGGGCAGACGACGAACGAGGAAACACCATTGGCGACATCCACGGTCTCAAAATCACATGGTCGGCAATCGGCATGATCACAAAGGGCAAGAGGGAACACGACAGAGAAGAGCCGTTTTTTCTGAAAGCATGTTCCCAATCCCTGACAAAAACCATTTGCTTCGGATCTGCAAATACAACCACCGGGTACTGTCAGACCATAACCCGAAACTGCTGGCTACGATCTCTGAATATTGTTTCGAGAAGGACGTGTCGATGAATATGTTCGAAAACCTGAACATTTTGGAGTTTAATAAATCCGACCGCATTTATTGTGATCAAACTCGATGATGTGGCCGAAATAATTAATTTTTTTTGGTTATCGCTTTGAGCGCTTGATGAGTTTTTTACATCAAAAAAGGAGGATCCACAAATTGCGATATTCTCAAAGACCGTGTCATAACATGTATAGAGAATTTGGCTATCTTAACTTTTCGTGCATCGATATTTGAAATCGCCGATTTTTTCCGATTCGATAGTGCCTCTTCATGGACTTGGATCGAGCCCTCGCCCTCGCCCTCGCAATCCCCTTATTAAGCACAGAGGATAGATCTAATGCATCGCCACATCGAGATTATACTGATCAAAGAGGGAATCAAGTAAAGATTTAAGACCAAAATCGAAATTACAATGCATTATTAGTGATGTGAAACATGCGTGAATCCCCTCTCAACAATAATCCAACAGGGGAAAGGTAGACAACTCTAAAGTGGTGGATAATTGAAGGATAAGAAGCGAGCGTGCAGGTTTCAAAATAATATTGGAAGGATATCGATCTTTTAAAATAATTGAGAAAATTAATTTAAGAAAAAAACATGTTTTCCTTCATTACAAAAGTCTACTTGTATCACTATGTTCATGAGCAATTTCAGACAATTATCATATCTTTACCAATAGAAAAGTCAACGCAGGAATTCTTCCTTCCTTCCTTCCTTCCTTCTTCTTCAAAATTTGAATTATCAACTAAAATCACATGTATAATAAACCCAGTAGCCCTTTAAGTTTCGCCCGGATTTCTTTAAAATTCTAGGTTAAGTTTTGATTTTGACGAGGAATTCGTAAAGGGCTTCCCGGTTTAGCCTTTTGTCTGAGCAAAACACGCTCTATTTTGTAACTACGTAGACGAATGTTTCTGTTGTTGGAGGGATTACAATGGAGTGTTGTGTGTCCAATCCATATGATATATCAAATTAGTTATCGTTAAGTTAATCTCATGGACCCACTACTTAATTTTTTTTCTTACCATTAAAGAAAAATCTCGAAATAGATAAATCAAATAAGGATGTTAGCCACCCACCCATAGATAGCTCAGCTGGTTAGGGCGAAATCGGACTTCGTTGAGGTCTTGGGTTCGATTCTCCAGATAAACGTCTGTGATTCAAGTAGGGGTCCATGGTGGTGGGTTGTTGTGCTAGTCTCTCCCGAAGAATAGTCGAGGTGCGCACAAGCTGGTCCGAACACCTCGATTACCAAAAAAAAAAATTAAGATGTTTGCCTAATTGTTTATGGTATACAAGTTGTCGCTCCTATGACTTAGGATCTCACATCAATTGTGAATTGATAGGGGCTGATAAGTAAAACCACTTAACACTCAATGCCACACTCCACACCTGTTAATATCTTCGTGAAAGAGAACTTAAAATGGAAGCTTCCATGTTTCTCACTTTACCATGGATACGACAGTGGTGTCTACCATGGAGGCAGTCCTTGCCCCCAAGTGAAGTTCACCTTGAGCTCCAAAACCAAGGTTCCTTCAAGTTGAGGTTACCCCCACATCAATCGCAAAGAGGGCCGGTCGTCCGTTTATAAGTGTGGAAAAAAGTCTAGTCTTTTGAAGAAGAAAAAATTATGATAAGAGAGGCCCAAGGCCTGAAATGTCACATCTAACCCGACCAATCTCAACATGAAAAATACAAATTGTTACTCCTTCGACTTAGGATCCTCAAACCGATTGTGAAAATGCCAGTAATTTAAAACCATTTGACACTCGATGTCACACTCCACACCTCTTGACATCTTGGTGAAAGAGAAGTCAAAATGGAAGCTTCGGCGTTTCTCGCTTCACCGTGGACACTAAGTTCGGTCGAGACAATATCCACACAATAGAACGACAACGACCTCTAAAATTTTCGAATTCAAAGCCGGATCAAATAACAAATCGGAGCTTTGGGATTTGAATCGCGACTTGGTCATCGTGTCCCTTAAAGATGCGGTGGTGTCCGTCGAATTTCGTTCGATGGGGGGGATCGTGGGCCAAATCGGACAGATAGGATTCGCGGGACATCAATTTGAATTTGAAAAATCTCACTTCGTCCGAAAAGGCGAAGACGCAAAAACGTTCGAAACCCCGAGGCAGAGGGTTTGACCGAGTCAGCGACCGAAGCTGGCGATGGATGGGACTCCACCCCTCCACCCACTCTCCCTCCGCCACTTGGCGAAAAGAGAGAGGGGCTGTTTCCGCAAACCGACGCACCGGAAAAAGACAAAACAAACGGAAAAGACGACGAGCGAGTCGTCAGTTTGGGGGGTGCAGCTTGGGCCCCACCGGGGACTGAAATCACGCAAGATAGAACGTACGGCGGAAAAGATCCACGCCCGTCCACGTCAGCCCCCCCAATTCAATGCTTCCCGCCGAAGCAAAAGACCCTCCTGCTCTCTTCCCCACCTTCTCCTTTTGCTTTCTTTTTTTTATCTCCGTAATGATAAAGGCGCGCCAATTAAGGTTTATATAGCCCACGACGAGGGCACTAATTAACACTAATGCCCCCAATTGATTAATCATATTCTCTCTCTCTGTCTCTCCAAATTTTTGTCGTTTTTCCCCCAATTATGTTCCCATTTTCTCGTGCCAATAAATTTATCTTCAAATCTTTGGGTTTATGTACACATTCACAAGAAATGTTGTCGTCAAACCCACCTTGGTTCTTGGACCATGGGAGATGGGATTTGAACCTTCAAAACAGTATGCCCATGTTCCAGCACAATGCTTAGATCCCCGTTATTTAATATACTAATATGCTCTCAAGCTCTTATCATCATCATCTACGCAAATTTCACAAAAGAGGGGGGATGATTGTGGTTGTGGACACCCTCATCCGCAACCATCACACTACACAAAAGGGGGGAAGCAACCCTTCCCCACCAAAAAAAAAAAAAAGATTCAACACTAATGAAAACCCAAAAGGACATCAAAAACCTTTTCTTGATGTTACCCACTTCTTATTACAAGAAACCCCCCAACTATTCCCCTATTCAATTCCTAAAGATTGTAGCAAATCTCCTCAAAAGCTGAATATTATATATATATACTTAGCTTATTCCTAACTCCTATTTTCCTACCACTAACTTGCACTTTCTTCGCTAATATAACTTCTTTTGCTGCCCCTTATGAAAGAACCAAGAGAATCAAGTACCATCTTCCCTGGCCGCGACCTTTCATGGACCCTTTTATCCTCACAAAACTAATGGTTTATCCAACAAGCGGCACTAATAAATTCTTGGTCTTCTTCTTCTTCTTCAGTATGTCCACTCCTGAGGGAGGCGTACCTCGTGGTTTAAACTCTTCTGTTTTGACAAAAGCGCGTTCCTTCTCGCCATTAACGTGACTGCAATCAATAATGCCCCCAACATAAGCATGAACAGCAATCAATGTCTACCGTGCACTTTATCCGAGATCATAAATGTCACGTACCATGGTCCGGGGCAAAAGCGTCATTCAAGTACTGCTGAGCTTGACCGCTCATGTCGTCGACGTTCAGCTGCAGAGCCTGCACAACTTTCGGAGGGACAACCACCGCCGTCGAGCTACCTGAACCAGAGGCCCACCGCGGAAAAACCCGGATTCAGCCAAAGTGACCCAAAAAATTACCCGCAAACCACAAGAATCTCTAGAATCTGTTGACCCCCAGTACCTGATTTCTTGCGAGGTTCCGGCAAATCGCCATATCTCCGTGGGAGGAAGACGCCGGTGCCGGCGCACTCGCGCTTCGACCCGGATCCGGCAACTAACGGGGGAGCTCTCATGCCCGAACCGTTATGCAGAGGAGTCCATGCGGATTGGGGAAACCCCTGATTTCGCCCGCATCTTCCATGCACGAGCCCTGCATTTTTCACTCTGCTCTGGATCTGTAACTGTATCTGTTGTTGCTGTTGCTGATTCTCGGACCATCCCTCCTTTGATCTTGCCCAGACCGGAAGAGAGGCTTGTCGTTTTAGCACTCGGTCCTCTCTTGCATGCTGAGGATGCTACGAAACAAAGACCAAGAAGAGAAAAAGACATATCGGCATCAGTGATGACTCGAAAAGCTCATTGTCTGCGTTAAAGCATTTTTGAGCAAAATATTGTCGCCATACCTGAGTTGGCTGAGTCAGAACGTGAGCGGCTCGGTGGTGACTCAAGTGGAGCCCTGAGTTAGAGATTCTCCCGGAGACGAATCCTCTGTTTTGCGGGTGCGCGCTATACTTCGCTTCCTGACAGGTCATCTTCAACCTCGCCACCTCCATAGCTGCAGCGTATACGAGATCCCAAGTCTCGCTCTCGGTCCCAAACGGCGTGGTTGCAGATGGAATCTGAGAGACGTTCTTCGGGCTTTCGTTCGCCGAGAGCAGGCTACGACTCGACCAGCTGCCGATTCCACTAAGTGTGGACTTTGGTGAACCAGCCATGACCCATAATTTCTGAGTCAGAAAGAGAGAAAAAAGCGCGTGTTACAGTTCAGTTTTCCTGTAAAGTCAAAAGGAAAAGCAACCCAGAACTGAATAAACTCATCCTTTAGACGCTTTCAATGCGTTTCTTCTGGATTTTGATTTCAAAAATTTTCCCAAAAGCGGCGAGTGACGAAACAGAGCACTGCTATTCTTTTCTTTCGATTTTTTTTCCTTTTTTGCTTTTCTCACCTCGGGCTTGTGGCAAGCGAAACCAGGAGCCGGCAGTTTCTGAGTGTGGGGCTCGTAAAGAGGGGACTGAGTCAGCGCTCGAGCTAACTCGGCCCAAGGGTCCTCCTCATCGCTACTCTCCGTCTCGGTCGAGCTCAGGACGGACTCCACCGGCGAGTCAATCTCGTAGGGGAACTCGCTGGGGAAGTTGCTCAGGCTGTCAGCAAACTCGCTCTCGAGTCCGGACTCAGAACCGCGCCGATTCATGGCGAGGACGCCGTTCGCGTCGGCCCCGAGCTTGTCTCTGCCCATGCACGAGTCGGGGTGAGGAAGGTGCTTCAGGCGAAGCCAGAAGTCAGCGTCGTCGAAGGACTGCGCCATGCAAAGCCCACAGAGAGACAGAGAGAGAGAACGAGAATGGACGAGGGAGTGGAAGGGACGAGGTGATATTATAAGGGAGTGTTCTTCCAGTGGGGATGAGCAGAGGAAGACGAGGGTCCCAACGAAGCAGAAGGAAAAGGATGGACTCGGGAGAGAGAGAGAGAGAGAGAGAGAGAGAGAGAGATGGAGAATGTCGAAGAGAAGCTTTTGCTCTTATTGAGGTTTCGCGGTGTCTCTCTTTTGGGTTATTTTCAAAATTTGAATTTTTTTTAAAATTAGAAGAAATTCTCATAATTAGATTTTCTTTTCTTTTCTTTTTTCTCGGGAAAACGCCGGATTTTCTTGCCATTGAGGGAAAAGGAGGTCGATGTACTTTGAAGAATTTTTTAGTCTGAATTTCTTTTTTTTCTTTTCTTTGAGTGTTGATGATTTTTAGATTGAAATTAGTATCGATGGAGGAAGCGGATTAAACATCGAAATGCAGTTTTCAAGAATCTCAAATGTGAGTAATCTTTTTAAGCAGTTAAAGGTGCACGTGGTAATATTTATTTTTTTAGAAATAGTTCTTTTATATTTCTACTCCGTTAAATTATTTATCAGTAAAATAAGGCGTTTGGTAACTACACCAAATTTATACCCTTTGAATAAAAAAAATAGAAATAAGTTTGGTATCATTTTTTTTTCTTCTTGCTCACAGACGACCGAATGTCGTTGAGCACCGCCGCTTGACCACTGCCCATAGCCCGCGGGTCGCCCCCGATCGTCGATTGAGCGACGACGGTTGCGGTGGGTGACGTCGTCAGTGGATGGTCGGTGACGGCGGTGGCCGATGGCCAGCAAAGGAGGGGGCCAACAATCATAGGAAAGTGGTGGCCAATCAGCAATAGCTTCGGGTGGCCGCGGCAAGAGAGAGGAACAAAAGAAAAAAAAAAAGAATAACTTATTTCTATAAATTATTTTCGGGAACAAGAAGTTACTATTTTTGTTTATTATTTCTGTTTCAAATCTATTCACTAACTACTTATCTATTTCGATGAACAAAAAATAAGTTGTCGTTACGAAACGAGATTTCTGTTCTTTTTTTTTTCAAGAAACAAAAGAACAGAAATCGAAAAAAATAAAAACATTATCATGCAGACCCTAAGTCTCTATAAATTGACTGTAATGGCATGGACGATGTAGAAAAAATAAAAAGGATGAAACCAAAGAAAAGCCAAAACCAATCTCGGCGATTCTAAAGAACTTATCCCGACTGTACTCGGTTTCTAAATAATGGGATGAGTATTTTCGAAATTGTAATATTTATTTCATAAAAGTATGATTGAATTATAAGACTTTCAAAAAATATAATGAAATCTTATAACTTGTCATTAAATATAATTGAGTTCTAAAACCTTTAAGAAGTGCGATAATATTAATCTAAACGAGTCGTTTGTTTCGAAAATTTTTGTTACAAATTTTAGGAATTGAATAAATTTTTTGAAAATATTAAGAGTTGACTACACTTTCACGATAATTTTTTTAAAAATTGTCCACATTGGCGCTAATCATCTTACATGGCATGGTAGGAATTAATGTTAGCGATTTTGGGCTTAAATTAATCAAAATGACTATAGCAATAAATTGTCAAAAAGTTGTAAGATTATATTAACCAAATCGAAAAGTTTATAACCAAACCGACACAAGTGCAATAGGTTCGAGATTTTCTAGATAATTCTTCTCCTAGTTTCAGCCCACTTTCGCTACCCACTTTCATAGGCGATAACCATCCGACCAATTTTATCATTAAGTAATGAGTAAATAGATTTACCCAACCATAGGTAACTATGTTGGTTAAGAGCCAATCTTTCATTGCCGAGATCAGGAGTTCGAAAACTGCAATTGAGAGGCTATGGTGTTGAGATTCTATGCTAGTTTCTCATGAGATATAGTGACCTAGTCCTTTGGTGTCCTCCGAGCACGGAAGGCCTGTGATAGAGTCATCGATCACAAAAAAAAAAAAAAAACCTTGGATAGGATATCTAGGAATGATTTGACATGAATTGGTTAAGAGGAAAGCACGGTTCATGTCCCGCTTCCTTCTGCGACAAGGACGGGGATGGGGACTTCGCTTGATCGAGGGTGCGAAGCTAAACGAGAAAGACGGCTATTAGCTTTGGGCATATGGAATCGAATCGAGATGATTGTTGGCTTTTCTTGGCTTTCGGAAGCATCGTTCCGAGTAGATCCCGCATGCAAGCCAAATTCCTTCAGTACGTGAGCGCTTGAGTTGGCTCGCGATGCAGCATTGGAACGGATCTACGATCTTTAATAAATCCAATCCGAACTACACAGTAGTCTTCGACTTGAGCTTTTTAGTTTGGCATTGCGAGGGTTTAGATACTATTCAAATGGGCAGCATAACCACGTGTTATAGACTCGGAGATTTCATCTCGACGTTATGACGGCATGAGGATGCGCATTTTCGATTATCCAAACGAGCGGTATAACGATGTGCTTTTCGAATCTATGATTCTAAATGGATGTTCTAGCATCCCGATAAGCTATCATATCTGAAATTATACGCGAGGGGCCAATGTTTTCAAGTGAAATTGCGAAAACAAGGATCTAAGCTTTTGATCACGCGCATTTCCAACGTCTGTGACGTTTTGAAAAATTATATACAAATTTTAAGAGGGCATGGAATGTTTCGTTTCGAATGTGATTTTAGACTCTGAGAAATTTGAAGTCTCGTAATGTGTACAGCTTTAGCTGTATCGATTTTGCTCGATCTGGCTAAATCGTTAGATTCCATAGCGGCAAGCCGGTGAAAAAAGTCATCCATCATGATCCATGCGCACCTCAAATGTACGTCGGACTAGTGATAGAGGCTCTTATCATTGCATGCGGCACCATGATACGGCAAGGGTGGTATTGCTGAATGCAGGTCGTCTCTCTCTCTAAAGGAACAGTTTCTCTTGCGAACGATTTGTTTGGGAGAGACTGTACCTGGCACATAGTTTCATTCATTCATTAATCCTATAATTAAAAGGCCGGTTTATAAATAAATCGAGAATTTTCAAAATCAACATTAGAATTAAATGGTCCATGCTCAAATAGCCAATAAATTAAAAACCCAAATTAACCCTCTAGGATTTCTTAATTTAAACGCTAACCCACGGATCGTTCCTGATTTACTGCTTTGGTCACCGCGCTTTATGTCACTAATTAAAGTTAAGGGACGTAATCATTGGAGGGCGTCTTTGACCATGACATCTCACTGCTATTGATTGTGGACCTGCTCAGACGGTCCAGTTAAACATCCCAAATTCCTCCCTTTTGTTCTTTTTCCTGTTGCATAGTTCGTAAAAGGTAATAATTGAAGTAATTTAGGGTTAAGATTTCCCATTACTCGAATGTTCGGACATGTGATGACCCGATAAAGAAATTTGGAATTCGGAAATTATCATGCCGCGATCTCACTCCACCCCTCACCAACCTAACTTTTTACATGATTGCATCTTTGACTTTAGAATTGTTTTGTTAGAATATTCCATTCAAATAATGCCGCGCTATACACTTTTTTATATGTTTAAAAGTAATTAAACATATAAAAAATCAAGAAGGGTTTTTAATATCGCTCCCAAAAAAATCACATATTAGGCACGTGAAAAGAGAAAGATTGACGGAAAGTCGATGTTTGTAATGAAATGAAAGTTCATAACGATTTTCTGTAAAATCTGAACATTCAAAGGTAAAGGTATGACATTCTAAAAAGTTTAAGGAAGTTTTATGTAATTTCTCTTAACTATTAAAATGATCTTGTATTATTTTTCATGACGTAGAATTTCAATAATTTTATCAAGTGATAAACTCTACGTTTTCATGAGAAATGTTATGCATTGTTTTTGACACCATAAATCCCTCGGAGTTGAAGCAGGATGATTCAAGGCCAGTTCTCAAGTGAACCGGTACAATCACGGGTGAACATCACTTGATTCCTCTGTGAATGCTCTAAATCATGGAGCAGATAATTCTTCCATATTATTTGAGAAAAGTGTAGAAATTACGGCAAGGAGAATCAACCACAAGTGGCCCATGAAACTTTTTACTCTCCGTTATTTGCAGTGGATTTATATTTTTCCTAATGACATCATAGATCCTTTGCAAATTACAATAGCTTCGCCATTCGTGGATACAGATCACTGCAAATAACTTATATTACTGGGTGACATCATAAGTCAAAGAATCGTCATGGTACACCAGTAAAGAAGTTTGTGATTCACGACTCGGGGCAAATAAAGTAGAATAAGCCGTCACAGCGTTATTTTATTCTGATTTGAAACTCGAGCCGGGACAAGTATTGTGGCTCAATTTCATCCCCAATCGCGCCAAAGAGAACGGAATTGGAAGATCCATACACAAGTGTTATTTTTTTTTATTCTTATACTTCCAGAAAATTATCTGCATCGTTACCGGTTGGCGAAAAAGGGAAATAAAGGAGTATCTAAAGAGAGAGCAGCTTGAAGAGAGAAATTATCAAGTCCGTTGCGTCCCCATCGAAACCCATGTGAACCCCCCCCCCCCCTCAGTGATGAAATCGCCGCCGTTCGTGCAACCTTCCGTCCGGGACTGCAACGGGATCCGCGTCCTCGATGACGTGGCAACATTGGGCCCCGCCCCGCGGACCCGAAGGCCTGCTATTAATCGGATTGGATAGGATTCCCGCCAAAAGGAGGGGAAAGGGCGGTACCGTTAGTCAAAAAGAGCGGGAAGTTTCTTCGTCTTTAGCTTTTTCCGATGTTTCCCCGCCCCCCTCACTTTTTTTTTTTGTTTGTTTGGGGAGATTAACGTTTTGATTTGATGCCCGGGTCTTTGATGAAATGAAATATATACCCTTCCTCCTGCATCCGGTTTTGTCCTTCATCGATTCTCTCCCTCTCTCTTACCATTTTACGGCGCTCACAGTCTGCAATGTAGAATGCGCATGGTAACATTTCTTTGGAAAAATAGTTCTTTTATATTTTTATTATTCATAATAATTTATGAGTAAAATAAAATGTTTGATAACTACACAAAATTTATATTCTTAAAAAAAAAGAACTTCTTTGGACGATCTATAAGATTTTGTATCTTTTTTTTTGGGTTTTTTCTTATTGCTCATGGACAATTGGCCAAACGGTGGTGGGGGGTGCCTTCAGTCGGTAGTTGGGCGGTGGCGGTCGACAGTCGAAGGAAGGTGGTGGCTGGCGTCACGGATCGATGGTTGCCGGTGTGGAGGCGTTGGTCGGCGGTGGCTCCGGGCGGTCGGAGGTGGCCACGATAAGAGAGAGGAACATAAGAAAATAAAATAAAATAAAAATAGCTTATTTCTATAAATTATTTCAGATAATAAAAAGCTATTTTTGTTGTTGCTTATATTCTAAATCTATTTCCTAACTATTTACTGCACCGTTGACGGGGGCAACCACCATTGCGGCGATACCTCCCGTAGGAACCACTATTGTGGCGAACCCCCGTCTTCGCGATGGCCAATGGTTCCACCGCGACAAAAAGAGAGAGAGAGAGAGAGAGAGAGAGAGATTAGTGGCGTTGTTTCGTCCCAAGAAAAACGCATGCTTTCTTTTCTTTTTCTTAAACTTTCGTACTTGTTATTACTTTGACGTCTTGTTTGGAATAATCTGAGGTTTCTTTCGCCTAATTCTAATATATCTTAGTACAGAGTAGGTCACCAAACATAAGATGAGATAATCAATATCTTATCCAAGCTATCCCCCGTCTCATCGAGGCCTACTCATGCTCAACTCAGATCCGGAGGTCAAGTTATTCAACCGGGGCAGGTTCCCATTGATCACAAAAGAAAAACTTAAAGACAAAAGCTACGAACCATCGTGCTCGAATCGAAAATAAAAAATTAAGGGTGCATTTAGTAACAGAAAAATAAGTTTTTTTGTTTCTCAAAAGTGTTCAAAAAACAGTAAAACAAGTTTTTTTACTTCTTGTTTCTGTTCCAAATTTGTTATCAGAAACAAAAAAAAAAAACAAATTTGAAACAAAAAATGTAATCAAACGTATTTCTGTTCTTTTTTTGTTCTCTGGAACAAAAAAATAAAAATTTTTGTTCTAGAGAACAGAAACAAATATTACCAAATAAGCCTTAATTGAACGTATCAAATTCATCCTACGAGCAAAACGACTCTTAATAGAAATAAGAATAAATCAATAAATCCGTTGGGGGAAGGATAGTCCAAAGGCATGCTAAGTCACGACAATCATTTGAAATAATTCCCGTCACGGACCAAACCGGAGCTTTGAATTTTCCCGCCGAAAGGGAAAGGAAGGCAGGAAGGAGGAGGAGGGCCAAACTCGACGGTCGTTTTCAGAACATCCCGAGACAGATGCGTTCGTTCGTTGCCGCATCTTTAACCTCGTCTCTCTGTGGTGGGTGGTGGGGACTTGTCATCATCGACCTCCTCCTCCGAACTGCTCCCGCATTCATTCGAAAATTTGAAACCCAGGAACGGTCGGGTTCCCTCGTTTCGGTCTGCCACCGCAAGACGACGAGCGGACGAAGATCCCCCTCTCCCCACGGTCGTGTCTTGTCGTTTCGCTGCACGAGTGCGCCGGGTTTGGCATTTCGTCCCTGCGACTGCGAGGGCGTGGGGCCGTTTGCTGGGTCATTCTTTCTTTTACTCCTTTCTCTGCAGAATTTCCTTGAGAAGAGAAGAGAAGCCAAGCTGTTATAACTCTTTCGTCCGGAGAGATCCGACTTCGCCCAAATTTTGGGTTGCTGAGCTCGCAAGCCACCTGAGAATCCAGAGAGAAAGAGAGTTGAAGTAGACAGGCTTCTGTTGCGGTCAGTCTAACTCGTCCGCATAATGGACCACCGCGGTTATGTTCCCGTCCGGAGAATGTGCGACTAAGTTCAACCGATAGATGCGTGAGATCTTGCGGGATCGCCATCTTTCAATTCTTAAAAATACGACCCGTTAAATAAGTACGTTATTTGATAATCAGATGTTCTGACGAGGTGGGGATTAAAATTCAGTGTATAGGAACTTTCTTCGTTGAATTGAATTTGGCATAGGGATCCGATTGACAAAAGGTATAAATCTCAATGAGAACATGGGGACAAAGTCGAGAACAAGAAGATGGTGGTGCCAGTACTCATTGGATCTAAGCAAAACAATTGCAAGTCATCGCGAGAGAGTTCCTTTGATCGACGCGCCTAATGAATTAATTCTTAAGCGGCCTTCAAATGCGAAGGGTGAGAACATTAGAACATTCGAAAATTTCTTCAACGAATGAAAGAGATTTATATCTTCGTTATCGATTGATTCCTTGACTCCCTGAGGAACGTTTTCCGAGAATTCTCGAATCACGCATTGTCGGAGACAAGGATTGGAAAGCAAAACACATTTTGCTGCTCTTGCTAACGAAAATTCTTAAAGTGCACTCCACCTTAGATTAAATAAAAATATCATAAATTTTTTCAAAATATACCCTTTGTGACACATTTACCTAAACTTTTTTTTTTGTAATGTTAAAATTCCGAATATGTATTTTTGTGACACATTCATCCCATATATTTTTTATTATTCTTTTTTAAAACCCGCTTTGGCCGGCAAGGACCGCCAAAGTTCCCCAACCACAAAACCCTCTCCTGTGGCCCTCGCCGGCCAAATTAGATGCCTAAATTAAAGAAAATAAGAACAAACAAATATATGATAAAATGTGTCACAAAAATACAAATTCATTGTTTTTAATGTCGCAACAAAAAAGTTTAGAATAAATGTGTTACAACGAAATAAGTTCCGGATTTCTCGTATTATAAAGAAAATTTTAAGTTAAATGTGTCACATGGATGTAAATTCATAATTTTTGGCGCCACAGAAAAAATTAAGATAAACGCTTCACAGATGGTATAGGTTGGGGTTTTTGATGGTATTTTCTTTAGATGAAATTGGATTGAAGGAAATTTTACACAATCATTCATAAACTTTAATTTAATTCTGAATTTTTGCGTGAAATTTTCATACAATTATCCTGGTCAATTTTCATCAGAGAATCACCAACGTAGCAAGTTAATCTTTCTCGAATGTCTTATGTGGCACTTGATCGTGCTGGCAAATTTAAGAGAAAATTGGCCTGAATGATTATACTAGAAGTTTGCGTGAAGTTTTAGAGCGAAAAAATGTATAACTAAAATTCCGTTTATTTCACGGAAAATAAAGTAGTCAAAGAAAATATTTTCCACCAATAGAAAAAATAATTTCAAAAGTGGAGAAAATGTTTTCCGTTTTTTTGAAAGGGGAAAATATTTTCCATATTCTTCGTTTACCTTTAAATATCATGACATCTAACAGTGTGTCTTGACCTCGCTAGAGGCCAATGAGTCGGGGCCTTTGACAAACGAACACAATTTCCTGAAAGATATTTTCCAAAAATATTATATTTTCCGTGAAACGAACGGAACCTAAATCTCATCCATATAATAAGTTTAAAATTTATAGGACAATTTTTCTCGAAGTCATGTAGGATGCACCTAATTAAACAATACACGGGATATATCGTACGGGTTCTTGATGCTGATATATTCTTTTTGACAAGAATTTTCACTTCATTCCTTCTAAGAACATCGAACACACTCCACTATTCCAAGGTGGAGAGGTGTCTTAAAGTTTGGCTCGGCAAAGCTAGAATCGACATCCTCTTTGCCTTTCTCTTTATATATCAAAGCCATTGCTCTACCTTTCTGTAAAACATGAAAAACAATTAGATGATGCACATGAAAAGGGATAAGTTAGTTAACATCCCCCCCTGCGCGTAATCTGACAAGCTTATTACAAGCACGACTCCATTAATTTATTTGCGAAAATGGCTAGCCATGTGTTTTTATCAGTTTGATAATGAAATTAATTTCATAGTGCATACTTGGAAATATCTAAAATGGACTATACTGTTTTATTTATTTATTTATTTAAAAAACGAGTTGATAGAGAGTTTTTATCTTTTTACTTTTTTCACGATTATGTATGATAACCAATGTCTTTTCTGGATGCAATACCGAAATTTAAGTGCTCCGTCAATCTAAGAGCATAGACTAAAGTCAAATTCCAAAGTTTAAGGATTATAAAGAAAAATCGAATCGAGCACCGTTCATCAACTAACAAGAGTTTCGCTCAGTTGAATTAGTTTCTCCACACATGCTATTCATGTGCTCGATCGAATATAAATGTGAACAGGTTATTAGCAAGAGAGCCAGAATAAGGATTTCGAAATTACAGTTTGTCGTGCTACGTTATCCATTTGAGGGGTCGACATCGATTTCAAAAGCTGATCATATGTATAGCATAGACGGACATGGTAGGCTTGCTCAAGACCTCCAATCCCATGAAGAAAATTACAAAAATTGATCAAACTAGATGATTTATAGTTAGATTAACATCCCCTTTCACCTACGGATGTCATCTCTCAAATAATCCATTCACCCGTTAATTCCATCCATCTGAATGCATCTCTTTCATTTCCCACGAAACTGCTCTTCCAGCTAAACGCCCAAGTCGACAAAAGCCGCAGCACATTCCCATCATCGAATCGATAAAACCGACTGCGATTGCAAACCGGCACGCCGTGGGAAGAAAATTGTACGCCGAGCTCGACATCTGTCGAAAGACCCAAGGGAGCATCGGATGCCCTAACGAGGCTATACACCTGCGCGCGCGATTCGAGAAGGCTACACGAGAAAGAGAAGGAAAGGGAAAGGGCAAAAGGGAAAAGGGCGCAATTATTTCTGGCCTCGTCACGCACGGCCCCCCTTCACATGCCCCGCCGTCAGCGCAGCCAATCAGGATGGGAAAAAGGTGGTGGCGCGGTCCACCGGTCAACGGTCAAACGTCCGGGCCGCCTTTCGAGGGGGCGCAGCTGCTGCCGATTGGCCCGTTACGGAAACCCTAAGGGGCAAGCGAAAGGGGGGGAGCTATCGGTTTCCATCGCTAACTCGGACCCCACGAACAAAAGGAGGCGATTATTATTTTTAAGGAAAATTTTAAATAAGGACTTATTGTGCTATTATTATTATTTTAAATAAGAAAATAAAGTGAATATTATTTTAAATAAAAGTCTAAAGTGTCATTTTTATTTTAAATAATAATACGAAATATTTATAATCATTTCAAATAAGGGTTTAAAAAAATTAAAAGACGAAAATGCCATCGTCATTAGGTACACTGGTTAATCACTTTATATCCTCACTTGAGATCTTTATTTGAAACAACGAGGACACTTTAAGTCCTTATTCGAAATAACATTCGTTTCAGATGTTCGGATCTTTGTTTGAAATTTTTTCTTATTTTTATTTATAAAAAATCTTTAAAAAAAGAAAAAGAAAAAGAAAAAGAAAAAGAAATAGTTTAGTACCACTCCTGACACGTGGAATCACGTTTATGGAGGCAAATGTTAGTCTTGCCTCTGAAGTCATGGATCAGATAAAAAGAAAACAACTGGCTTTTGTTCATTCCTTTTGTATTTCCTTGGTGACTAGATAGTAGAAGATATAGCAAATGGTCACAAGTGCTGCACTTGCAGAAAGCAGATGTGATACTACGCTGCAGAAGATGCTTTACAGGGGCAAAAGATTATACTGAACCGGGCTTGATTTGTTTGGCTAAAAATAAATAATTTATGAAAAATTGTCATTTATATTGTTTGAAATAAGTTAACTAATAAGAATCCATTTAACCATTGATAATAATTTATATGTAAATATTATCACGAATAATGAATGATTTTTTTTATTCATTAGTTTTTATAAACAACACATATGATCGTTTTAAAAAAAGTATTTATCAAATCATTCATTTTGTACGAAATAAATACGGCCTGAAATCTGTCATTACATCTCTATGTTAATGTGGAATTGGAAATAACAACAAACATCACTAATGGTGGAGGCCAATACCACACATATTAGAGGCCAATACCACACATATTTGCTTTCATGGTTTAGCGGTAAAACATGCTTGCGCGCCTCTGATCGGCGTAAGTTTTGCAGTGAAATCAGATTTACCACTTTCAGCAAACTTTACCCTTCCTACATAGAAATCACGGTTCTTTCAGTATTTTTTGCTTACACGCATATGGCAACACCGATCACATCGTGAGGCGAGTGGCATCTAGCAGCGTCGGGGGCAGCAACTATATCATCGTGGCCAGTGGTCGATGTCGGCCTGGCAGTGGCAGGACCGAGAGGTCGGGTCTTGAACGAGGAGCAGATCGTAACGGAAAAGAAGAGAAAGGGAAAAAAATAATACCCGATCTGAGTCGTCGGATTTGCTTATTGACGATGTGTCTGAATCACTGCAAACGTACCCACGTTCATGCTACTCTTCCCTTCGCCAAGACCACGCATTAAAAAGTTTGAACCGTCGAACCAACTTCTGTATTTAGCGCAGGTTCACATAATCAACATAACATGCGATGTTTGGAAAAAAGTCCAAATCGATTAGGAAGGACAAGAGATAGCGAGGCACCTGCTCTGCAACTATCGGCCGCATAACGAATATACAAACAGACGGTTGTGCAAAAAGCAGAGGACAGTTAACAAAGCTACTCATTTTCAGCTTGCGCAAAAGATCTACTCCTCCAAAGTTTTCTTTCCCAAATTTCGTCCAGAACAAGTACACGGGATCGCCGAATAAAGGCGAAAAGTACGTCGATATACACAACGATGTACAAGCAGCAATTGAATACATACACATGTACAAATGAATGCATGTAATGTGCACAGGAACCACGCCGCAGAGTTATTGCTATACATGTATTCCACAACAGTCACGTCAGCATAGCGGGTGCACCTGATCACATCCCATGTACTCCCGGCATCAATGACTGCCATCGAAATGAGCAGGATGAAGTTTTCCGGGTGAGCTATTGCACTTCTTGCTCTATTCCAAGGATATCTGCATGGAAAATCAAAATGAAGGGGCTCTAGTAAGGAACCCAATAGTTTTCCATGAGAGCAAAAGATAATAATGACCCTGACCCGTTCTACGATTGGTTAAACCATTCTGTCAGTTCCCGTGATACATGAAGCCATCAAAGATACTTTCAGAATTGGACCAATGGGGCGACATCCGGCAGAAAATGTTTTATGCAATCTAAAGTAGATACTACTTATTGAAAATGATAGAAGTGCCAGAAGCGCTCCATAGAAGCAGGAAAAAGAATTATCCAGGACAATGGTTTGTCAGTTTGTAATTTAAAGGGGCCATTAGCCAAAAGCTCATGGCCCACGACTCAGTTGCCAATATAATTCATTGAATAAATGCAGAGCAATCACAATACAAAGGGAATGTCAAACCAGTTTTCTCAAAACATTAGCAGTTCAATGCTGAATATTGTGGGCAAAACTGGTCTCAAACACCAGAAAAAGGAGAAAGTAAAAGCAAAGAGGTAGTTGAAAGGACATCCAATTCTGATCCAATTGAAACATTAGCACTTCTCCTCTGCTTGTTAGTAATTTGCTAATGGACATTTTTTTTTGGCTTAAAGTAGAAGTTTCGACATAGTTATTTAAAGACATTGCTGTTTTGACATTTATTTGTAATGCTAGGCAGAGTCTGGCAGAAACTCCAAATACGTTTAGAGCATTCAAAAGTGTTCAATAATATTTAAAAGGTCGTGTTAGTTTAAGTGATTAACTTGACTAGGTCCACGATCGGATTAACCTTCCTGAATCATAATATGGAATCCAGTCATCCATGAAGTCTAACAACCTACTGCAAAGTACCCATAACCTAGATGGCCAAAAGTCATTTCCTTTCACTTTCCAACTTCCACGTTTAAGCATACGAATTCACTCTTCAAATGCTTTTGAGCTTCATTAGAAATGCTATTTTTTGTCCTGCCAACTGTACAGTCACTGCATGCATACTCTCACTCCACTCATTATTTCCACTTATGTTCTCTTATTGCATGAGGCAAATCCATTTAAACAAGCTAGGTATCTATGGAAGGAGAAACTGGTATGGTGAGACTATGATATGTGCTTAGAACAAGTCAACTTGAGGACAGTGACCGGATATAGCTGGTGAGTTTTCCAGAATCCAAGCCAATTTCCTACAAATAAATTTTCTGTAACTATGAATATTTTACAACTGAGAGCATAGCCAATAATAATATTTCATGAACAACATACTGAGAATGTTAAATCTCCGAGTTCGATCAATAATCCATTTCATAGTAAATATGCCAATAATGTAAACTCCACAACGAAACTGACTAGTTACCAAAAGAATATCCTCATCTGTGCCGAATGATCTGCGGGCTTCCCCTAGGCATCTTGATGTAACTTTTTCTTGCTTCCTGCACAGTTAACCAAATTTATTCTCCCTTTAAAGAAACAGAACACAAGTTTATTCTCCCAATGTACACTACACATGCGTGTAATAACCAAATCCACGTATTTAAGAAAAAAGCTCCCAAAAACAAGAACATGCCAAATCTTAATAAAGACATTCTCAAAATCAATACAAGCAAACAGTACGGGCAGACATGATAAATTGTTATCTTCCAAGGCAAATTGCCATAGATTTAACCTTCATTTACAGGGGCATCCTTTAAGTTGCAGATGACAAAGATGGAATTTTAAGTAAAATACTTGACAAAGTCATGAAATGGCTAAAGAATCAAAGCATATTTCACAGATATATGCATATATGAATATGCACAATGCATCAGAGCATACGTCACGGGTACACGAGTGCATAGATGCATCAGATACATCAACACATATGTGACAGGCCCATGCCTGCACAGATGTGCACTAAGATTCCATAGACGCTCCTAGCAAATAACAACCACCTAGTGTGCCCTAGAAGTCGATCTAGATTTTATATGCTACCATTTTTTCCCCAAGAGATTGCTTATTTGTAGGTGATGCTGGAGGTCGAACTAATGAGTTACCACTTATTTTCAGTATATGCTTTCCCATCATGTTCCTCAGTGAACTAAGCACATAGAAGAAGAAAAATAGTAGCTAATCTCCAAGACATAGCATGAGTCTTTTTCCATCAGGAAGAAAATGAAGAGATGAAGTACCAAAAGTAATACCTAGAACTGGCAGGATCTCTTATCTCGAACTCATTGTCGTCTGCATCATAGCCGCATATCACAATGTAGTGACCTAAAGTGAAATATGAGATCCATGAATTGACATGTGCCATATTTGCAGTTCATAATAGGTTTGCAATGGGAAACAAATCTGAGTAAGAAGAGAACCGATAAATTATAGACAGAAATAAGATTATCTAAGTGAGAAGTTTTCCACCTTGACAGCTAATTCTGCAATGGCTAAAGTAATCTTCTTCAACATGAAATCAACATAGTGAATTCTAAATCCAGCTCAACAAATGACTTTAACAGATTCTTTCCCCATTACTAAATTCGAACTAACATGATGGATCTGATCTAATAAAAAAAAAAATGCATGATCTGATTGACCAAAACAAGAGCTCCATTCTTTCAGCAAGTAGTTCTCACATATCATCTTCAACAAGGAGATACATAAAATCTAATCAGCAACAAAGCTATTGCTTAGAAGAACTTGACAATTCTAAAAATACGAATAATCTCACATCAAACACATTGCTCCTTAACAACTGTCGTCTTGTATAATAGTAAGGAACAGCTCCAACTATCACGCAGAAAAGGGCTAAAATTACCTGTATAGCCAGACATACTATCCCCCAAGCCAGAAGCACAAATATCATCCAGCCACGATCTACTGCAGGAAATAATTTGGAACAAGCACATTAGTCTCCAAATCTCAGACAAAAAGAATGTCTGGAAAAAAAAGATAATGAGAAAAGAAAGAAGCATGAGCGGAGAAGTATGCTATTTACTAGGTAAGAAGCACAAATTCAGGATGCCTATCAAGAAAGCAATAACAGGTTTCAAATGACTTATTCATAGTGAGAAGACAGATATGAAAGGAAAGCCAGAAAAAGCGATAGATTCAAAAAGCATAAATTTTACAGTAATCTACCTCAATTTATGTTGGTCAACCAATGCAATTGCAATATATTTTCCAGTCAAAATAAACAGAGAAATTTGTTCTTCACTGATTGATCTGCACTGTTAAAAGAGAGGGGTAATCAACTTATCTCAAGAAAGGCAAGATCCTAGAGATCTTCAAGCAAGTGAAAAAATGAAACAAGAATGTTGCAATAGGTTTGCAATCAATCTTGCAGTCACTGACTTTACCTGTATGGAAATTCCTGCTTCTATAGCGTCATGAAAGAGTTTATTCACTCGAACTACATCTGTAGGCAATTGCTCCTGCAAATAAATAGAGTAATGGGTAAAGCAGTTAAGAATTTTCATTGGGAAATCATATCTAGACGATCCTGTTTATAAGAGAAATAACTAATGAACCCGACTATTAATTTTACACAACGAGTGATCATCTATTTTCAATCTCCACCGATGAAAGACAAAGATAGCCTAACCTACAAGTGAGTTGTTGATTCTCATAACCTGGTATTTACAATTCAGTTATTGTCAGTAAAAGACATAGGTAAGGGCTATAAATCTAATATATTATCCTAAAAGTGATTTTGGCACATTCAATGCATTAAATTTTTATGAAGAGAGTCCGTCCCTTTCCAAATGAAAACCCAAAGAGTTTTTCCAAGAGGAAGTAAATTAACAAAAAAAAATCAAAAGAGCTTTTTTAATATTAACATAGCTATAAATTTTACGTATTCTTAGCAATATCTAAAGTGAAATGTAGTAAAATCAACTCTATGAAAATCAGAAAGTAATTATATTCACAATTTCACGTAAAAATCACTCTATTATGCATGATATGTGATGTAATATATTGACAGAAAAAACCTAAATTGGAGAGGAATTGACTTTGTCGCAATATAATACACCGTAAGAGTAAAATTTCTTCAATTCCATTCAATACATCATGTAGCAAAATACAAATTCGACTTAGTTACTTAAAGAATAACAACGACTGAAAAAATGAGCAAACACTTGAATCAAATTAAATAAAAACAGTTCATAATAATTTTTTTTTACGTACAATTTAGGAGATATTTGGTAAGTGTAGAGGATACTTATAAATAAGGCAAATGAACCCATGATATTAATTTATCTTCTAAATGATCTACATTATTTTCAAGTAATACTTCTTTTATAATTTAATGGTTATTGTCACTGCTACAATTCTAAAAGTACTATTTTTATATAAGTTCAATGTGCGAGGGTAGATCAGCAATTTTAATTCATATAAATTTTTTGAAATTATTTTTAAAAAACCCCAGCATGGGCCAATATACTAGTTTCATACAAAAAATTAGCTCCAGAATGCTTGGCAAGTGAAATCCACTTTAGAAGGCAGAAGCAGCCTGATCCAGAAAATTCAACTGACCTCAAATTAGTACATTTGCTTAATTTCTTCCTCAAAATTTCTCACTCAACTAAAGTGCACAAGATTGGATCAATAATCTCATGGGAGGATCTTCGAGACAGAATTCTTAAAGGACCAAAATTTAGTTAAGATGATATCTTATGATTGAACCTGAGATTTCTACTACTTTAAATGATGAACTGAATATTATCTAAGAAATTTCTTCTGTATAGCATTACAGTATCTCGATCAGCGTTATACCATTAAATGGTTATGAACGTGAGTGGCCAATGAGATGGTTGAATGCATTTGATCTCCTTTTCGATTTTATACATGTAATTATCACAAAATGCTCTGAATTCAAATTAACAAGAATCGGAAAAACAAGGCTGAAAGGACTCCTGGGAATGAACAGAGTGAACCACAAATACAGCAGCTAATATCAAATGGATCCTAAGGAGCAGATAATTCCTGTTTAAAATTAGCTTTAGGCTTAATATTCTCAAATACTCAATGTGCACTTGGATATCGAGGAGGATATGGCACAGGACAGAACACAATGGCGCAAAAGCATCCATGTGGTCAACCCAATTCTGTGACAAAAAGGCTTCATTGTTGTGATCTGTATTTTTGTTGTTGTGCTATTAAAAGTGAACATGCTTAATAGCAACATATCAACAGTAAAAAATGAACAAAGTACATCTGACAATTAACAGAAACATCACTTCAAGAACTCGCAAGTTACAAAAACGTGTAAAAATGTTAATATTCGAAAAAATGATTACCTTGTAATATATTTCATCCGAGTAACCTGGATTTGCACCTAATGTCACGGTGTAGTAGGAAAAATTAACAGAGAACTTCTGCAATAGGTATGCCAGGTCAACTGTCCAAATGCTGTAAGAGTGAGATCAATACAATTTATTAAAAATATATCATGACATATACGAAGTGATATGAAAATCATAGCAATAAGGGATACCTGTTTGTACAGCACAGGTCAGCCAACGCATCAACACTGCTAGTTTTGATGCCAATAGTTCTCAAAACCATCGATATACAAGCAAGCCCGCAATCCCATGAAGAAAGCTGGTTTACATGTGGCACCTGTAATATGTTTTACTATGAAGGAATAAATTTACGGATCTGGTTTCAGAAAACCATATAGTACTTATTGTCTATCAGAACCAGACACTAACTTCAATAAATTGCGCTCGAGGCAATGCTTCCTTTTGCCATTTTCCATCCTCCAGCAAGCTTGGGTGTCCCTCACCCGATCTTTTAACCCTTACACTATCCTTGTCTTCGTCTGCCTTGAGAATTTTGTTTAGTAGAAGATGTAAAGGCCACATAAGTGACCAGATGGATTGTGGAATTCACTGAAAGCACTAAAACTCATCCATGAGTGCAATCCCGGAAATGATTTACTGACTTAGCCTCGTGAAAGCAACAGTTGTCTCCATCACGGCTCATGTACACAGAAACTCCTGTCACAAGTGGAAGGTTAAAAAATGAGGTTCCAAAGTGGTCTAAAGATAAACATGATTTCCAAGGTAGCTCGCTGAGCATATATCCCTGGATGACTTCTACAACGACTGGCATGAAAGGCCGCAGAGTGCAGGAAATTTGCGATCGCAAAAAGTGTGTGGTTGCGAGACAACGTGACTAACCAAAAAATTATAACTCCTACCATCATAGTATCAGTGGAATTACATCATTTGGTTTAAGGCATACAATCCCCATACTTTAGCAGCTAGCATATCATGAAACTAAGGAATCCCTCTTATTACCTCAGCGCTGTAAAGTTCTCAGAGTGCAAAAACAATATACCTTCCCTACATACATCCATACACGAAGTCAACTAAAATCTGCATTCACATCAAAATCCCAAGCCATGACCGCGGCATTTGACACGGCGGATCAATCGGCGAGCAAAGACATCTAACGGAAAAGGCAGAACGCGGATACAACACAGACGGATTCGCGAGATGCGGAACCAGGAAACTCGGCAACGAACAACACGCGCCCGCCGCGGTCAACCGATTCTCCAGTTCACTAAGGCACCGACGATGCACAGGCACACGCGCGCGCACGAGACAACGACAGGAGAGATGCTACGACCGTGACAGCAACTGCAGATGAACGAGAGAGAGAGAGAGAGAGAGAGGATACCGGCGGAGAATCGCTGGAATTGCTAGGCAGGGTTCGCATCGGGGAGCGACAGGATCTCATTCGCATCTGCCCGTTCGATGTCCGCAGCGATTCTCTGGTGGCGCAGAAGCGAAATGGCTATTCAATAGGGAGGGAAGGAGGAGGAGGAGGAAGAGGAGGAGGAGGCTGGTCTCCCTTCTGTCGTTATCGTTGCTGTTGTCACTCGTCATCCTCGTCGGGAGTTATCCATCCAGGCCGAGCCACCAGCCAGAGACACGGCGTCGTTTCATGGTGGTTGAGATTAGAAGAGTCAATGGGCCCACCCAATCCGAATGCGACAGCTATCGTGCTGCAATGTAAAGAAAACTGTAATAATCACTACACCGTTTGATATAACATTTAAGCAAATATCATTCATGTTATACCATTTGACTTCACGGATGAGATATGCAGCGATGGAGGAATAGCATGGAGATTCTTAAAATCTCTCTCAAATTTCGATGAAAGGGAACGCCATACTCATCGATTGACAATCGATTACTATTTACAAGTTTAGGTACCGATTGCATATAGATTATTAGATGTATAACTTGTCACGCCAGATATTCATATGTGTTTTATAAATTTGTTTATGATTATCACAATAAATTATGTATGCAATCTGGCGACTATATTAAAATAAATATATGCACTATCGTAATTATCCTTTTACATTCCAATCATATAGTGTGTTATTATATACAAACAAATAATATTCACTATTGATTGTAAGAATTAAATAATGATTAAATCGATATTTAAGAATCAATTAATATAGATAAATTGAGATATTCGATACATTATGAATAATTTAATATTCATATAACGAAAAACTAGATAACAATACCAATAGGAAGCAACTACAATGCTAATTATGTGTTACAAATAATTTTAACATAATAGGTAGCTACGTCTCATCAAGATATCATAATAATTATTACTTCAATTATTGACCTATAGTGGATATATTGTCTGTTGATATTAACATGCGATTAAAGTCAAAGTAAATTAAGTCGACGCTATAATTAAATAAATACTTTAAACAAGTTTAGTTAAGATTAAAGTAAAGTTTAATTAATTTAATAAATTAATATCGATAGAGTGAGTGAAGGAAAAAAGAAGCAAGATAAGATTATTTCCGATTACTTAATATGACCTGGAAATTGAACAGAATGGTCCATGTAATAACTACTACGGCTTTGGCTTAATTGTTTCCGATTACGTAAGATTTGGGTCCAAGGCTTTTGAAATTTTCTTGCCAACCACCTCAACCGACAAGGACCTTTAAGGCACGTTTGGCTGCTCGGATAGGATAATCCTATACAGTGCTTAGGTGAAATTATAACTCAAACTACAAAAATCAATGACGAAGCTACTTAATTGCTTAACTTGTAAACATTATAATGTTTGCGATACACAGATTCCCCGTACTTTGGCCGTTAGTATATCCTAAAACAAACAACTCGTAGATTATTTAGCTAGCAGCCAAAGTGTGTTCATAAAGAGCAAGATACCGACGAACGAAATCAACGAAAGCCCGCGTTTACATCAGACCGGATTATACGACCATCGCTGCATTTCGCCACACGAAGGATCAATTGGAGCGGCGAGATCGTACTCTTCTTCTTCGCAATTCTTGGTCTGCGTTAGATTGTTTTTCTTTTGCGTAGGAATGGGATGTGGCAGTTCATCAATGGCGGGGTTGGAGAACATGCCCGTCGTCCGTCCAGCCAGGAGCACCCTGCCGGAATCGGGGATTTCGCCGGTGGGTTTCACTCATCCTTTTGTTTTTGGTATGACTGAGAACAGAGAGTCAGACACATCCGATCCGTCTCTTGCAGGTCTTCTTGGGCTGGGCTCTATCAGGCCCAATGTTCCTCCCCCTTCTCTTGTTCTTAGGCCCATAAGCTGCATGCAACATCTCTCCATTCGGGTCCGGGTACTTCTTTTCAGCCACTAAGGTTGAGATGCAAAACAGAAAAAAACATTTTTCAAGAATATGTTTTTCCTCATTTTCCATCTCATTTTCCAGCATTTGGTATTGTCTAGGAAAATGAATCAACAGACAATTTTTTTATATTCTTCCTTCATACTAAAATTTAAATTCGGGAAAATGATTTCCATTTTTAAATAATAAAATTTCTTTCCGAAATATGACTAGGTAGTGGCACTTGAACTCGAAACTATATTCGTGAATATGAAAACCACATTGTTGGTTCCAAGTCCTGACATTCAGGGACACTTTAAAAATATTTTTAAGAAAGTCCGAAAAGTTCATTTATTTGTTCTTTTCTATTCTTTCTTTTGTCTTTCCTTTCCCCCCCTCCTTTCTTGGCTTGTGGCTGGCCACGACGATGGCCGGCGATTGACATAGGCTTGGGACAAGCCTGCTAGCTTGTGGTGAGACTCGAGCCTGCTTGAGGCTAGTGAGCTCGTCCATCGCTTGTGGTCGGTTGCCAGTCATTGGCTTAAAAATAAAGAAAAAAAGGAAGAAGGAAAGAAAGAAAGAAAGAAAAATGAAAATATTACGAAAACTCAATTTTTTTGGTCAGAGATAAAGTCATAAGATTGAAATTATTTTTCAAATAAAATCTAAACACCAAAAATATCGTCAGTTGCATATCACCAAACAAAGGAAAGCTAATTATTTTCCTAGAAAATGATTTCCCAAAAAGTATTTTTCTTTATCATAGAGTTTGCTCCTAAATAAACGTACCTTTAGAAAGTATATGCCGGAATTTTTTTTAAACTCTGTACTGCTTAGAAACCCATACATTATTCTTAATTTATGTTCCATTTTTCTATTATAATCTTGCTATGTCAAATATGCAGCTTTTACCTTATGTTCTGTTGTTCCTTTTTGTCCATGTGCGTAGTCTATATAGCAAACAAAGAGTTTAAAATAAAACTAGTCCGCATTTACTAAGTTCAATTTTATTGTCTAGGCAAGAGAAAATTTACTTAGGCGTAATTCAAACATATTTCAAAAGAAAAGTTACTGTTTGTCCTATTATGAAACTATGTGTAGCAAAGGAAGCATACACAAGTTACAGTGCATGTGGGAGGCACGCGACATGAAGGTCCATGAAACCAAGGCCTGGTGTTATGCATATAAAGAGGCTGCATATGAAGAAGTTAAGACAATTTGCATATCTATATCTAAAGTCGTAAATAGTATGGATAATTTTTTTGTTGCTGAAAATTGCACAATTTTTGCTGACTATGTCCACTCTTCAATTTCGGTTTTGATCTTAGTCGATGTTAAGTTATGTCAGACCCATCTCGGTTTTAATGTTAATAGATGCATTTGTAAGATTTTTTTTTATCGCGTTTATGAGGGTCCAAATCAGATAATCAACGTAACAATCATTCTGAGATTATTATTTCTATCAGGAGATCAGTTGATATTGCAACTGCACCTTTGTCAACTGGGCCTTGACCTCGACATCGGTCACGAGGGTAGTGAATTAAGGGGATTGGACTGGACTAGCGGTTATTGAAGATTGTAGGTCGACATTGAAGATGGAGGAGGGGCTAATGGTTGCTGAAGATTTTGCAAGATGGGGATGACCAGGCAGCTTGGATGTTTATGAGGGCTTGGAGACCTGATCAATTGACATTCGATCTGGCATGGGCGGAGAGGAGGAGGGGGCGGAAGACGGTGGGGAGACCGAGGTATCATTTGCCTGCGGCGAGAGTCATTACATGAAGAGATTGTCAATGTCTATAGTCATCACGTCCACATTCAATCCGCTTGAATGGTGGGTATTCGGTTTAGCTTGGAGAAAGGTCTATTCACAAAACATTACATAAGATATTAGAAATTTCATATTTATCCAATCCGATTTATATTCTATCCTACCTTATTCTATCCACTAAAAAAGTTCAGATAACTAGATGTAACCTCACTCTTTTGATCCCATTAGCTAATCGAGCAAGTTCCATCAGCGATTACAAACAATTGAGGAATCAAGATCGTCAAGTGTGCAGGTATTGTCCTCGGGGATGATTTTTATCCTTCAGTAAGTGGCGAAGGTAAGATGTGGCGATCTAGGATTCGACAAACTTTCTGTTTACTGTGCGTAGTGCTATTTGGATAGAGAAGGAATGACCGGAAATGCAAACCAAGCTAAGATTCGCAAATCATGTTTGAGCGTAATAAACAAGGAAGAAATGACAAGTATATAGAGGAACAAGGACTATGGCTTGACAACTATTTAGGCTTTTCTGGATAAGTCACGTGGCAAAAAGTAATAAATCGGTCAAAAGGAATTGTCTATAAGAAAAAGGAGTGTACAACATATGTATGCTTAGGAGATCAGATAATTTTTCTAACAATGGCACCGATCTAAGTCTTAAGATTAGATGCAAAAGGGCTCGAATAATGTACGGATGTATCTTGAGCTCGCTTACTTTGTCCTGGACTCAGTTTTGCTTCCCTAAGGGGAGAAAAAGTACCTCAAGCTCAAGAAACTTCCCTGGCATCTGCAACTATTCCAACCTTATCCAAGAGGGACCTATTTTAAAGCTGATAGGAAGGTTGATTCCCCCACATTGCTGAGCTTGTACGATATGCTAAAGGTTCATACTAAAGTAGTCCTCGTGGTGGTGGTCGTGATTATAATTGTTATTATTATTATTAGTATAGTATAAACAAATGAAAATGATGAGAAGTAAGCAAAATATAGAGAAGAAGTGGAGTCCAGTCAAATTAACATTACCATAGATAAAGCAAACTGAGTAGGTTTTCTGCCTCAGGTTTCAAAGAAGAACGATTCGTGATACTTCGTGTACTCCACTAACGTCATTGGAGAGATTCCACACCCTCTCTTATTTGCTAGGAATATATGTACAAGGTTACTCGATAAGGGGAAATAATCGCCATTGTATTTAACAATAGTCAAGACAAATATCGGTAATAAATCACAAACACACTCTTCCTTTTTCCCGAAACTCAGAATAGAAATCGAAATTGCTCATTCTACCGAAATACTGTGCTCATTTAAAATGTCCAATTTCTCTCATATGCGTACGCTTGTAATCTTTGCGAGTAAATTTAAAGAAATTCGATACGACCTTTTGACAAATACGAACATTGCAGCACATGCAAATTTGCATCCGAATAAAAAGAAAGAAGGATATCAATCTGCTACTGTTTACAAAATCTTTATGATGCTCTAACTAAAATTAAAAGGTGAAAGATAAGGATGACATCTCTTTTTTGCAATGTTTTCCAAGTGTTTCAAACCTAAGACCCCATGAAAGCTTCGCCGATTCTATGCACTCGCCACGGTTGGACGAAACGAGAAAGGATGAGGCACCATGAACGCCGACATTCCCTCCCGCCGTCTCTTTCAAAGCCCTCGATTTATATATTCCGTCTTCGATTCTTGAAGATATGATAGCGACGAAGAAGAAGATGGCGACGACTTTCTCGTCAATAGTGCGCATCTTTTCTTGATCTTCTTGGCGATGCAGATCAAGAACGTGAGCCACGCTGCTCGGGGAGTCAAAAGGATATCGCATCCGTGAACACGATTTCAGATCTCTAGATCTCGGTGTAAAGATTCATATTTGCTTCCTTGAGATCATGCTCTATCTTGAGGTTGCTGATGGATATCGTGCCATCATTTCTCCATGTCGCTTATTGGTATCTTTCGGTGCACTATGGATTAATCTAATAATAAACTGTTTCATAGTTGAGTCTCAACCCATACTCGTTCGTGTCAGCTTCGAGTCGATCGTGTCCGTGTTGTGGCCATGTATGCTCGAAGTTGTCTAGGTTGATTGTCGTCCGTGCGTTTGGGTTGTATATCCGTAGATGAAAGGCCGTCAGCTGCCATGGTAAAAAGATTCTAACCCTCGATTTTCTTTCGGTTTGTGATCTTCAAAATATTCCTCTTTCGAGATTTTGGGTATCAAGTTGCTTCGTCCTGCATTGTCTTCCCTCATCCATCTTTCACCCAAAACCCTAAAGTCTATGGAGATTTACACGATATTCGTGCAAAACAGCGGATTGGACTGATGTTCGACGAATGCATTTGGGGATAACAATCGCGTGAAGCGTGAATATTCAACACGAGAAGTGTGCGGTGGGGAACTACTTCTTGATCTAGTCCACCTGCATCACACGCAGTTTGATTCTTCTTTTTTCTTTGGAAATAAAACCTTTCGCAGAAGTAACCGAGCCGTCCCACATAATCCAAAAACTAAAACATTTCATACTTATTATGTGGGTTTTGTTAACGATCGGTGTCCCGAGGGATTTGCAGAACATACTTACGAACGCTTCGACGCACCGATTACATCATCGTCAAAGAAAACAAGACGTTCGTTGACAGCAGCAGAGCACCCAGTCCACAAAAATCACAGATTATACTAACCAAATTAAAGTATTAGAAACAGGGCACTGAATGCTCCCATGGCTAGAGATTGGAGAGAAACCTGCATGAAGGTCCTCGTGTCCTTGCATCCGAGCACTCAAATTTAATAAAAGCCAACGTATATAACTCGAAAGGGACAAACTTGACCAAAGCGCCGAATGGGACATTTATTTCTTGCCATCACGTCATTTCCCAATGACATTCATTTCCCCTTGTCCGTGTCTGCATTAAGTGTATGGTGCATTCTTGATTTCGGAACGAATATTGGAATACATTAAAGCTTTCTTCGTCGAAAGAATCTATTTACAAACACAATTTCCTAGACCACATTGAAGTTTTCCCACTGCTTTTATACCCAAGGCATAATAGGTAATCTGTGTGCTCCTTGCATGGACATCAATCTTTTCTGAGGAAGACAATGCCTTCCGACGAAGATCTTTCGGCTTTTCTGTTGATCACCACTAGATCAAACCACTTGTTTTGAGATCATTGTGCTAAGATTCTAACATAAATTTTGTAAATTTATTGAAGAATACAAACAAATGCCAATTTTGGCATGGATATGAATCTTTTTATGGCAAGCGCTTCTTTCAACTTAAGTGGAATGAAATTTCATTTGATCTTATAACGACATTAAAGGACTATAATTCGCAATAAGGTTGATCTATGATGAGGGTTAGGAAATCCGTTGTGTAACTATCTTATTTCACAAGTATCAACGACTGTTGCGAATCATTTCCAACATGATCATCTTGATGCAATTCCAGACCCTTTTATTCTTTGATTCAAACATGCCATAAGCAACAACTTGCGATATTGGTTAAACACATCGACACGTTGCACCTAGGCAAACCAATGGTCGGGAGCCCAACATGTCCACTTGGAGGAAGGCAATATGCACATGTAAAGATAATATGGTGTCAATATCATGTATACGAGATACATGCGAGCTCACTCCATCTAAATTAATATATTATGTAGGTTTCACATGAAATTCAGACTATTCTCGTGATTGAGATAGTGCGAGTTTGCATATCTTGAATGTATGCGATGCTTCTTGGAAAGAAAAAAAAAACGAGAATCGAATCGAATGAGAGCACATGGGAACGTCACCCTTGTCCCCATGTCAACCGGCCAATCTATATAAGTAGCTTAACGTAGACCGTTTTCATCAAAATCTCTCTCTCCTTCGCTCTGCAATCTTCACGTGCCCTCTCTGAGCAGTTGCTAGTTATCCGTTTGTTTCTCTCCTGCAAATCTTATCCGTTGCCCCCTCCTTTTTCTGGATCTTCGAGCCTGTCCCACTGCGTGTCTTTCTGTCACGGCCTTGTAACTACCCAACACAAACCCAAATCTGATCTTCATATTCTCGTTTTTCTGAAACGAAAGAGGAGTAGTTTTGTTCGTTGGTTAAAGTGTTTAGGGGAATTTTTCTGTTTTTTTGACAGAGTTTTGTTGAGTCAAGGGGAGAAAATAATGGAAAATAACAGAAGGCAGGTGGGCAGCTCTTCTTCTTCCTCACCTAACAAAATCAACACAAGCAATAGCTTGGATCATCTCTTTGGTCCCAAAGACCCATTTTCCCCTTCTTCCGGGAGCTTCGGCTCTATTTTCCCTCCACCGTCCACGGTAACTCTCTCTCTCTCTCTCTCTCTCTCTCTCTAGAAGAGATTTAAGGATGAGCCATAAAAACTAGAGTGCTTAAAGGTGAGGGCATGACACACTGGTTATGGTCGTGGCAGAGTCATGTCAACGCTAATTGGAAATATGTGTCGTTCATAAGAATTATTACTTTTGAACCTTTTCCTTGGTATGCAAAACTGAAGTGATCCTCCTTCCCCTTCCTCTTTTGGGTTTCTTTGTGGAGCAGTGCAAGGGAGAACTCAATCTTCCAACGTGTTCCCTAAGATTCAATAGTATAACTTAGAGCTAAGAAACTGGATGGGAGGGATCTGAGTTGGACTGAGCCGTCCTTTATTGCATTTGAGGCATGATTAGGATCTTTACATGCGCTTTGTTCTAGTCTAATGATGTCTGTAAATGGTTCTAGAGTTAATATGTTCATGAAATAGATGCTGATTACTTAATTCTCCTTATGTTTCCTCCCAATTATTCAGGTCCTAGGGAGAAATAACAACCATTCTCGTTCTGAGACATTTATGGGCTCCTCCAAAAACCCGGATTTGGGAAATCAAGTCAGCAGTTGCAAATATGGAAATCTAGGTTTGTCAAACACACAGCTACCGAAATAACAAAGTTTTGGAGTCTGCAGTTGTCATTCTACTTCTTTTATTCATGTAAGAAATTGGTGCGTGGATCGAATTAGCCAATTAATTGGTACTGGCCTTCTTTTTAAAGGAATTTATATGGTGAGGAGTATATATGACGGGATTGTGTGCACTAAAGTATATCATTTGATGTTTACATCATAAGAATATCATGGCAAGTTGCTATGTTTTTGCAGAATTAATTTGTTCTGCAGTAATATTGGCATGGTGTCATTACCCACTCAATGTTAAACATCACCTTTCTTCTTCGTTTGACCTTCCTCATTTGTTCTCATGTTCTTTCTATTCCTTCCATTTGGCCGACGTAGGAGCCAGCAAATGTCAAAGCTTTAAGGATGATGGGAATAATGCAACTAGCAAGGCCAAGAGTGCCATATACCAGAATGAAACAGCTGAGCCATGCTATCTGAGTTCATCAATCTACTATGGTGGACAAGAGAATTATTCCCCGAGAGCCGCCGCTAGGACCGCCGAATCTGACTCCATGGTAAAAACTAATTCCTCCTTTTGCTTTTAATCCAATACATAGCATCGATGCTTGCTAAGTATAAAACTTATTCTTGGCATTGCTTTTCTCAATTTTTGTTTTTAATCTTTTATTTCCAGAAAGATGGTGTAGACAATGAATCTAATGGAAGCAACTTGGATAGTGCTTCAAGAGGGAATTGGTGGCAGGGTATGTAAACGTTCATCATCACCTTAACCGGGATTTTTTTATTAAAATTTCTGAAGAGTTCATTATTTCTGGTTTGTTAAGGAAACCTAATTTCTCTGTGAAAATTGGCAATTTCAGGGTCGCTCTACTACTGAGGCGTTACCTTATATAACCTGTATGCTGCCTGTCCTAAGCCGGTAAGCCTTTTCCTTTAATACATCCATCCACCTGTTCTTTCAGCTAATAATCCTCTGGTCCCACCCCAAACGGATACCAAGTTAGGTAATTAGGTATTTTTTCCTGAAAAATGCTATTTTTTGTGTCGATAAAATTCTTTGAATAACTTCTAGACTCATCAAGCATAAGATTACCATGAGCCCTCGCAAAATGTCATGCGTACTCCAATGCTCAGTTGGAGAAAGAAGTTTTTGAGCACGACTTATTCCGCTTTGTGCGATATAGAACATACGTTCTTGTATTGAATCTGCACTATTGACTACATACACTTGAGAACATTTTTGATATGATATGATCTGGAAAATGGCACGGCTGATACTCCTACATGGCGACGACAAATTTGACATTGCCTGTTTCCTTTTTAGTTTGTTAGATAGCGAGTCGGACTGAATCATGTGGTTATTCGTCTGTCAATGACTACTTGCAGTTGTAGTGAACACTCATTTATGTATATATGCACCAGTCATGACACCATACGTTTATATTCATGTGGTTGGTCTTTACAGGATGAGAATTAATATAAAATTTTGTTGCAGGAACAGCAGACTCCAATCAGAATATGAAGGCGTAGAGTAATGACACTAGAGCGTAGAAGTATGACAACCGACTGGGAAAATCGCGGCTTGATGGAGTCTTTTTTTGTCTCACTGAGTGAAGTTTCCCATGTCTATCTAATATAATGTGACAGTCAATAGATCTAATGCTAGTTTCATTGTACTTTGCTATTAAAGGAGAGACTCGTTAACTTCTCTCGTCAATCTGACCTCGTAACCGGAAACTCTCGCTTTGCTTTTAGATAGAGCATTTGATTGTCCGAAATTGAAAAGCGCAGTAAGGTAAGACTGCGTTACAAGCGCATTCTGAAGCGTGACATTCTCCGGCATACGAACGTGTTAGCGTCAGGAGCCACTTCATAAAGTTCTATCCTTAGAAATGGCGTTTATTTTCCGTCACTAGATAGCAACGCAAGCATGCGTTGTTTGGCTTCAAAGATACATTCCATCTATAGCCAATCCGCGCAGAAACTAACAAGCCTCTCTAGTAGATGATTGCTCATAAGCGATTGGCACTCGGAATTCTCCCTCTTATCTGGAATCATTCACAGCTTCTAATATTTAGGTGGACAGCCTCTATAGGTAGTCCATGGTCAGAAAATCTATGAAATGAATCCTCTCAATATAGGAGGTAAAATGAACGCTTGGGATTATCGACACGTTTATAACACCATATCAAAATATAGTGGAGCTCAATTAGTCAACAAGTCAGAAGTCACGTATACCGGTTGGCAACATGTCAAGCTTCGGTCGCCTGTTTCTTCCTTAAGGCCCTACTGTCTTAAATTGCCTACTACATAGTTATATCTATTCCATCTGACAAAGGCGCGGCGGCGATGGCCGGTGATGGCTCGAGCAGAGGAAGATATAGAGTCGTGATTGATTGGCTTTATGAGGTATCTTACCTCAGTGAAGTCGAGAAGAGACCAACTACTCTAAAGGGAGATAGTAGGAGGAGAAGAAAAGAAAATTTGGACCGCCTAATCAACCTAGTGGTGAGGTGCCAACCGCTCGAGAGAATGACTTTCTTTTTTTTGGTATGAAAAGGGGTCAAAACTAAATAATTTTTTTTATCTTGTAGATCTATTACCCCTATTTTATCATCTAATAGAATATGAAGTTACTCTTTATGAGATAATAAAAAGAAACTAGTATCCAAGCACTTATTGATTCCAAGATCAGCAAGGCAATAAGTAAAGTGATTTCCTTTTGAAAAGTCATGTTGCATTTTAAACTCAAAGTGAGGGCACAACAGTTTTCTAATATCTTCAAGCAAAGTAGGGCCAGCATTATTAATTATAAGCTCCAGATTAACAAGATTAGTGATGGGTTTAAAATCACTCTCAATGATGATCATTTGATGAAAACTAAGTTGTTTTGCGAAGTTGTGTCCCAACCACAAAGCCCAAAAGTTCTGCTTGCATTGGAACGAACATATTCCATAGTATGTAAAGTTAACTCTTAATTCTGATAGATCTAAACCCAGTGCTAATTAGATGCAATACGCAGGAACCAAAAAAAAGTATACGTGAAAGATGAAAGAAAAATTGCAAAGTAATTCACAAGTTACATTTTTCTCTCTTTAAACGAATATTAATTTCAATAATCCAAATGGTCATACTACAAACCTCCCCAAAATTTCAAATTGGTAATGGAAACACATGCATCTGAAAATCTCCCCATATGTATCTTTTACAAAACAAAGCTTGAGTCAAGTGCTTTAGGCATCACTGTCAATGACATGGTCATGCAATGCTTTTCGGAATATCAAAAGGCATCCTGGATAACTATAGAAGGGCGGTTTATTGTCTGCGAAGCCCATTGCCAATCATGTTTAACTCGCTTCCCTAATTTCAGTCGTGATCTCATCTCATGACAGGATTAACATCGCAAGGGACTTGCAATAGATATACACCTTAAACTACCTCCACTGGCAAATTGTTCGGACTCTGTTATTGGCTATAACATGACGTAGCCGCGCAATCACCGTACCATGAATTAAGAAATGTGAGTATCGAAATTTTTGCTATAATTTTATGTTCACTCAATTGAGATTTAAAAGGAGTTATGCTGTTTGTAGAGATTAGACGACAATGGAGTACGGAATCAGGTTGAGAGATCTGATCAATTTGCATAACTGAAGCTAAAGGGATGATCCCCAAGCAGATATAATATCACATGAAAGGATTATCTATCTCCATGTGATTAGTTACGCTCGTGGAATGCATTACTATGGGCAATCTGAGTAGTACTCCTTTTGTCACAAAATTATAATGGCAGTAGAGCTCTGTCCTCCCAAACCTCGACGAAATGAACGAAGCCACAGAAGGTCAGAAGCCGTGTTGGCAAGAGCAGAATACCTGGTCTTGCGGTATTAGTCTGGAAACTATTGTCCGGGTCTTGCAACCCTAAGAGAAATGAATCATGATAAAGAAGAAACAGTACCCTGTCGTGAAGCGGCGTCGGTGAAATGACTAGCCGAATCAGCTTTGAGAATGCTCGAATTCATCTGTGGACGATCGTTTCCCAGCAGGCCAGCATAACTTAGCTCATCACCATTGGACTTCAGCTTTGACCCCGTTTTGTTACCAAATAACAGAAAAAGCTATACCACAGATGAGAGACACTCATCCAACAGAGAGACCAGCTTCTTTTGCCGCGAGTTTCTTGCAAGAATATTTGGGGGGGGGGGGGGGGGGGGGTCACTTTTCAAGGTTCGACAACACGGAGTTGCCAATCTCATGATGAATGGATTGCCATCGAAAACTGGGGAAGGTGGGGATCGCTCAACCATGTATGAGGCATTATTGTAAGAATGCAAAGGCGTACACAACAGCCTACCTAGCTAGCAATACTTGCAATAAGATCCGGGAACAAAGGGATTACAGTAGCAGAAGACAGAAATGCGCAGATCAAAGCTTTAGCACGCTGCTTTGCGTGTTACATACAGATTAGCATTCATACACTGAAGCACGTTCAATGAACACCAAAAAAAAATTTGATAATTATTCTTACCAATACATCTTGCAGTACAAATTTACAAACTGTGGTAAATATTACAAGAAGATAAAAGAAAATGAAATTAAGCACATTAAGTGAAATAAGAGCTAATAAAAGAATGCCAAGAAGCACTTTTTGTTAAAGCAAAAAGCATTATGAGGAATCAAGAAGGCTTATTAGACTGAAGGAGCGAGAGCTCAAACCTAAAACAGTAATCGTGGTATGGCATAGTTACTCCGTGGAAAAATAAATCAACAGGATCAGTTGCCTCTGTGAATATTTGCAACTATTCATTTCATTGCGTTGCACTGTTTCCGTTTCAGTTTCTCATCTATCATAACAACTTCAAACAGCATCAAGCAAACTCTGGATTGAGTGCTATAGCCTCCTGATATATCATATCCTTCATCTGCTCTTCTCCCAAGGGCTGTAGCTCGAACTCAAAAGAAAATGGTCGCGGGCATACTGGTTCATCAGCTATATCGTGCAATCTTGCAAGATAAGGATGAGCAAGTGCTTCTTCAACTGCCAAGAGATGAGTTGATGGGTAAGTGGATAATTTACCAGAAGAAGTATTGAATGTAGATCTGCTGTTAAAAAGGTCTTTGATTAAAATCTTGCCTCTATAAATCAGATATTACGTCGTAACAGAATTTAAACAGGCAAGAATCCTACGAATGCTTAGTTTTTGTCCTCAAACCGCAGATACAACATATTGCTAAAATAAGTGAATGACCTTAGGAATTAACTTAATTGTACTCGTGCTATCATATCTGTTTGAACTAACCAAATGGATAGATGGACCATTCAATGACATTTTATATGAGTGTAAAATTCCATCAATGTTGATCAGGATCACTTTGTATTTGATATGGCCGGCTTTCATTCCAGATGCCAACCATTATTGATACAATCCTATTTCCCTCAACAAGGCCAAGCTTTGATAATCTGGACGAGTTATGGGAGAATGAACATTGCACTATCCAAGATGTATGTACAGGTTCCTTGCATATCAGAATTGCAGAGGCTGAGAATAGAGGTGAGAAACATGAACAATACCTGTGATTCTCTTTGTAGGGTCAAATGTCAACATCTTCTCAATCAGATCGATGGCCAGGGGCTGAACATGAGGGAAAACACTAGATAATGGTTGACGAGGATGTCGAGGAAGCTGTCTTATGTATCGGCGTGCATCCTCATTTCGTACAAACCCAAGATCGGATTCAGCTGGTGTGCCAAGAAGCTGAAAAATGCCAAAGCAATCCAGTCATTTGAATTAGACAGCACGGAATTAAAGTCGCTACATTTGTGTTGTTTTACATGAAAGAATGCTGAAAATAAAACAGAGAAAGTTGCCAAAAGAAACATATATTTTTCCAACTTCCTTGTTAATGTAATTTGGCCGAGGAGCTAAAAAGCAAAATGCGATGGTTCAAGGAATCAATCTTCAAAGACATCACATCTTCAGGGAAGGAGCTACGAACCATTAAACGACACCGTTTGATATTTTCTACCATCTATATTCCTCATTTCATGAGATGAGGCTTAGTTCTCATTGTCATTTTGCACATGCATTTGAAGATTCATCAATGTTGTGTATTCTTACTATAAATGTGTTATTCAGCCATAGTGAACCCAAACATGAAAGTACTCCCAATTTTATTAGTAAACCTGAATAGTTGCTTTACCTCTATGAGCAAACGCATCTGATGCACATGATCCCTCCCTGGGAACAAAGGCTTTCTGTTCATCAGCTCCATAAATATGCACCCAACAGACCACACATCTATAGCAGCGGTGTAGTCTGAAGAGTTCAACAGCAACTCTGGTGCCCTGTACCATCTGGTGACCACATATTCAGTCATAAATTCATTCTCCGCTGTTGGCCGTGCCAGCCCAAAGTCAATGATCTTAAGGTCACAATTGGCATTCAGTAAAAGATTGCTGGGTTTCAAGTCTCTATGAATAACATTCGCAGAGTGTATGTACTTCAGTCCACGTAGAATCTGGTACAAGAAGTACTGCAAGAAAACAAAACACATAATTTTAAGACTCTTCAAGTTCTCAAAATCTGATTAAGGAACTTACTCAACACCCAGAACATAGGCAGGAGCTCCTAGTGTGTGAAGACTAATACCTGACAGTGTTCTTCCGACAGGCCTTGGTTTGAACGAATAATTTGGTGAAGGTCAGTGTCCATAAGTTCCATGGCAATGTAGACATCAGTAAATTCTCGCCGTATCGGAGGAGGAATCACATCTCTAATGCCAATAACCTGTTTTCATGCATAAAATTCCACCATTTAATCTCTGTTGCTATCACAAAGAGCAAATTTGTAAATTCACTATCTCAATTAAAGACCGCATGTGATTGCCCTAGTCATCCAATATAGTTCCAATCATTGAGTTTACCCACTCTATAATTGAGAGACCCCACAAAGTATTATCCTGCGCACAGGATGAGGCAGGACCACATTAGTTCAACGCCTAACTACTGCTTTCGAGCACATTTCAACTCTGGAATCTGGACGATGTCGATCATGATTAGCTATACATAGAAAATTTAAGAAAATTTAAGCTAGAATGGTTTAACTCGGATTTTCATCCCCCGCTGACAATTATGGCACTACAAAAGCCATAGTTTTCCTGTTATCGCAGTTAAGCATGGGCTTGAATTATTACTGTTTATTTAAGTGTGCTTAATGTAGTCGATGCATGGGAAGTACACGATTGCCCTCAATTGCGAAAGTCTCTCTCTCTCTCTCTCTCTCTCTCTCTCTCTCTCTCTCACACGCGCGCGCTCACACACACATATCCTAAGACGAAAGAAAATCGCAATCGGAAGCAATTGATCATCAACGAGTGAACTGCTTCTACTTGAGAAGGTATCCAAATCTTAGAATTCTTTAAGACTAACCAAGATCGGCACCAATCGGTCTTAACGAGAGAGAGAGAGAGAGAGAGAGACAGACGGAAACACTCACGTTCTCGTGGTCCAGATGGCGAAGCAGCTTGATCTCGCGGAGCGTCCGCTTGGCGTCCATGTGGTTGTCGAACGCGTTCCCAATCTTCTTGATCGCCACCATCTCGTTCGTCTCCGAGTTCAGAACAGAGCTAAACACACCAAAAACCAGGGACACCAAAAATTCAAAAAACCCAACAAAAATCCGTCCAAGCCAACAAAAAAAAAAAAACATCAAAACAGACACAACAGTCCACAACGACGGCGGCACCGACGTACCAGACGATGCCGTACGCCCCGCGGCCGATGGGAAGGATCGGCGGCCGGTACTTGGACGTGATCTCGAAGTGGTTTCCGAAGATGTCGTACTGGACAAACTGGCCGCCGTGGGTCGGGACCGCCGGGAACTCGGAGTACTGGCCGTTCTGAGCAGCGTGAGCCATGGCCTCAACCTCAACCTCAACCTCAACCTCAACCTCAACCTCAACCTCAACCCTCTCTCTCTCTCTCTCTCTCTCTAGAAACGCAGTGGAATGGTGATGGAGATCGTTGTGCAGCAGCGAGGGGGAGTTTAAGTAAAGGACGAAGACTACCTTGTTTTTTTTGGATGAAAGGGGCGAAAGGAAGGAAGGAGAGGCGAAAACGCGGGAGGACGCGTCGTGGTGGGGGTCAATCGATCGAAGGGCCGACGTTCGAGCCGCCTGGGACCGACGGCCCAGATTCGATTCAATGATAAGGCGGAAGGGGCTGCAGTGTCGCAGATGGAACACGAGCTTTGACCGGAGGGGGCCTCCCATTATTATAATTTCGAAAAATTCGTGATCCATATATTTATATTTTATACATTAATTTCTTAAAATACGACAATTTGGTGGGTGCTTTCGTTGTTGTTCGGCGAGTCGTCGTCTTAAATACGATATGTCGAGTTAGGTTCCTCCTCTTGTCGTTTCTTCACCTCTTTAAAGAATGATTATCCCCCATCGAAAATATCTAGATCACTATTGTGGCAACATTATTCGCTTCGAGTTGACACATTCAATTATGAAACGGAAAATCGGAGTTTGCAAATTGATTCTCTATAGCTCTTCTTCACTATCGAAGCATCATCATAGTTTGGTTTGGTTTTTCCTGTCTCATTTTGTCGGTCGATACTTGATTTGCTATAATGGAGTGAGAAATAGAGAGTAAATCGTGACTTTCCATGTCCCTAACATCTGGCCGCCTCATTCGCCGCCGCTACTCTTAAACATTGGGCTCTTCGGAGCATTTCACTGGGCAGATGAGGAGCTGCATCGTATGCAAAAACTGGGGTATGATTGGAGATCGATCTTTACTGACATGGGGGGAGAGCCAAGATGAAGAGATGCATCCTCTCGGGCTGGTCAACTGGCTCGGGGAGACTGTCGGTTGGCTGACTTAAAAGTCTAAAGAGGAGGATCTCATCCAGTTCCCTTCGCTTCAATAGCGTCCTTCCATGCGTCACGTCTCATATCCACACGGCCGAACCCCTGTTTCGGGGCGGAGAACTCTGACCAGGTGAAAAGGTAAAACCTTTCGGGGAAGAAAAGGGCAGGGATGTGCCGAGATTGAAGGGGGGCGTGAAGCTTCCTTCCGGATCTCAAAGTCTCCTCGGCACCAGAATGGGGATAAGTCCGGCTTCACCTTTTGACTTTACTTAAACTCGGCAGTCGGCACCATCCCTATCTCGCGTCAATGCGTCATGCGAAGCCGGCGGCCTATATCGATCTGCATACGTCGTGTTGATTTTTAAGGAAGAAGTGTTGGAGCAGCGACCTGGTTTTGACCACTTCCATGCTTCGTCACGACATCTCTCTCTCTATCTATACATATGTCAGCTCGCTTCGCGCTGGGTCTCGTTGCGAACCTGGATGCTGGCGGTGGCGAGTTGAAATCTCCTGTCATTGTTCTCAACATCATATCTTCTTGCTAGACAGAAGCAAGAAGAAGACCCGAGTCTAATTAATCAACATAAGACCAGGAACTATTCCTCCCGAAACCTCGAATTCGCGGACCCTCAGGGTCCTAACAGAGATCACACCCCCAACCTTTGGAAATGTCAAAAGCAGCAACCAAGAATCGTTCTCCAGCACTGGTGCTGTCACGGCTCACGAGCAACATCGAATTGGTAATGTGTTGGCCCGACCTTTTTGGGGAAACTCGGAATTGCTTTGAAGACTGAAATTTGATGTCCCTTTTGCCGCGCCGGCGACTGGCATGGTTAATATTCTCCAGCGCCGCCACGTCGGCGATTCCGATTGCTACGTTTGGTGTGCTTTGGCTGAAATCAGATCCATCTCAGAGCAAACCGGCGATGTAGCGGAGGCCTGGCCTTTTGTCAGGACGCCGCGCAATTGCTCCGTTGGCATAATATAAATTTCCTATTGCGATGATGTAAATTCAAAAGTTCTTTTATATAAGATTGAGATCTTGAAATGCCCAATCACCTTCCCACGGAGCTTTCTTCCCTTATCTACGTGAAAATATAGAGGATGAATAACAATTGAATAAGCAATCATTTAAATATAATTAACTTCCTATCAGAATAAACATAGAGATTCAATCACTAGATCATGAACTGATGAAACAAGAAATGGGTTGTTGAAAAAAAAAATATTTTCCTTTGTTTTATAAAAATTCAATATTCAGTCATGATTGAAATATCTCTAAGATTAAGTGACTGGCCACCATTGAAACTCACCCCATTTCTGGACCTTATTCACTTGGTTAATTACCACCAATGCGCACGGCCTATTTATGTGCATCAAATGAGGTTTTACCTAAGTTAGCAAATTGTGCATCCTAATTAAAATTAACTATAAGTGGAAAACTTCATGATTTTATCACAATACTTTTCACATCTAAATCAAGCATATCACGACTCTGACAAACTTTTCACATTTCAACTACTAGCCTAGTTGACTTATGCATGAGAAAAAAAGTAACACGACTTATGCGATTTGAAATGTATAAAAAGGGTTATGACTTTTAATTCATTGAGTAAATCCGAAACCTCGAATTTATGTGCTGATACTTCGAAGCCAAGTTAAGAAATGAATTGTATTGAGCAATAGTAGATTTATTAGGAATGGTTTATGAAATTGGCTTACTGAGTGATGTGCCGAATAAGGAATAATAACACAAATGATCCATGAACTTTGGGTAAATATGCAACATAGTTTATTAGCTTTTAATTTATTCAACATAATCCATGAACCTTAATCAAATGTGCACGTGGTCCATGCGGTACTTAAAGTTCAAGGATCACATTGCATATTAGGTTAAAATTCAGGGACCGCATTAAATAAATTGAAAATTAATAAACTATATTGCACATTTATAAAAAATTCATGGATCATTTATGTCATTTTTCTGTCGAATAATAAATGGATTTTTTAACGAGTGGGTCGTGTTCAATGACTAATCCTTATACGACCCATTGCTTAGTAAACCATTTTATATAAATCGATATTAGTATATCCAGCGTTTTCTAATCCTAAGATTCGTTCGTTTTTTAAATGGTCTGTACGTAGTCCAAAGAAGAGCGTGTTGGTCGGGGGGGAAGCGCCGTTGACTCTGAGAATAAGAGCGGACTTCCGTGTGAGTTGACTGCCATGTCCCGACCCAGTCAAATTTGGGGTCGGGGCCGTTGCTCTTTCTGCAATTATGTGTCGCATCATATGAGAAAAAATAACAAGTCCTTTAACCCAATTGCAGAAGGAAAGTTTCAATATTTTATTGCAATAAATGTAACAAAGTAAGGGGGAAAAGAAGGTCGAGTTGGACAAATACTTAAAAGATCTAGCTATATATGAATCGAATCAATTGTACTGTTAATTTTGTGGATCTCACTAAACCTAGCAGTGAAAATCGAACTCGATTTGGACTTAGACGCGGATAGAAATTTCTCGAGTGAATTAAAACCAGCAAAATATCCAAATCTTAGTCAATGAAACGCAGGATTGAATCATATTCGATTATAATGAAGCTGAGACCCAATCGACTGAGTTGGCGTTGACGAACACTTGCTGAAAGTTAATTTCCTTCACAAATTTTTCTTCTCTCGGGTAGTTTAAGTAGAGACAGCAAATGCTGACACGGCTTAAGCAAAGTACTCAAGAAAGAATTAAGAAATATGTAAGCATAAATTAACAGGTTTTTGTTATTAGTTAATTATTTCGCTTGTTGATTAGAGATGGGATGTTTCGATGCTGACATTGTTATAGCTGTGACTATGACAAGTTGACACGGTCAGCTCCAGGTTTGATTGGCGAGACCGGTCGAATAGCGAATGGGAGTTGTGGTGGGTTCTTACTCCAGTACGTTTTTAAAACTCGGTGCCACTAGGGGCGAGAACAGGTCCATCATGGATCTTGAAAGCGAATGGACCAATTTTGACTCGGTCGATATTGATCCAAGTTCTAAAAATTAGGAATCGATTTTGGTAAGATAGGTTTAAGATTTCAGGTCAGGAATTCATCCGTCTTGAAAATTGTCCATCCCTATTTAGTGAATGCTAATCTTGATGAGGTAAGTTTCGATTTCAAATAATATCCAATTTGTCTCTAATTAGGTGAATGCTAACACATCGGGAAAACTTTGTGTGTACATGCGTACACCTTCAAAATATTCAATTCTTTCAAGCTGTCGATGGCTCTCGACACTCCATAATAATGGAGCTTAAGATGCCATAGTTTTTCATCATTTTATTGATTGTTGCTTTTGGGGGATGATTAATTATGTTGTTACTTCGACTTTCATTTTGTTTCATTAAGGAATGAGCTGGACACCTTCCAATTGCCTTATATTTCTATCTGTTTTGTACCACACTTCTAGCCATTTGTTGCTGTACTATTTTGCTATAACTGCTATTTGTATTGATTGTAAATTAGTTGATGTTTTACTAAAATTTGTCTTTTTCAAGGAATACAAAAAAAACGAACCAAAAGAATTGTTCCATTCTCGGATAGACCTTGTGGGTTTTATAAGATAAGTTTTAAGCTCCAAAACCGAGAGTCAATCTTGACACTACTAATTCCGGATTTCAGATTTGAAATCTACTCCCTTAAAACCGCCCACCCCAAATTGCAACAAGTCAATCACATTCTTCTCTCTCTTAAACAATATGATAGATCAAATTGTCAGACCATCAATCGCATTATCTTGTGACTAGTCTTTACAACAGGCATAGAGGACTGTAGATAATCCAATGATTTTCTTCTCTTTCTTTATGGAGAAGAGCAGAGAAACCCTGTGACGTTTCTGTCCGGCTACTCATTGTTCAGCATAGGAATTCTTAAGTTGCTAGAACAACACTAAATCCTATTTTTTCCTCAACACTTGCCGAAGGATAAGGGAGTTTCCTCGACACAAGAGAAAGAACTACAAGCTACGATTGGGGTCCTGAGTAAGTGAGCATAAGGATTGTATTCTGGTAAACTGAAGGGCCGTCCATGCACAAGAATTCGATGATGAAAAGCTTAAACTTCCCCCCAAGGATGGCTGTGATCATAACAATAATGATCACAAAACAGGCTTGACCGTCTTGCTTTCCAGGGCTCACTTGTTAAGGTTTAGTATCACGTGAAAACATAGGATGCACCTACAAATATCGGATATCCCAAATATACCAAGTAATCTCGCTAATGCAGCTTTGTGCATGTATTTAACCTTTGAAAAACATATCAGCATAATGTTTGCTTCTACATCGATTGCTCCAAATGTGACCAGAGGCAGATGGATGACAAATCAAGGAAAAGAAAAGATGCAGAAGGTATGCAGAATGTGCTTTTATTTATATGAAGGATGACTTTCACAGCATTCAGCCCCGAAATTGCCAATCTTTAACATGTTCAACAAAATGAACAGAAAGCATCCAATTTCTCCAACTGACAACCACCAACTAGAACATCATTCTAAAACCAAAAAGCATGTGAAATCAGATTGTAGCACCTGCGCCAACCTTCAACTTCAACTTCTTAGGCCTCAGCAAACCTGCAAAAGATGTCAAGAGTTCAATGACAATATTTGCCAAAGAAATTGATTAAGAATACAATAGGTGTAGAATGACTTTCAAAATTTAAAGGTTACCCTAGTTCAGAGAGCTTCAGATGGGCTTCAGCATAATCTTCAAAGAAGGCATCTTCGTTCTATATCAAAAGGAAAGTTCAATGAGCTCCAGCATACAGCAGCATGGAAATTTTTGACAAGAGAAAAACACGCACCGCAGCATATTTCTCAACAAGAGGGCGGAAAGCAGGGTCGGAAAGAAGAGCCTTATCAGATGGCAGCTGAAGAAGTCCTTCCTTATCTCCGCTCAACAATTCCCTAGTCAATCATTCAAATAATCACCATATGAGCATGAAGTCAGCAATAACTTTATCTGAAAATAGATTGATAGCGAAAAGTTAGAAGCCTCACTTAAAGTAAGAGTTGTCAAATATAAGAGGATTTGCAGTCCAGGGTCCCTCAAATCCGGACCTCTCTTTGTGGCACCTTCCCTGTTATTGAGTGACACCAGAAAAGCAAAAGAATTAACTGAGTGCAATAATTGGATAAAGAGTGCATTTCATGTATTTTGTTGTGTATATATAAATAGTCGTAACGCCAGCTGTTGATATATCAGCCTTACAGAGCACGTTACCATGAAGGAGAGTAAAGCCAATATAATTTGGTGGCAAATAGGATAACATATCACTGCAACACCAACAAACTAATCTGCTACGCATAGTATCCTACTTAACAAAATCAGAATGCACGAGAGGATCTCAGGTTTGAGCACAAACCAGGGTATGCCCACCAGAGAGGGCTACAATATCCTTGTCAGAAAGGCCCATCTGAACACAAAACACTTGTCTCAAGTGGTCAGAGCCTGCAAAAAAATGTCGAAGACATGACGTTAGATTAACATTCAAGCAAACATCTACAAACATGAAGACAAAATATTGGAAATGCTGGAGATAAACTAACCCTTGGTAGCATCAGGAAGACGACCTTCGGGAGGTGGTTGTGGCTTGTCCTAAATTTGGTGAATAATTGTAAAAATATGTCAGACCAATAACAAAATAATAAGCACCACAATGAAAGCCAATAGGCATTATGGCAAATAGCAGACAATTATGAATGGAGAAAAGATGCGAACTGAGAGAAAGCAAAAGCTTCTAGGCAATCGAAGATGGCAGAGCACAAAACACAGTACAGCATCCAATTAGAAATCCATAAGTAGAGGTCTAATGTGGCTTGCATTATCTCAAAGCATATCAGTAGACATCTCTCAGAAATTTCCGAGGGGATCATTACAGCACTTATTGTTATTTAAGAGGCTTCCACACATGATAAAGATAGCCAATTTATTTGGAAAAGAGAACACAAGTCCCAAACTTGCATTACCAAGTTTAGCAAACCAAAACACATAACAGCATTGCTTTGAAGTGACCTGAAGATTACTTTTTCATTTTCCTGAAAGAATGAACCTAAAAACAAGTGATAATTGTACTTTACTATCAGACGATTGATATATCTCCCACAAATCCAAGAAAAGAACTTAAGATCCAAGTGGTCAGGTTAAAGGGGCATATGAACAGCAACCTTAAATAACTTCAACATGCCTAACGAGAGAAGGTACCGAGCTAGACACCATATAAAGACTGAAAGTGTTTTGGTTCATATCAGTGCTATTTTCTGCTCCGAATATATCAGAACCCAGCAAGAGTAGTCCACTGATTTTTATCATCACTCTTCCGCTTCTGAACACATCAGTATTGCAAGTCTTGGAAACATAGATGCTAAAATTTTTGGCATCAGGTGTTTGCTCGCGTTAAAACCTTATTAGCGGGTCATATTACAACTATGTATATAGACCATATGGAAAGGCACAGATGCAGCTATTATAAAAATAAAGTAAACAAGATCACTCACCTCTCTTCCAGGGTGAAAAGGAACCTCAGGTCCCCCGGTAACTTCCACAGCAACAACGCCAGCCAGCTGTATCAAATCGGACAACATCATCAAGTCAAGGGTCGCAAATGCATATGATTCATTACAAAATAGTCGTGCTTTAAAGCCATAAGAAGACCCGATTGCAAGACTCGCTCTTCCTATGTTCGAATACTTAAAACAGAACAAAGAAAAAGACCTGGTAGAAATCAGCATAACTGATGATAGGGAACTGATCCTTGATCGGCTGCAAGAGTCTGACAGCAATATCAAGCCCGTTGTTGGCTCCGTGACTGAGTTCTGTCGCGTGCTTCATGGTCCCAAATGGACCTCCAGTCTTCGTCTTCACATCAAAGGTACCAGCAGAGTGCCACCTGCACCAACACCACACAAATCATCACACCACTATCCACAACCCTCTGTAAGCCCATGAGATCGCTAGTCAAAGAGAGAAAGAGCATACGCTATACGGAGCATAAGCGGGGCGCAGTTCTTCTCAGCGATGAGGCCTCGCAGCTTCTTCTTGCATTTCTCAACAGTCTTCTTGTACTCCTCGCTCACAGTCGGATAACACTTCCCCATGATTCTTTCCCTATCACAAAAGTAACCGAAGCACACTCAGTCAGTCTCAGATCGTCAACACCCAGAGCGAACGCCAACAGACGACCACAAAAAGGAAATGAGACGCCCGGAACGCAAATCCATAACAAGCACCATCACGATCTAAACCCCGCTCAACGTAACCGCATCGATACGCAGAACTCCGCCCACAAATGAACACAGACTCTTACGTTCAAGACATGGATCGAAACGAAATGCAGAAATACAAAGGAGCCTGGAGGATCGGCGAGATCGGCGAGCCGCAACGCACCTTTCGAAGCTGCAATCGAGGAATGGGCGACGAAAAAACCCTTTTCCGAATCCCCACTGCGAGTATGGAAGAACGAGAGGAGCACACGCAAAGGTCCGAGTCAAAGGAGCGGAAAGGACGAAGGGATAAATAGGGAGGGTCGCGCCTCGTGATGCGAGAAAGTCTATCGCCGCACGGGAGCCGTTGGATGCTCTCCAGATCCTGCGGTCGTGGTAGGGTGGAGAGGACGGACGGCCGAGGACGATCCTGAAGCGACAAGCGCGGGCGGTCCTGATTGGCCCGGGGGGGTTTTTTCCAAAGAGAGAGAGAAGCCGATGAAACGACGTGTCATCTGGAGGATCCACAAAACCATGGGCTCGAGTCGTGTGGCCCCCACGCGGGCGTAGCTAAACCTAAAAAGGTGCGAGCCGAATGGAGCATGAAATCTGAAGGACGAGGGGGAAACGTTTGGGCATATAAGGTCTCAAACGTTTAATATCGACTGGCTAAAGTGGGGGCCGCCGGAGATGAGACATTTCCGGGTTGCCCTCGTGGGTGCGGATTAATTACCAAAGCGGATTGGATTTGTGGTGGCATAATTGGGAAAAATTGGGCATAGAAGGGAACCTCTCCAAAAAAGGCCTGGAAGAGGCCTCATTTCCATTCGTTGTTGACACTGCTTTCTCGTTTTTGAAATTTACTGAATTTGAGAATTCTTTCTTACTTTGAATGACCCAAATTCTTATCCTTTTCCATGTTTGATTTCATCCTTTATGGTATCTAGCATTTTTTGGATATATCCAGATTCAACTTTCCTGACGTATGTAGTCGGTTGTGTTGACTATCGAGTCCGTATGAAATGTATGAAATGAATTCATTAAATGATCTTAAACTCAATTCGCTTTAACTCGATACATGTCTCGAATTTGGCCGAGTCATAATACATGAAAGGCCATGAAGATGTTTGTTCTTTATTAAGGAGTAATTGTTTAAAAAGTTGGGGAGGCATGCTTTTTTCTCATGGCTACATTCATACTCTCTCTCTCTCTCTCTCTCTCAAGTAAGAGTACAATTAAATTGATACTAGGTATATACCTTTCTATATTATTAGGTGCATCGAAAGAAATTTCAATTTCAAATTTTATTCCATCCACAATTTAAGGATACCAAGGATATGTATGAATATTACGATATCAATTTATCATGAGAGATTTTTGTAGTCATGCATTAATAATTACATCTAGTCCTTACAAAAGCTAAAAAAAGTGGCAATTCTTTCATTTTTGTGAAACTAAACCAAATAAGTAAACAAAATAGGGCACTGAGAGTTCCCTATCACGACTTCCATGCGATAATCATTCTTATCAAGGATTTCTATGTTGCAAGAAGTAAAAACAAGATTATCGTAGATAATATCGATGCATCAGAAAGACAATTATTACCTTCATCATCATAAGATCACAACAACGAGCCTCACTAATATCATAATATCATAGCCATTGTGAAAAGCATGCCCAATGATCCCAATTCCACGTGACTTGGTCATATTATCATATGCACTGTTTGACAGAACTATCATATAAGCCCGCCTTTAATTTTTAAAGAAACACACAAGCGCTTGCAAGGGGGATGCTCGTGGCAATATAGTGAAAAAGAAGCAACACCGGGGGCAATTCGGTCCTATCACGTCCCGCACCGTGCGTCCGCTGTCCCGGACAATTTCCCATGCGAGTGTGAACGCGTCCAGCTTCGGAAGATTCTCTCCCGACCAACGACCGCGACACGTCCCATGTGGACCCCCTGAAAGCGAACCACTTCCTCCCCATTAATTGGTCGCTGATAAACGAGCGTGACGCGCACGACGAGCCACACAAAAAGAAATTGGCAGTACAGCGCACACGAGGAGATTATTTGTTCATTCAATAGACCATTCGCAAAGAAATTATGTCACACCTTATGTCGTATTTCACGGCTAGTGCTCTCAAATTTCATCTCGAAAGCGCGTCATGCTTTGAAATTACTTCTATTTAGCCCCCCGTTAAGGTTTTTTTTTTTTTTTTGTAAATGTGAAAGCCAAGTGATTATCCAATACGTCGCTTAGTGTACCCAATATAGTCTTGTTAGACTTATGCCGATCATTGTGGGAAACATGATCGTCGCATGTTAAATAAATAAGTTCTTTGATTTCTTATTGGTATTTTGACTTGGACTGGACCTAGCATGAAACTAGGCCCGGTAACATCGAGAAGCGACGAAAGGCCATGGTAGTGCTAAAGAGAAATGATCATGAACCACAGTTGGTGTATTGTTGTCATTATAACCCATCATAACATTCATTTGGTTTAGTTAAAAATGAATTGGAAATTATTCTTTTCAAAAAATAATCACTTACATTTTTTTGATACAATTAGTCTGAGAAGTGTTTGCCAACTATCCCGTCATGGAACATCTTGACACAATCATGAACATAAGGGTAGATTGCAAATCGAAGAATCATGGCACCCGCTCATTCGTTGTGGTGAAAATCGGGTCGCCAAGACTCATTGTGAAAGATGCCGTGCACAAAAATGCATGGACGAAATCATCCATTCATCAGGCAATGGCTAGCAAAGCTGTACAATTAGTAACTGATCCTCCAACACGAATTCATCTACGAAATGCCCTGACCATGTTATATGGCCTTTTCAAAGTACTTATTTCTAAGGAACCTTTTCGTGATAACCTTTCCTCTCTCTTTTTTTTTTTTTTGTCTAAACTTTGCTAATTAATTTTTATTTTGGGTAAAATTTTGTGCCATCCACTGATTTAAGACATACCTCCACGATATTTTGAAACATGGGTTTGTGATCCAGGTTGGATCCTCAAATATCATTTGATCGTAGCTAGGAATTGGCTAGGGAGGGACCTATCTTTTAAGTTCATTATTGCAGTGGACATCGCAAGGAAGTGGCAGAGCAAGGCTTGTGATTGCTTCAAATTTTCATGATGCGTAGACATTCTTGTATTCTTTGCTCTTTCGTATAAACCTTTTCGGATTTATGGGCCTCCGTCTCCGAGTCGTTGTTTTCGAAAAGGACAACTCATCATATCTGACCTAAACCTATTGGATATTTACTAATTTAGGAGTAAACTTCTTTTGTAATATATCTTGTCCTTAACTGTGACTTATGGGAGTTGAATAGAAGATTAATTTGATAGTAAACTAAACCGTAGATCGAGCACGAGACTAAACTAATGAAAGCCCATAAGACTCGAGAGGGGCCACTTAGGCAATTATTGCAGTGCATAATCCGGTCGGGCACTTCTTTCTGATGAAGCTGAACATGACCACATCAAAACGTAATCACTCGTATCGCCGAAAGCTTGAATGCACCACGGCAAAAACGAATGACCCCAGCAACGCTGCAATTGCAACTCTATTTTGCTTAGTTTCAAGGTTCAAGCAACATGATTGACCATAGCAGAGCAGAAGTTCAGATGTACCCTGGACCATCCCCAGGGGCTTCCCGTGCGCTCTTCTCGTGCTTTCAGATGATCGGTGATGGTAGTTCGAGCGAATTTAATCGGAGCATCCTGCTTTTTTTTTTTTTGGATAGGATTCGTGTAGTCAAACCTTCTCAATTGGGTAAGAACTAGTGGGGGGTTTGGGTGTCAACTTGTCCTTTGGCAGCAATAGGTTTTCTCACGTTGGGAGCTGTCCTTTTGGCAACAAAAAGATCTGTCGACGCCATTGGGGCCATATCCCCACTATAAAGTAGGCACGCAGCCTTTCTGATCACCCGACAAGCAACACTCAAGAGCTAAAGATGGAAGGCCCGGGTTCAAGCAAAGCCAAATGCATTACGGGCAACAAGGGAGAGGCCGAACTAAAACTCTGCGATGCCGAGAATGAACAAGCTGGTTGGATTACATTCCCATACATTACAGGTTTTCTCTCTCTCTCTCTCTCTCTCTCTCTCTCTCTCTCTCTGAGTCGAACGAATTGTATTTAAACGTACGTCTGAAGCGCGTTTGCTGTGATGAACTAGGCACAATGGCCTTAATGATGAACTCGGATTGATCATGGTGGACTCTGTATTCGGATGCTTCATAGTTGCCTCCATGTCTTCGTTCATAGCCTCACTGGTGTTACAACATTTCCACTTCATAGTTGATTGAGATTTTACAAAATCTTACATTGTATTAGAAATTAAGGTGTTAAGTTTAAATTTTTTCCAAACTTTATTTGCCTCTTTAGACTTGTATAATAATTGGCTGTGATTTTGTGGTCATCAAGATTGTGAGGTTGAGATGTTGTCATGTTAGTGAGGCTATGAAGGAAGAGATAGAGACAAGCTATGATTGAGGCCATGAAGGAAGAGATAGAGACAAGCTATGATTGAGGATCGGGAGGAGGCGAAAGCTGCTGTTGACTTAATTTTTCAATATTCTTACTTAGGGTTTTATCTATTGTACATCCTTATTTGTAGGTAAATAACACATAAAAAAACTAAGGATAGGCTGTACTCATCTTTATTGGGTGATGAATGAAGCATTCATACTTATTATTTTTATTTTGATCTCTCAAAAATTTTATAAATGAGCTTTCTAGAGATCATCTAACCCAATCTCCCTTGAATTGCTCAAGATCCAAAGAGCCGGACATCGATTCTTTTAGACGTGTAGATTGGGACAATCTACTGAACTATAGTTCACACATACATGGTCTTATTTCCTGCTATGGAAACGGAGAGAAACAATAACTTTAAAAAAAACAAAGATCTCTCTTGGATTCTTCGAAAACCTATGTATTGCTTGTAGTCATGGAAGAAAATTCAAGACTTGCGTCGGGAATTCATGACTTTATTCCATTCACATATCGGAAGTGGAGAGTTGGTCTCCTTATGGTTCGACCATTGGCATCACAAGGGTCCATTGAACCTTTATTTCTCTGATCGTGATATATATTGTTCAGGTTTTTCCAGAGAAGTTAAGGTGGCTAATCTATTTATGGCGTCAACTCGGTCACCTTTACTGGACACTTTGGAATCCTGGGGAGACCTGCTCCCACCTCTATTTTCTTCCCTGAATGTATTCCAATGGCTTGGTCATTCTAATGGTACCTTTTCGACTACGTCAGCTTGGAATATTGTTAGGCCAATAACTCATATTGTGCAATGGCATAAAATTTTTTGGAGTAGGATGATCATCTCTCGTCACCAATTTCACTTATGACTGATGACTCAAAATAGATTACCGATTCAGGTATTCCTACTTGCTTGTCATTGTATCATGGATGCCAAGTGTACTTTTTGTAATCATAGGCTTGATTCGGTGGACTATCTATTTTTTGGTTGTCAAATTACATCTCAGTTGGCGTATTTTTGGGCGGGGAGATGTAACTTACCTTGGCGTAGTAGCTCGTGGAGGCAGTCTCTAGATTGGACGATTGGTAATTTACAATGACATTGCTTCCACCATAACATTTCTAAATTCTCTCTGGGTGCACTTTGCCATATCATTTGGATGGCTAGGAATAATGCGTTATTTTGAAACCAAGCTGCTTTTCTCCCTGCAATGAAGCTGAAGATTGAGAAGATGGTCAAGGACAAGACCAAAACCTTTCATCATGTGCTGGATTCTCCTACAAATATGAGATTAGAGCAATGTTAGGATCTTGATCCTAAAATTTTTATGTCTTAGGTGGCCTTTGTCGTTTGTTTCACATGTAAGCCGACTTTCGGTTACTTTATACGTATGCCGTCTTCGGCATTTTCTTTGCTTATCATTCAGAGAACTTGCCACCCTTTTACTCATAGTTATCTCCTTTATTTGAGTGGAAGCTGTGGTGTCAAGACACCCCATCTTGTATTTTTTCGATAAAAGTCAATACAATTACTTACCTTACAAAAAAAAGAAAAAGATCTCATTCAGAGAACTTGCCATCCTTTTACTCATAGTTATTTCTTTATTGTGAGTGGAAGTTGTGGTGCCAAGACACCTCACCTTATATTTTTTCCGGTAAAAGTCAATACAATTACTTACCTTAAAAAAAGAAGAAGATATCTCTTGATAGATCATATCATTAGGTGCTACTTATAGAATCTAAAGGAAACTAAGCCATAGATGGAACAAATCATCTAATAGAATCTAAAGGAAACTTTATATTTATAGTAAACTAAGCCATAGATGGAACAAATTATCAGCGTAGAAAAGTTGCACCATCCACTCAACGGTGAAAAGAACTTTTGACGAAGGGACTGAACTGATAGATGCCCATACGAGGGGCACTAAGACCCCGTTTGGTTGGGCATTCCCAAGCCTGTTTGGTAAGGCAATTGTGCTGTCCCCACTTTGCCACTTGTTTTGACAAAGCTAAGTGGGTTTAAATCACGATTCACGATGTAAAGTAGGGTTCCCATGGATCATTCTATTCTCGTGGATTCGTGACGGTTGAAAGATTGCAGAACGGGAAAGTGTACGGCCTAATCCTGCTAGTAATTCACTCTCCAGTTATGTTGGAAGTCCTAGGATCGGCTCTTCAATTTGCCAATTCCTTTGTTTTGCTTGGTTTTATGGCTCGGGCAACGTAAGGACGACAGCAAGACGGAGTTCTGACGTATCTTGACCATTTCAATTTTTGGGGGATTGGTCATGATAGTTTAGATGTAATAAACTAATCGGGGGATCCAAGATCTAGCAAGACCAGGCGAGACTTCTTAGTTGGATGAAAACTAGGGGTGATCGGTTTTAGGGCGGTTCCCGATAGAACCGATTTCCTATTATTTGGAACTGAGAACCGGACCATACCGGACTGGGCGGTCCGGTTCGGTTTCCGAGTGGATGATTATTAATTACCGGCGATGCGTTGGCTTTGTTTTTATTTATTAACGGTTCCCACCCGGTCAGGTCCGGTTCCAGTTTCGTTTTCTAGAGAGTGGAAGGGAAGGTGGATAAAAAGAAAGATGCGGAATCGTGGAGGGTTAAATCTTAGGCGAGCTGATCAATCAAAAAATAAAGATATGATATATAATTTTATATATTTTATTTTTTTAATAAATACAAAAAATTCGATTCGGTTTGAGTGGGCACTCAACCGAACATTCGAATCGGATAATTGGCTTTTGGAATATATAATACTCACCCCTAATGAGAAGCTGGTGGCTGGGTGTTCTCCTTTGGGCAATAATAGGGTTTTCTCCCGTTGCGAGCTGTCCTCTTGTCAGCAGAAAGATCCGTTTCCGTTTCCTTGCGTGCAGGGAATCCATTTCCCACTATAAGTACGCTCATAGGCTCTCTCCTGTCACCCGACTCAAGAAGGGAACAGAAGATGGAAAGCTCGGGCTCAAGCAAAGCCAAATGCATCACAGGCAACAACGGGGAGGCCGAACTAGAACTCTGCAGTGCTGAGAGTAAACGAGCTGGTTGGATCACAATCCCATTCATCACAGGTCTCTCTCTCGCTCTCTCTCTGTGTGAGTGTGAAACTTGTCTTATTCGGAAAAAAAAAATGTCTGCAACGTGAGTGCTGCCATGATGAACCAGGCGCGGTGGCCTTGTTGAGCGTGGGTGCAGCTGGATGGATGACGAACTTGATTGTGTACTTGATCAAAGAGTTCAACGTGAACCCAATCGATGCGGGCCAGATCTACAACATACTCAACGGTTGTTACTGTCTCCTCCCGGTCCTCGGCGCGATCATAGCCGACTCCGTCTTAGGATGCTTCTTTGTCTCCTCCATTTCTTCCTTCATCGCCTCAATGGTATGATAGCATCTCAACTTCACAATCTTGCTGTTTGCAGCTTCTTTTTCTATTGTTAAATTAGGCGCCGTATGATAACAGTGGACTGATTGCAAGTAATATAATTCTTAAGGTGTGTTTGTTTGGGGAAATTTTCATGATAAAAAATAAATAAATTTCTGGAAAAAAAACTATTTTTCAGATTACCATTCTTCATTTTTCGGGTTAGGAAATTCATTTTTCTAGTTTTGAACAAAGCATATATATATACATATATATTTAACCGTAGAAGATTTTTCATTCACCGATAATTTTCAGCAATCGACACACGAAAGCCCGAAAAATCAATTTGAGAAAAATCATTTTACTCAAACAAACACACTACTTCATGACGTGGCCTCATAAAGAACTGGTCAAGAGCATTGAAATAAGAAATGAATAACAAAAAGAATTCTCAGTAAAAAACTGTAACTTTCGACGTCGGAAACAGTGAGCTTGATGAAGACTTGAAGAGCACACGTCTCTAGAGCTCTCTTGCAAATAAGTATTCCTGAGAATCTTGTCTCTGGGGAATTTTTAAAGTAGGTTTGCTCCCGATAGGATAATTTTTTGGCCAACTTGCCGCTTGCAGGGGATAGTTCTTTTGTCCTTAACGGCGACGCTTACATCGTTGAGACCCGAGTCGTGCAGAAACAAATCAAGCACGTGCGAAGCCCCATCTAAGCTTCAACTCGGTGTGCTCTACACGGGGATATTCCTAGCAACGCTCGGAGCGTCCGGATTGAGGTTCACCACGGCAACGTTAGGGGCAAACCAGTTTGAAAGCCAGAAGGATCAGTCGACTTTCTTCAACTGGTTCTTCTTTGCACAATATGCTGGTAATGTCCTAAGCAGCACGCTGATCGTGTATGTCGAGGACAGTGTGAGTTGGGCCTTTGGGTTTTGGTTATGCGTCGCCGCAAACTTCATTGGACTCGCGGTTTTGGTCGTGGGAAATCGGTATTATCGCCATGAGAAGCCTCAGGGGAGTCCATTACTGAGCTTAGCTCGTGTCGTCGTTGCTAGTTTTCGGAAATGGAAGCTTCAGCTCACACTGGATGGAGATGAGTTCTATTACGGCCGAGACGGACAGAATAAGAAGGTGGATGTACCCCCTAAAAAGAACTTCAGGTACCTACAAGCAAGAGAGTCGATACTATTTCCACACTTTGCAAGGAGTTACTTCCTTTAAAAAGCGCAACGATATACATGCCATTGATTGATACATGTGTGTAACATATGCATATAACACCACTTAGATTCCTCATCTCAAGTGCAAATCATCTGAAATATGAACCGCCCACCTAGGCTTAGACTCGAGCCAGCTAATAGAACCTGGACTTCTTGGTCATTATATAAAAAAAAACAGGAATAAAGTTGGATTTATACGCATTGCCCTATAAGCATGCACATGTCCTTTCGTAAGTAAACATCGAGTGATGCTCATGCTCGTTTTACTATCGCTCATTTCCTTTTCGGATTTAAATGAATATGGATCGGTGAAATCAAGCTATCGGGAGATATGATGTTACAGGTTATTAACAACTACGAGTGACGGGAGTCGATCCCTTTTTCCTTTCACAGGTTCTTGAATCGTGCTGCTGTGAAAACTGATGGGGACACCAAATCCGACAACTCAATCGCTAAGCCTTGGAGGCTGTGCACAGTGCAGCAAGTGGAGGACCTAAAATCTGTGATCAAAGTTTTACCATTGTGGTCAAGCGCCATCTTCTTGAGCACCCCAATTGCCATCCAAAACAGCATGACAGTCCTCCAAGCCCTAACCATGGACCGCCACTTAGGACCCCATTTCACAATCCCGGCCGGTTCACTCCTGGTCATAATCATGCTCTCCACCTTGGTCTCACTCACTTTGATCGATCGCTTCCGATCCCCATTCCCGCTGTGGAAGAAGCTGACTGGTTCGCCTCCAACAGTATTCCACAGGATCGGTGTGGGTCATCTCCTAAATGTGCTCGGGATGATTGTATCGGCATTAATCGAGTCACGCAGGCTCAGAACAGTCCATCTCCACCATCTCCAAAATGTCAACAATCAGACAGTCCCCATGTCTGCATTGTGGCTATTTCCTCAGTTGATTCTGGTCGGAATGGGAGAAGCATTCCATTTGCCAGGGCAAGTGTTATTGTACTTCCGAGAATTCCCGGCGAGCTTAAGCAACAGTGCGACCGCAATGGTCTCGGCAATGATTGGGATATCGTTTTATCTGAGCACCCTATTGGTCGATCTGGTAAGAAGGAACACCGGGTGGTTGCCGAAGAACTTGAATGATGGGAGGTTGGATTGTATGTATTGGTTGGTAGCTGGGCTTGGGCTAGCGAATTTCGGGTACTATCTTGTATGCGCAAAGTTGTACAAGGAAAAAGATGGGATTTCTCGTTCAAATCTTGCAACGAGGGATGATACTGGTGAAAAAGAATGAGGTCCTAAGTGCATTTGTCCATGCATGCTGGGATAGCCTATGTTTATTTCTTGTCTACTTCGACGAAAATGTTGTCAATTTGAATGCCCCCTCTCTTGTAGAAGGCGTTTTCAATGTAAATATATGTTTGTGCATATCTACCATATCTATAATTAAAGCTGGAGTTGTAAGAGAAGATTCGCTCGTTCACTCACCATGTGGCATTTCACTTTGTTTCTGTAATTGCTACTTGGCAAAGTTATGTACACTTTATATAACTTTGTTATGTGGCCATCATCCGAGTAATGAGCATTTGCTTATTGATTTGTCATGTCAAAATTTATTCTCTCTTAATGTGTCCAATCAAAATATAAAATTATTGAATTATTCTCAAAGATAAAATTTACCTGTCATTTCCAAACCTCTTTATATAATTAGTTTAATTGTTGAAAATTAAATAAAGAGAAGTATTCTATTGCTCAAATATAGAAAAATTCTTTCAATAAAAAAATCGTTTAATTCAAAACAAATTTCATATAAAAAATCGTTTAACAAATTGCAATAGATAATATATTTAATTCCTCAGAATAAATATTATTAAAGCTTTAAATTTCATATAATTTTCACCTTTCAAAGTATCATTCATAGATTTTCGAGAGTAAAAATTTTCCCTGGAGACAATAAGAGTACAATAGCAAATATTCAAAAGGGACGATGTTCTATTTGGTATACTAAAAAAAGTTGCACCATAATCCACTGAACGGTGAAAAGTAACTTTCACAAATAGCAGGCCTCTTCCGTCGAAGGGATTGAACTGATAGAAGAAGCCCCTTCGAGGTGACACCAAGGCAATTATCGCTGTCCACACTTTGCCACTTGTTTTGACAAAGCTAAGTGGGGAAAATATTCAGTGATCAGTGAGTGCCACGTCAATCGATGACGTGGCCATTATTTATTTAGACTTAATAGTAAATCGACACGTGTCAGCTGTGTTGGAATTAAAAAAAAAACAATTTTTTTATCTTCTCCTTCTTCCTCTGGAGATCCGTTTCCTCCATGGCAGCCGAAGCTTCGTCCCATCACAGAGCTCACCCAGAAGGTACCTGAGCTCCGACTTCGAGTCGCCGGACTCCACCGTGACGTCGACCACCTCCATCGCCGCCGGCGACAGCAGCGAGGACGCCGGCCCCGACGCCGCTGCTCGTCCTGGAAGCTCCGCATGAGGGAGTCCAAATCCGGAGCCCTCGGATCGGGGTCGGGGTCGGAGCCGTCGAGGAAGCCCAGGAGGTCATCCTTGAGCCTCTTCACCTCGGCCGACTGGAACTCCAGCTCGTCCGAGTCGTCGCCCTTGGATCGCTTCCTGCTGATGCTATGATCCTCCATCAGAGCATGGAGAAAACAAGGACTGTCGCTAGGGTTTGGGTTCGAACCAGACATGCCCAGGAGAGATGATTTGGGTATTGCTTGTGCCCAGGAAAGATGATCTCGTTAGAAATCATGGTGTCCGGATCTGGACTCCCTCATGCGGAGCTTCCAGGACGAGCAGCGGCGTCGGGGCCGGCGTCCTCGCTGCTGTCTCCGGCCGCGGTGGAGGTGGTCGACCTCACGGCGGAGTCCGGCAACTCGAAGTTGGAGCTCGGGTACTTTCTGGGTGAGCTCTATGATGGAGGAGGAAGCTTCGACTGCCATGGAGAAAACGGATCTGTATAGGAAGAAGAAGATAAAAAAGTTATTTTTTTATTCCAACTTGGCTGACAGGGCTTGAGTAAAAAATATACGCCATGTCAGCGATGACGTGGCGCTCACTAACCACCGGATATTTTCTCAGCTAAGTGGGTTTACATCACGATTCACGATGTAGTAGGTAGGGTTTCGGTGGATCCTTCTCTTCACATGGATCCACGACGGCTGCAAGTTCACAGAGCGGGACAGTGCACGGCCTAATCCTGCTAGTTATTCACTCTCCGGTTAAATCGGAAGTCCTAGGATCGACTCTTCAAATTGCAACTACTTTGCTTTGCCTGGTTTTACGGCTTAGCCAACATAAGGGCGACGGCGAGACGGAGTTTAGACGTATCATGACCATCCCAACTGGCTTACCATGTCATTCTTTTCGTGCTTTTGGGGGATTGGTCATGATTGTTTAGATGTAATAAACTAATCGGGGGATCCAAGATATAGCAAGACCATTTTCTGTTTCGACAAGACACTTAGTTGGATGAGAACTGAGTGGTTGGGTGTTCTCCTTTGGGCAATAATAGGTTTTCTCCCGTTGCGAGCTGTCCTCTTGGCAGCTAAAAAGGACTGTTGACCCCAGTGGGGGCATTCCCCACTATAAGTAAGCTCATAGGCTCTCTCTCCTATCACCCGACTCAAGAATAAGAGATGGAAAGCTCGGGCTCAAGCAAAGCCAAATGCATCATGGGCAACCACGGGGAGGCCGAACTAGAACTCTGCAAAGCTGAGAGTAAACGAGCTGGTTGGATCACATTCCCATTCATCACAGGTCTCTCTCTCTCTCTCTCTCTCTCTCTCTCTCTCTCTGTGAGTGTAAAACTAGTCTTATCCGGACGAATGTCTGCAACGTGGCTGCTGCCATGATGAACCAGGCGCGGTGGCCATGTTAAGCGTGGGTGCAACTGGATGGATGACGAACTTGATCGTGTACTTGATCAAAGAATTCAACGTGAACCCAATCGATGCGGCCCAGATTTACAACGTGGTCAACGGCTGTTTCTGTCTCCTCCCGGTCCTCAGCGCGATCATAGCCGACTCCATCCTAGGATGCTTCTTCATCGCCTCCATTTCTTCCTTCATAGCGTCAACGGTATGATAGCATCTCAACCCCACGATATTGCTGTTTACAACTTTTCTTTCAATTGCTAAATTGGGCGCTGTCTGATACTAGTGAACTAATTCCAAGTAATATAATACTTAGGGTGTGCTTGTTTGGGGAAAATTTCATGATAAAAATAAATATTTCCTGAAAAAAGCATTTTCCAGATTAATTTTCTTCCTTTTTCACGTTAGGAAACTCATTTTCTTAATTTTGAACAAAGCATATATATTTTTTTAACCGTAGATGATTTTTCATTGACCGGTAATTTTCAGCAATTTTAACACATGAAAGCGATCAAGAGCATTAAAATAAGAAATGATTAATAAAAATAATTCTCAGTAAAAAACTGTAACTCTCAACGTAACAGTGAGCTTGCTGAAGAGCAGACGTCTCTAGAGCTCTCTTACAAAGAAGTCTCCCTGACAATCTTGTCTCTGGTGAATTTTTAAAGTGGGTTTGCTCACGACTAATCAATAGGATAATTATTGGCCAACTTGCCGCTTGCAGGGGATAGTTCTTTTATCCTTAACAGCGACGCTTACTTCGTTGAGACCCGAGTCGTGCGGAGACAAATCAAGCACGTGCAAAGCCCCATCTAACCTTCAGCTCGGTGTGCTCTACACGGGTATATTTCTAGCAACGCTCGGAGCGTCCGGAGTGAGGTTCACCACGGCAACATTAGGGGCAAACCAGTTTGAAAGCCAGAAGGATCAATCCACTTTCTTCAACTGGTTCTTCTTTGCACAATACGCCGGTAACGTCCTAAGCAGCACGCTGATCGTGTATGTCGAGGACAGTGTGAGTTGGACCCTTGGATTTTGGTTATGTGTCGCCGCAAACTTTATTGGGCTCGCGGTTTTAGTCGCGGGAAATCGGTATTATCGCCATGAGACGCCTCAGGGGAGTCCATTACTGAGCTTAGCTCGTGTCCTCGTTGCTAGTTTTCGGAAATGGAAGCTTCGGCTCACACTGAATGGAGATGAGTTCTATTACGGCCGAGACGGACAGAACAAGAAGGTGGACGTACCGCCTAAAAAGAACTTCAGGTACCTACAAGCAAGAGAGTCGATACTATTTCCACATCTTGCAAAGACTCATTTCCTTTAATGACGCAACAACATACATGCCATTGATTGATAGATGTTTTATCACCCCAAAATGATAGGACCAACGATCACGATGCTTATACAGAATCTTGTTGGGTTGATTTAGCGGTCAAGGAGCAAAGATGTGTGGGCAACATAGGCACATAACACCACTTAGATTCCTCATCTATCAAGTGTAAACCATCTGAAATATGAACCACCCACCCAGGCTTAGACTCGAGCCAGCTAATGGAACCTGGACTTCTTGGTCATTATATAAAAAACAGGAATAAAGTTGGATCTATACGCATCGCTCTATAAGCATGCACATGTCCTTTCGTAAGAGAACATCGGGTGATGCTCATATGCTCGTTTTACTATTACTCATTCGTTTTCGGATTCAAATGAATATGGATCGGTGAAATCAAGCTATCAGGAGATAGATGTTACATGTTATTAACAACTACGAGTGACGGGAGTCGATCCCTTTTTCTTTCACAGGTTCTTGAATCGTGCTGCTGTGAAAACTGATGGGGACACCAAATCCGACAACTCAATCGCCAAGCCTTGGAGGCTGTGCACAGTGCAGCAAGTGGAGGACCTAAAATCTGTGATCAAAGTTTTACCACTGTGGTCAAGCGCCATCTTCTTGAGCACCCCAATTGCCGTCCAAAATAGCATGACAGTCCTCCAAGCCCTCACCATGGACCGCCACTTAGGACCCCATTTCATGATCCCGGCTGGTTCACTCTTGGTCATCATCATGATCTCCACCTTGGTCTCGCTTACTTTGATCGATCGCTTCCGATCCCCATTCCTGCTGTGGAAGAAGCTGATTGGTTCGCCTCCAACAGTATTCCACAGGATCGGTATGGGTCATCTCCTGAATGTGCTCGGCATGATTGTGTCGGCATTAATCGAGTCACGCAGGCTCAGAACAGCCCATCGCCACCATCTCCAAAATGTGAACAATCATATAGTCCCAATGTCTGCATTGTGGCTATTTCCTCAGCTAATTTTGGTTGGAATGGGAGAAGCATTCCATTTTCCAGGGCAAGTGCTGTTGTACTTCCGAGAATTCCCGGCGAACTTAAGCAACAGTGCGACCGCAATGGTCTCGGCAATGATTGGGATATCTTTTTATTTGAGCACTGTGTTGGTTGATCTGGTCCGAAGGAGCACTGAGTGGTTGCCGGAGAACTTGAACGATGGGAGGTTGGATTGCATGTATTGGTTGGTAGGTGGGCTTGGGCTAGCGAATTTCGGATATTATCTTGTATGCGCAAAGTTGTACAAGGGAAAAGATGGGAGTTCTCATTCAAATCATGAAACGAAGGATGACGCTGGTGAAAAAGAATGAGGTCCTAAATGCATTTGTCCATGCATGCTGGGATTAGTCTATGTATGTTTCTTGTCTACTTCGACGAAAATGTTGTTAATTTTGAATGCCCCCTTCTTTGTGGAGGACTTTATCTATAAAACTATAGGTTTGTGCATATCTACCATATCTAAAGTTAAAGCTGGAGTTACGAGAGAAGATTTGCTCATTTGCTTGCCGCGCGGCATTTCACTTTGTTTCCATAATTGCCACTTGGCAAGTTATACGCACTTGATATAACTTTGCCATGTGCCCTGCATTTGAGTAACGAGCATTTGCTTGTTGATTTGTCATGTCAAAATTTATTCTCTCTTAATGAGTCTAATCAAAATATGAAATTATCAAATTTATTCGCAAAGATAAAATCTGCTTTCCATTTCCAAACGTCTTTATATAATTAGTTTAAATGTTAAAAACTTACATAAAGAGAAGTATTCTATTGCTCAAATATAAAAAAAAAATCTTCTAATAAAAAATCATTTAATTCAAAACTTAGCAAAATGCAATAAATAATATGTTTGATTACTCGGAACAAATAATATTAAAGCTCCGAATTTCAAATAACTTTCACCTTCCAAAGTATCATTCACAAAAATTTGAGAATGGAAATTTCCGCCGGAGACAATAAGAGTGCAATAGCAAATATTTAAAAGGGACGATGTTCTATTTGGTATACTCAGTACCGTACTAAATTTCGAACAACTTTTCTTGTGAATTTTTTTTATTCCATAATCAAGCAGCTTGAACATAGAGATCTAACTACCTAGAATTCACGAAACATCCTACAACACCTATGAACTAGTTACAATCAAGCCTTTACTCTCATACATGACCTTGGCTAAGGGTAATTTATGCACAATTGGTGAGATTTAAATGGGCTATTTCCAGTTTTTAAACTAAAAATCCTCTAAAGTCTAAACCAACTATATCCTTAGGCCGACTAATCGGTCGTACTTCAACATATTGTGTCGGCTTAATCTATTTGTTAGTTCTTCAAGTAAGATTTTCTAAAAGTGCTGAAACATACTCTTGAGTTGTTGAAAATGACAAACGAGATGAATTTGGACGCTCAGGGAGAGTTTGAGCCCAGGAATGCGCAGCCGGGAGCTGGAGATGATAGGCCGGTGTGACAAAACAGTTAAGATGTTTTGTGGGGGTACACGCGCGATGTCTATTCTTACTTTTTTCATTAACACTCCATAAAACAAGACTAAACTCTCCTTTACTTCTCATGATACTTCACTGAACTCTCTCTTTCTCTCTCTCTCTCTCTCTCATAAGAATGCATGCAAAACGCGCGTAAAACGCACTCTGTCGTCCATCCTGTTTATGATCAAGAACCACAGAAGCAAATGAGTACAGAGCCGTTAAACTTGCAACACCGGCCACTTTTCATGACCTACGCGAAGACAAGTCATCAATTCCGACATAGCCCAACTATCCATAGCTGAAATGTCTGAATATCCAAGCTTTTTTCTTTCTTTTTTATGGTTTCGGGGGCGTGATCCTCCCCCTCGACACCTACTCATGCTTCTGCTAGTCACGAGCAACTTCAAATTGATCCGATGAGTCCTTTCGGGAAAGTGTCAGCGGCTTGCTCGTCCATTCTGATGAACTTTGTCTTATTTTCGCCACAACACACGGACTTCCACCATGTTTGCTTCTCGCATGAAACACTGGGTTCTCTGCCGTGTGGAGTCTTCCTGTTCACTAATCAATTTATTAATATAGATCCTTCAGCAATTGCATTAACCGTGTCCTTATCTCGGGATAAGGGTACTATAAGTCTGGTGACTTGTAACGGCCCATTTTTGGGTAATACGGGATCCAATATTTGGAATTTTGAACTTCCGTTTGTGGTCTGTGGGTGTCAAAAATCCCATGGACGAAACCGCAAAATTGTTTTGAGGTGGTCCCCGAACTTTTGGAAATTTCAAAGAGGTCCCTCAAATTTTCAAACATTGCAATTTGGTTTTGGAGTCAACGCTGAATTTCCACACGACGTGCTAACCGGTCCAACCGATTCAACTGGCCCGGCCTGGCCCAACCCTTTCCTTGCGGTTTTGGGTGGTCCAATGGAATGTAGCCAGCTCCAGCTTACTGCTTACCGTCGGAATTTCGTCCAATCAACGATGATCCTCACCGACCCATCGCCACCCACGACCACCAATCGCTAGCCAACACATTTCCGTACCTGGCCCACCCCTTGCACTGCCCTGTCTCACTGTCGAGCCGTCGGAATCTTGCCGTTGGTCACTAGGGTCGCCAGAGCTGTTGTTTTGCGAACAATGGGAGAAAAACACAAAATTGAGGAGACTCGGTCACACCCAAGTGAAACGAAGGACATCCCTATGTTCCTTGAAATCCCTAGAACACCACCAAGCCCTTGGCCACTGTCATTTTCATCCCGAAGGCCATCAACATTTGCTGTGAAGCTTTGCTACTTGGTTTGTGCACCCGGTTTCTGTTTGTGGCCACCACTTGCAAATTTGGAGTTTCTAGCCATGGCCATCACCTGTAGGAGCTTCCCTTAAGCACAACCCCATTGGTCATTTTTTTTTGGGTAAAGTCAACCCCACCGGTCGTTGTTGTCAAAAATTTTTCGTTTGGGCGAATTTGGCCCTAAATTTCCACTACTCCTTCCCAAACCTAAAATTTCGACCAACAGCTTCAACGAGCCACCCACCGCTGCTCCGGCCACCCCAGTTGTTGCCACTGGTGATAAAATCTCCATGAGAGTCTCCCGAACAAAACCCAATCGCTCGCTGTCGTAGATGTTGCGTCGTTTGCTCGAATTTGGCTTTAAGCTGATTGTTGCTTGCTTGACCCGATTTTCTACTTCCCTGGCCGTGAGTCCACAACTTGCCTCCGATGACCTTCGGCCATCTCTTGCCGCCACCAGCTGCCGTCCATGTCTCCTTGGAGCTCCTGGAACCACCCTCGACGCCCCCAGCTACCGTCGCCACCCGATGGAGCCGCCACAACCCACAAACATCACCTCCAATAGCTATTTTTAAGTTCCCTCGCCTCTTGTCAACGGGGTTGACTGTGATTGCCGCAGCTCGCTCCTTCGTGACATGTCACACCTCTCAAGAGCCCGTGCAGCAAATTGCGCGACTTTTCGTGGGCTCGAAGTCTGCAGACGCCGCTAATTGCGCATAAAGCTTGGACCGGAAGTGAGTTTACCTCATAATCCTCGATTAGGGCGGTTATTAAGCTTTAATAGTAGATTATAAGTTATTTGGGCTGATATGATGATTATTTGAATAGTAGGGGCAATTTGGTAATGTTGCCTATTTAAGGGCAATTTGGTAAGTTTTAGCTATTTAGGGGCAAATTGGTAATTTTGGATTTAAGGGTGTTTTGGTAATTGGTTATTTGAGGGCATTTTGGTAAATTGACAATTTAGGGGCGTTTTGGTAATTTGGCTAACATGGGCATTTTGGTAATTTAGTTTGATTGGAAGATTGTCGGCCAAATAATAGTCAATTGAGGTGATGGCACCCGTGGAATATCAAGTGGTGGATTACAATTCAAAATAGGGACCTGGGCGAATCCTTGATTGGTGTGCTTAGGTGGTTGACTAATTGGGAGTCTATTTGTTAATAATTATGATTATTTGATTTAATTGCTTAATATTATTGAATTACGCATTTTACCGGCAATTGATTGATACTTGTTGATTGAATTGTGATTGATACTTGATTGAGCTGATTGTGACTAATTGAATAATTGTGGTTTGGTACTGAGTGTGGGCTAGTGAGTTAATGGGTTAATCGAGCCTGTGTTGGGAGAGCCAGCTTACTTATATTAATAGTGATGGTTGGTACCTTGAGTGATAAATGGAGCCTTATCCTCGAGGCTCGCATGAGAATTGGTGAGACCAATAAGAACCCTACAGTGAGTGCTCTCCTAATTAAAAATTAGGGTGTAAACTCATTGAGATTTTATCTCATTTTTATAACCCCATTTTGCAGGTCTAGATCATGGTGAACCAGCCGAGGAGGAACCTGATATGCCTGACTCGCCTCTAAGGTTGGCTGGGTGATTACGTCCTTCGTATCTAGCTATGGGTAAGTCATGGAAAAGCATGAGAGCACAAAATGAGAGTTTGATTTTGAGACTTTGAATTGGGTCCCACATTAGTACTGAATTTGATACTCAGGTAAGGTTTGAGGCCCCATGGTGCGAGACTATGACTACCACGAGGCGCCTTGGGGATAAAACGACTATGACTCGTGGCGTCGGGACTAGTGGACCCACCAGATGGCTATGTCATAGACCCTTAGTGTCTGCCATCGTTTTTGTTTGAATTGAACCGGGTGTAGCAGAGAGTTAGGTGGCTCCCGATCCACAATTTTTGATTGTACATATTGATGGGTGGAACCTTTTTGTAAGTCCACTTTTTGAAAATTCTGGTCTTGTGCTCAATCGACTAGTTCTCTTACACCCCGGGTTGTTATGGATTTATTTATTATTTCCGTTGTGTTCATTTATTTATTATTAATTGGGTTGGCGACGAGCCTTGGGAACGTCACGAATTTATCGACCGTCGAGAAACATCTTCGGGGACTGTTGCTCACTTGGATTAGGGGTGTGACATGACTTTCATATGGCGCTCACTTGAGTGTCACATCTTATTTTTAAACTACCTAAGCGTCATAATTTCTAAAAAAATAATCAATTGAGTGGTGGAATTTTGAATCGATCACTTGAATGTAAAAAATCTTCCCTCAAATATCGGAAATCTGATGTGGTATAACACTTGAGTCGAACATTTACAAAAAATTATGACGCTCAAATGAATAATTGAAAAGTCATATGGCACTCAAAGGATAAAAAAAAAAGTTACGAAACTCGAATGTCATACACACGTTATGACACTTATGATTTTCCAGGTTTCTTGAGCTGCCATAACTACTGTTTAATTCTCTACTTTGGTAGTTGACATTGACAGCATTATCTTTTGCTGCTCCATAACATTGTTCTTGAACCAAGAGTAAACATATAGGTTTTCGATCTATGCATATCATAGTCACCAACATTATCAACATCGCAATAGCATATCATTTCACAACTTCCACCTCCATTAGACAATATGCCACGATGGATGTGCATCTAACGTATCTCAAAATAGATATAATTTAATGACATTGACTTGTTATGCCTACCGTAGGGAAAACATCCTGACGCATCAACATAGATCAAACTACCGACCAAATTAGGTGATACATGGTCGTGCTCTCCTGTTTCAAGTTTCACAGTAGCCTCCATGATTGAGACAACGCTTTGCAATTTAGAATCCTAAACTTCGCTAACGAGTCTTTATCACAATTTTCTTGGCATAGAAAAAGGCGGTTTTCCACTTCAATGAAAGAAAATGCTAAGTTCTTAAAACAGTTAAGTAGTTCCACAAAATTTTATATGGTATTAGAACTGGAGACCCTGAGTTTAAATCTTTTCAAGCCTTATTTACTTCTCCAATTAAATATATAATGTTTTATATTAGGCAAAAAAAGACAAGACTAAGTATGGGGAGAAGAATTAGAATAATTAAATATTAAACTACGTGTTTGTTAAATAGCTTAAGGCTCCGAGTATAAGTCTCTTCAAGCCCCATTTACTTCCCCATTTAAATATTGTCCACGTTTCATATTAGGCAAAAAAGATAAGACTAAATATGAGGTGAAGAATTAGAATAATTACATATTAAATCACGTCTTTGTCAAATAGCATAAACTTTTTGAACAGTTGGTAATAGTTTTACAAATTTTCACATGGTATCAAAGTTGAATGTTTTAAGTTGAAGTCTTTTCAGATCTCATTTGACTTCCCAATTAAATATGTCAACGCTTAATATTAGGCAAAAAAAGACTGTCATCTGGTATTTTTTTTTTTTGTTTTTTGTTTTGATAAGATTTGTGTAGTCAAACTTTCTTAATTGGATAAGAACTGATGGGGGGTTTGGGTGTCAACTTGTCTTTTGGCAGCAATAGGTTTTCTCACGTTGGGAGCAGTCCTTTTGGCAACAAAAAGATCCGTCGACACCAATTAGGCACGCAGCCTTTCCGATCACCCGACAAGCAACACTCATGAGTTCCGGGTTCAGGCAAAGCCCAATGCATTACGGGCAACAACGGAGAGGCCGAACTAAAACTTTGCGATGCCGAGAGTAAGCGAGCTGGTTGTATTACATTCCCATTCATTACAGGTCTCTCTCTCTTTGAGTCAAACGATTTTTCTTGAACTTACGTCTGCTACGCGTTTGCCGTGATGAACTAGGCACAATGGCCTTAATGATGAACTCGGATTGATGATGGTGGACTCTGTACTCGGATGCTTCATAGTTGCCTCCATGTCTTCCTTCATAGCCTCACCGGTGTTACAACAGTTCAACTTCAGAGTCTTTCTTTTAGTACTTGGAAAACAAGTTGTTACGGTTCACTAGCGAGATTCATCTAACTATTTAAGTTTTTAAAATAGTTGGTTATGATATTATAAAATCTCACATTGTATTAGAACTAGAGGTATTGAGTTCGAATCTTTCTAAACTATGTTTGCCTCGCTAGACTTTTATAGTAGTTAACTATGGTTTTGTAATCATCAAAATTGTGAAGTTGAGATAAAAATAGAGGCAAACTATGATTGAGGATGGGGAGGAGGCAGAAGTAGCTGTTGACTTACTTAATTTTTCAATATTCTTACTTAGGGTTTTAGCTATTTTTCATTCTTATTTATAATAGTAAATAAAAAAAGGAAATGTCGTACTCATCTCTACTCGGTGATGAATGAAGCATTCGTACTTTCTTTTTTTATTTTGATCTCTCAAAAATTTTATATAATGAGCTTTCTAGCGATCACCTAACAAAATCTCGCTTGAATTGCTAAAGATCCAAAGAGTCAAATATCAATTCTTTTAGACATGTAGATTGGACAATCTACTAAACTACAGTTCACACATACATGGTCTTATTTCCTGCTATGAAAACAGAGACAAACAATAACTTTCAAAACAAAGATCTGTCCTAATAGATCATACCATTAGGTGCTACTTATAGAATCTAAAGGAAACTATATATTTATAATAAACTAAGCCATAGATAGAGCAAATTGTCATCGTAGAAATGTTGCACCATAATCCCCTGAACAATGGAAAGAACTTTCACTGATCGCGAGAAGAGCCTCTTCCGTCGAAGGGACTGAACTGATAGAAGCCCATACAATGGGCCACTAAGGCAATTATCGCAGTCCTCACTTTGCCACTTGTTTTAACAAAGCTAAGTGGGTTTACATCATGATTGACAATGTAATAGTAGGGTTCCAGTGGATCCTTCTATTCCCATGGATTCGTGATGGTTGCCAGATCGCAGAGCCGGACAGTGTATGGCCTAATCCCGCTAGTTATTCACTCTCCAGTTAAATTGGAAGTTCTAGGATCGGCTCTTCGAATTGCCACTTTCTTTGTTTTGCTTAGTTTTACGGCTCGGCTAACATAAGGGTGACGGCGAGACGGAGTTTAGACGTAACTTGACCATCCCAAGTGGCTTACCATGTCATTATTTTCGTGCTTTTGGGTGATTGGTACTGATAGTTTAGATGTAATAAACTAATCGGGGGATCCAAGATCTAGCAAGACCATTTTTTGTTTCGACGAGACAGGCGAGCCTTCTTAGTTGGATGAGAACTGATTGGTTGGGTGTCGACTTTTCCTTTGGGCAATAATATAGGTTTTCTCCCGCTGCGAGCTGTCCTCTTGTCAGCAAAAAGGACTGTTGACCCCCAGTGGGGGCATCCCACTAGAAGTAGCTCATATTCTCTCTCCTATCACCCGACTCAAGAATAGAAGATGGAAAGCTCGGGCTCAAGCAAAGCCAAATGCATGACAGGCAACAACGGAGAGGCCGAACTAGAATTCTGCAATGCTGATAGTAAACAAGCTGGTTGGATCACATTCCCATTCATCAGAGGTCTCTCTCTCTCTCTCTCTCAGTGTAAAACTAGTCTTATTCGGACGAATATCTGCAACGTGGCTCCTGCCATGATGAACCAGGCGGGGTGGCCTTGTTGAGCGTGGGTGCAAATGGATGGGTGACAAACTTGATTGTGTACTTGATCAAAGAGTTCCATGTGAACCCGATCGATGCGGCCCAGATTTACAACGTGCTCAATGGCTGTTTCTGTCTCCTCCCGGTCCTCAGCGCGATCATAGCTGACTCTATCCTAGGATGCTTCTTCGTTGCCTCCATTTCTTCCTTTATAGCCTCAACGGTACGATAGCATCTCAACCCTACAATCTTGCTGTTTGAGCTTCTTTTTCAATTGCTAAATTGGGCGTTGTCCGATAATAGTGGACTAATTGCAAGTAATACAATACTTAAAATGCGTTTGTATGGGGAATATTTCATGATAAATATAAATATTTTATGAAAAAAACCATTTTAAAAATTAATGTTCTTCCTTTTTTAGGTTAGGAAATTCATTTTCTAAATTTTAAGCAAAGCATATATATATATATTATATATTTGAACTGTAAATGATCTTTCATTGACTGATAATTTTCAGCATTCTTAACACATGAAAATTTGAAAAAAGTAATTCGTGAAAAATCATTTTACTCAAACAAACAAACTACTTCATGACGTGGTCTCCTAAAAAAACTGATCAAGAGCATTAAAAAAGAAATAAATAATAAAAAGAATTCTCAGCAAAAAACTGCAACTCCCAAGCAATCTTTATTCTTCTTCAACGTTGAAAACAGTGAGCTTGCTGAAGAGCACATGTCTCTAGAGCTCTCTTCCAAAGAAGTCTTCCTGAGAATCTTGTCTCTAGTGAATTTTTAAAGTGGGTTTGCTCACGACTGCCAATAGGATAAATTTTTACCAGCTTGCCGCTTGCAGGGGATAGTTCTTATATCCTTAACAGCGACGCTTACTTCGTTGAGACCCGAGTCGTGCGGAAACAAATCAAGCACGTGCAAAGCCCCATCTAAACTTCAACTCGGTGTGCTCTACACGGGGTTAGTTCTAGCAACGCTCGGAGCGTCCGGAGTGAGGTTCACCACAGCAACACTAGGGGCAAACCAGTTTGAAAGCCAGAAGGATCAATCCACTTTCTTCAACTGGTTCTTCTTTGCACAATATGCTGCTTATGTCCTAAGCAGCACGCTGATCGTGTATATCGAGGACAGTGTGAGTTGGGCCTTTGGATTTTGGTTGAGTGTCGCCGCAAACTTCATTGGGCTGGCGGTTTTAGTCGCGGGAAATCGGTATTATCGCCATGAGACGCCTCAGGGGAGTCCATTACTGAGCTTAGCTCGTGTCCTCGTTGCTAGTTTTCGGAAATGGAAGCTTCAGCTCACACTGAATGGAGATGAGTTCTATTACGGCCGAGACGGACAGAACAAGAAGGTGGACGTACCCCCTAAAAAGAACTTCAGGTACCTACAAGCAAGAGGGTCGATACTATTTCCACATTTTGCAGACTTACTTTCTTTAGAAGACGCAAGGATATACATACCATTGATTATTAGATGTTTTACCTTCCTGAAAAGATAGGACTAACGATCATGATGTCTACACATAATCTAATTGGGTTGATTTAGTTGTTAAGGAACAAAGATGTGTGGGTAATATAGGCATATAACGCCACTTAGATTCCTCATCTATGAAGTGCAAACCATCTGAAATATGAATTATCCACCTAGACTTAGACTCGAGCCAGCTAATAGAACTAGGACTTCTTGGTCATTATATAAAAAACAGGAATAAAGTTGGATCTATACACATCGCCCTATGAGCATGCACATGTCCTTTCGTAATAAGAGAACATCAGGTGATGCTCATCTGCTCGTTTTATTATCGCTCCTTCGTTTTTGGATTCAAATGAATATAGATTGGTGAAATCAAGCTATCACAAGACAGGATATTACGGGTAATTCACAACTACAAGTGACGGGAGTCGATTCCTTCTTCCTTCCACAGGTTCTTCAATCGTGTTGCTGTGAAAACTGATGGGGACACCAAGTCCGACAACTCAATCGCCAAGCCTTGGAGGCTATGCACAATGCAGCAAGTGGAGGACCTAAAATCTGTGATCAAAATTTTACCACTGTGGTCAAGCGCCATCTTCTTGAGCACCCCAATCGCCATCCAAAACAGCATGATAGTCCTCCAAGCCCTCACCATGGACCGCCACTTAGGACTCCATTTCATGATCCCGGCTGGTTCAATCCTGGTCATCATCATGATCTCCACCTTGGTCTCGCTTACTTTGATCGATCGCTTCTGATCCCCATTCCCGCTGTGGAAGAAGCTGACTGGTTTGCCTCCAACAGTATTCCACAGGATTGGTATGGGTCATCTCCTGAATGTGCTCGGCATGATTGTGTCGACATTAATCGAGTCACGCAGGCTCAGAACGGCCCATCGCCACCATCTCCAAAATATGAACAATCATATAGTCCCAATGTCTGCATTGTGGCTATTTCCTCAGCTAATTTCGGTTGGAATGGGAGAAGCATTCCATTTTCCAGGGCAAGTGCTGTTGTACTTCCGAGAATTCCCGGCAAACTTAAGCAACAGTGCGACCGCAATGGTCTCGGCAATGATTGGGATATCTTTTTATCTGAGCACCGTGTTGGTTGGTCTAGTCCGAAGGAGCACCTGGTGGTTGCCGGAGAACTTGAACGAAGAGAGGTTGGATTGTATGTACTGGTTGGTAGCTGGGCTTGCGCTGGCGAATTTCGGGTATTATCTTGTATGCGTAGAGTTGTACAAGGGAAAAGATGGGAGTTCTCATTCGAATCTTGCAACGAGGGATGATGCTGGTGAAAATGAATGAGGTCCTCCTAAATGCATTTGTCCATGCATGCTGGGATTAGTCTATGTATATTTCTTGTCTACTTCGAGGAAAATGTTGTTAATTTGAATGCCCTCTTGGGCCTCTTCTTTGTGGAGGACATTCTCAATAAATACATATATGTTTGTGCATTTCTACCATATCTAAAGTTAAAAGCTAGGATTGTGAGAGGAGATTCGCTCATTCGCTCGCCATGCGGCATTTCACTTTGTTTTCGAGATTTGCCACTTTTCAAAGTTATACATATCTGATATGACTTTGCCATGTGGCTTGCATTCGTGTATTGAGCATTTTTTTTATTGATTTATCATGTCAAAATTTATTCTCTCTTGATGAGTCCAATCAAAATATGAAATTATCGAATTTATTCGCAAAGATAAAATTTGCCGGTCATTTCCAAACCTCTTTATATAATTAGTTTAAATGTTAAAAATTACATAAAGAAAAGTATTCTATTGCTCAAATATAGAAAGAAATATTCTAATAAAAAATTTCATTTAATGCAAAACTTAGTGAAATGCAATAGATAATATATTTGATTACTTGGAACAAACATTATTAAAGCTTTGCATTTCAAATAACTTTCACCTTTCAAAGTATCATTCACAAAATTTCGAGAGTTCCACTCGATCTAATAAGAATGAAATTGCAAATATTCAAAAGTGACGATGTTCTATTTAGTATATGTAGTATTGTACTAAATTTCGAACAACTTTTCTTGCGAATTTTTTATTTCTTTAATCAAGCAGCATGATGAGCACGGAGATCCATCTACCTAGAATTCATGAAACATCCTACAACACCTATGAATCAGTTACATCCAAGCCTTTACTCTCATAAATGGCCTTGACTAAGGGTAATTTTCGTTCAATTGGTGAGATTTAAATAGGCGATACGCTAGTTTTTAAACTGAAAATCCTCTAAAGTCTATACCAACTATATTCTTAGGTTGACGAATCGGTCGTATTTGAACATATTGTGTTGGCTTAATCTTTTTTTTTTTTAAAGTTCTTCAAGTAAGATTTTCTAAAAGTGCTCGAACATACTCTTAAGTTGTTGAAAAAGACAAACGAAATGAATTTGGATGCTCATGGGGAGTTTGAGCCTAGGAATGCTCAAGCGGGAGCTAGAGATGATAGGCTGGTGTGAGAGAACGATTAAAGAACTTCACCTGTTCTAATGGCAGGTGATCGGATCCATTAAGCCTTGGGGACCGTCCGATCTGGTATGAGAGAACAATTAAGGAACTTCACCCGCTCTAATGGCAAGTGACCGGATCCATTTAGTTTGAAGGACTGTCCGATTCTGGATTGGACGACCCTCATTGAGAGTAGGGGTTTGTTTTTATTTTTATTATTGGGCTTCCCCAGCCGGACATGCACCCCTGCCCCGTGCAGGGGATCCATTTCCCTTTTTTTTTTAGGGGGGGGGGGGGGGGGGGACGAGATGTCTATTCTTACTTTCTCATCGACACTCCATAAAACAAGAGAAAACTCTCCTTTACTCTCATGATACTTCACTGAACTTTCTCTCTCTCTCTCTCTCTCTCTCTCTCTCTCTCTCTCTCTCTCACATAAGACTGCATGCAAAACACGCGTAAGACACTCTGTAAAGCATTCTGTTTATAATGATCAAGAACCACAGAAGTCAATATGAGTACAGAGCCGTTGAACTTACACCACCGGCCACTTTTCACGACCTACACGAAGACTAGTCATCAATTCCGACATAGCCCGACTATTCATAGCCAAAATGTCCGAATATTGTGGCATGTCGTCCGATCTTCATGTCTCGTGCAAGCTTTTTCTTTCTTTATTTGGTTTCGGGGGCGTGATGCTCCCCCTCGACACCTGCTCATGCTTCTGCTAGTCACGCGCTACTTCAATTGATCCGATGAGTCCTTTCGGGAAAGTGTCAGCAACTTGCTCATCCATTTCAATGAACTTTATCTTATTTTCGCCACGAAGCACGGACTGCCACATGTATGCTTCTCGTATGAAGCACTGGGTTCTCTGCTGTGTGGAGTCTTACTGTGCACTAATCAATTTGTTAATACAGATCCTTCGGCAATTGAAATAACCATGTGCTTGATGTTATGACTCGACTTGGTGAATAATTTCTCGGAATAAATAACAATATCTCTCAGTTCTTCTTGAGTTGCTCCGGCATCGATAAGCTAATTCTGAAGAATCGAGCTAATTATCAAAGGCTAATTCATGTAGGAAGTTCAGTTTCTGAAGCGACGTAACAAATTTCTTATTGGATGGGCGAAAGGGATCCTCAAGCGGGCCAATTCGTTCACCATTTACCATATCATTCTAGTCACTACAACAGTGACTAGAATCCAATTCCCCGCTTCTCTGGCCAGTGAGTTAATTTGAACACTAATGTCCAATCGAATCCAAGTCCGATGTCATGGTGTTGTCTTTACAACATTGGTACTAATTCATGTTCATTGTGCATGCCTTTTGCTTGGACTCTGTGAAAGTTGCGCTTTTTGATGGGGGCATGCCCACCACTAGTAGAGCGATGCAATGCCTTCAATAATATCTTTTTAGGAACCCTTAATTTCTTTATCGAAAAATTACTAAAAACATTGTGCAGGGGGGGCATGCCCACCACTAGTAGAGCGATGCAATGCCTTCAATAATATATAATTGATTCGAGATTTAGTTTAACATTTCAATTATACCATTTAGTCATAAATATGTTTATATTTTGCCAATTGAGTTTTATCTAGCCAAATATTACCTAGAAACTACTAACATGAATGCCGATAATCTTACGTGACGTGGTCAGCATTGACCTTGATAATTTAAAAAAAAACTGAAACACATTTTGTATATTTTTTCTTTTCTTTCTTTCCTTCATAGCTTATTGATTTGGAAATCTCAGTCAAGATCCACAACATGGAAAAATCATCGGGTGATGAAAAAGTTCTCAGCTTCAAAGATGTCGTGCTTAGACGGTCGGATCTGGACATACTTAGCGGTCCATACTTTCTCAATGACCGTATCATTGAGTTCTAGGAGTTCGATTATACTTCTCCCTATAAAAAAGTATAGCTATTATCATTATTATAACAAGTGTTTTATGTTTAAATTGGTATATGACCAAAGTTTTATTTTTGCCATTTTGATAGCCACAGCAGTATCCCAGTAGCTTTTGCCAAATGCATTGATCATTCATAGCTACAGCACAAAACTTTTAGAAGAACTGTTGCCAAATACATGTGCTTCGACACAGCCCAGCATGGCATAGCCACAACATGCCACAGCATAGCTACAGTTGTACCAAGTCGACTTTGAAGCATAAAGATAGTGAGGCGGAGTATGGACGTATCTTAGACCATCCTATGAGGGTCTCATCGTGCCCTTTCTAGTGCTTTAAAAGATTGGTTGTGGCAATGCAAGCGAGATAATCTAATCGAAGCATCCGATATCTAGGAAGACCTTTCTGTTTTGACACAATTCATATAGAGTAAACCTTCTCAGTTGGGTAAGAATTGATGGGTTGATTGTGGTGTTTGATAGGGTGTTAATCGTATATAGCAGTGGCAGATACATCTTTTCTTTTCGATTTTAGGAGGTTCTCCGTTTGATTTAGAGAGAATATGTCTTCATTCGTAAGAAGGGAGGGACATAGTCTAAAACATCAATCAGAAATCAAGAGTTGATATCTTCTATTGCCTCGGGTACTTCTAAATGAAACATTGGGCAAACTCAGAGTCAACTGAGGTGCCTTTGGATGGGATTTGAGGTCTTTTAGGTCGTTGACCCACGTGTGAATTTCCTCTCCAAAATTTAAAACGCCATTTATTCTGGATGGGCATTTGAGGTAATGTGGTTCGAATGTGGCGTTATATGACCTTCTCATGGGAGAAGATATTGGGTGCAGACATTGTGCCAAGTATGACATGTAGTAGTTCACTTAACGCGTGACACGTGGCGGCCGGTCCCACCATGTCAGAATTTTTTGAATCCTCTCCTTTCTCTCTCTCCATTTCTACGCAGTCACCGTTTATTGTGAAAAAAGTCCCGCTCAATCTTCTCTCTTCTCTCATCCCCCTTCAAGACCTGCTCCCCGCCTCCCTCCGGTCGGGTGTGGAACGACGATGAGCCGGTCTGCCGATTGACTCGAGGCATGAACTGATGCGGATTGCAGTGGTGGCCCAAGCCCAGACCTTTGATACTTTTGTGGAAACATCGTCATTGCAATCGTGGAATGCATCACCAAACATTGTTATTTATTGTCACTACCTCCCTGTGTCAGGATTGGGTAATTTGTGCGCTTGTTGCCTTCCTTGGATGTGGTAGCCGGTCTCTCTCTCTCTAACTAAAGGGCACCACACTCTGCTCCGTTTTCCCTTTGTGCCTCCGGTCCCGACCACGCCACTGCCTTTGCCCTCACCATCGCTTGTCGGAGCCCCTTTGGTGGCTTTGATTTTGTCGTCCACCTACGGTTTGTGTTTTTAGTTCGTAGTCTGGGTTCAGCAAGCTCGCCGACCACTCACTCCAACACAACGTAGTGTCTTTCTCTTCGCTCTCGACCACGCCATCGCTTCCATCTCCAATGTCGCCTTATTGACAACTATTAGGTAACGATAAAATATCCTTCAGAGAAAAAATTACTTTTAGGTAATGATAAAATATCATTCAGAGTAGTCAAAGCTATCAATGAGGCGACAGTGGAGATGGAAGCGACGACGTGGTCGAGAGCGAAGAGAAGGACACTACGTTGTATTGAGAGCAAGTGGTCGGCAAGCTCGTTGAACCCAGACCATGAACTAGAAACACAAACCGTAGGTGAACAACAAATCGAAGCCACCAAAGGGGCTCCGATGGGCGATGGTTAAGGTGGAGGCAGCGGCGTGGTCGGGACCGGAGGCACAAAGGGAAAACGGAGCAGAGGAGGAAGGGAAGGAGCAGAGTGTGGTGCCCTTTAGTTAGAGAGAGAGACGGAGGGAGGCGGGAAGTAGGTCTTGAAGAGGGAGGGGAGAAGAGAGAGAGTGACAGTCGAGCGGGACTTTTTTTCACAATAAATGGTGATTGCATAGAAATGAAGGAGAAAATATTAGGTACCCAACCGGTACCATGTCAGCTGTGTCGGAGTCCATTGATCATGCAACACGTGTCGAAGCGGGCCTACAGTCAGTCTTTTTCTCATTCTCTCTCCCACTCACCATCTCCTTCCTCTCGCCCCTTCTCTGTCTCTTCAAAGTCTCCCTCTCTCTTTCTACTCCGTCTAACCCCTTCTCCGACCTCGAGCCAAAGCCACCGCATTGCCGGCCGTGACGACCACCACTGATGGATCCCCATCCCCTCGTCAGTCTTCTTCTTCACACCCTCTCTCTTCGACCCTCGCACCTTCGAGGCCGGCCTCTCTCCACCTCCTGCCCCGTCCCCAACTTCGTCCCTTCCTTCGTCAAGGAAATGGAGTCCCTCTCTCACCTCATGACCACCCGCCCCTTCGCCACCAACTCCTCCGCTGCCTCCCCTCCCCTGCCGCCCGCATCTACTTCGACGGCTACTTCCTCCGCTACGATCACTAAGATTTCTTCGCCGAGGCCATCGACCGCTGCTACTACTCCGCGAACTGCACTCGCGTTCCATGCACAACAGGGCGGGGGCGAAACAGAGACTGAGGGGAGAGCTGACAAACAAATGGCACTGCGAACTCCAAAATCCTCCTCAGATTCCCGCAACCCCACAAAACCATTTCCTTTTTTCGTTTCTCCTTTGGCAAAGTTTCTTTGATGGAGAACGATATGAAAGAGTGGAGGAGAAGCAAAAAGGAGTAAATGTGTAAGGTAAAGAGTGGTCGTTGGGGACGTGGGGGAGAGGGCTGTGACCGGGGGCGGCGGAGGGTTCGGAGTGGCGGAGGCGGAAGGAGAGTTTGCTCTGGCTCAGTCGGAGCTAAAAGAAAAAGAGGGAGACCTTGAAGAGACAGAAAAGGGGCGAGAGGAGGGAGCGGTGAGTGGGAGAGAGAATGAGACAAAGACTGACATGTGGGCCCGCGTGCGGCACGTGTCGCATGATCAATGGATTCGGTACAGCTGACATGGTACCTGTTGGGTACCTAATATTTTCTCGAAATGAAGAGACAGAAAGGAGAAAATTCAAAAAATATCTGACTTGGTGGGACCATCCGCCATGTGTCGCCTGTTGAGTGGATTAATGTATGTCTTACTTGGCACAACGTCTGATTCATATTTTTTCTTCTCATGATGGGTGAACCGTCTTTTCGACAATAATAAATTTTCTCAGCCGAAATTAGGTGATTGGTCCCGGACCACCTCAAATTTTTCCATTTTTTCCATGTGCGAATCACTGTTGACACCAGTGCGGCCTGGCATCTCCACTATAAGGAAGCGCAGGGGCTCTCCTACTACCCAACAAGTTCACTCAAGAGCTGAAGATGGAAAGCTCAGGCTCAAGCAAAGCCAGGTGCATCTCAGGCAACAATGGAGAGGCCGAACTAAAACTCTGCAATGCTGAGAGCAAGGGAGCTGGTTGGATCGCATTTCCATTCATCACTGGTCTCTCTCTCTCTCTCTCTCTCTCTCTCTCTCTCTCTCTCTCTGTGTGTGTGTTCTTTTTGTTCCTACGAACCTGTGAAACGTGTTTGCCATGATGAACCAGGCACGGTGGCCTTGTTGGTGGTGGCGGGAACTGGATGGATGGTGAACTTGATTGTGTATCTGATCGAAGAGTTCAATGTGAACCGAATCCATGCAGCGCAGATTTACAACGTGATCAATGGCTGTGTCTCTCTCCTCCCGATCCTTGGTGCCATCATAGCCGACTCGGTTCTCGGATGCTTCGTGATTGCCACCATTTCTTCCCTCATAGCCTCAATGGTACGACTAACCTAAACTAACCCATTATGACAACGTACATCAAATTTTATTCTGTAATTAAAAAGAATTCTGAATTTATACCAATGTGATAAATATATCCCGAATGAAACTGAAATAGATGGTATATATGTCATGTATGTATAAGTGTAAGTTTTTTATAACAAAAAAATTGAGGGTACTTGTTTCACAGTGAATGAATTTAAAATTTTTAGTGATGCAAAAAAAAAAAGTTTCAAGTAATTATGTTACATTAGACATATCCACAACAAATTGTTGGACGGTCACATATCACAACCTCAATGTTGCTGTTCACAGCTTCTCTTTCAATTACTAAATCAGACGATCTGTACTAGTAGTGGGCGGACCGCAAGTGATATAAGAGTTTGTACATTGTCACATGGTTTTGATAGTGAATTGACAAAAAGTAATTAAAAAGATATTCTTAGTTACAAACAATAACAGCCCGCCTCCTAAGCAATCTTTGTTCTTTTCCAACGATGGAGACATTGAGATTAGTGAAGGACACAGGTCTCAGGGGCTCTCGTCGGTAAGTGTTACTGAGAATATTGTCTCAATAAAATATTAAAGTGGGTTTGCACGCGAGTGATCGATAGCATTATTCTTGCCATTTGCAGGGTATAGTTCTTTTATCCTTAACAGCGACGCTGGATTCTTTGAGACCCGAGCCGTGCGGGAACAAATCAAGCTCGTGCAAAGCCCCATCGTATCTCCAGTTCTTTGTGCTCTACACAGGGATAGTTCTAGCAACAGTTGGAGCGTCCGGAGTCAGGTTCACCGTTGCAACATTTGGTGCAAACCAGTTCGAAAGCCAAAAGGATCAGTCAACTTTCTTCAACTGGTTCTTCTTTGCTCAGTACGCCGGTTTCGTCCTGAGCAGCACGCTGATCGTGTACATCGAGGAAAGTGTGAGTTGGGCCTTGGGATTTTGGTTATGCGTTGCTGCGAACCTCACTGGGCTCACTGTTTTCATCGCGGGAAATCGGTATTATCGCCATGAGACACCTCAGGGGAGTCCTTTGCTGAGCTTAGCTCGTGTTCTCATTGCTAGTTTTCGGAAACGGAAGCTTCCGCTCCCTCTGAACAGTGATGAGTTCTATTACGGCCAACATGAGCAGAATAAGGAGGTGGGCCTACCGCCTAAAAAGAACTTCAGGTATCCACAGACAAGAGTCCAGAATTTACTGTTTCTCTGCATAAATTGTTCGCCATGACTTCTTTGCCTCAACGGTTCATTGATGAATGTTCATCTTCCCTAATAAATAGGACCAATAATCTCGAAGCCTAAACAAAGGCTCTATTTGGAACTGCCTTCCTAGGAGTTTTGGACTCTAAAGTCCCTTGGGCAAATGTGAACATCGTTTGAGATTTCTTGGAAAGCTTTGAGAAGATGCAAGGCCCCTTACCTAAGATAGGTCTAGAGGTGCTTGTAGTTTCGAGCATTTGTGAAATGCAAATACATTTTTTTCTTTCAACTTTGCTCTCACTAAACGTTTATCATTCTAAAAATCTCCCTATCTCAAGCAAGGCTAGATCTGGTTGCCATCAAGCTAGTTTGGCGCTACCCAGCTTTGCCTATTGTTGCTTGGGTTTGCGTGACCCGAGCGATCTTCATCTGGGTCTGACCAACCGATGCCATGGACGCCATGCCGCATCACCTGAGGTGTTGAGGCATTAGGCCATACTGCTTGGGGTCGCATGACTCAAGTGTCATTATCTTGAGGTGAGCAACGTCAGGTGAGGCTGTTGGCAACCAGATTTGGCCTCGTCGGAGGCTTGCTGGTCGTTGAGTCCATCGCCGGTTTTGACTTTTTTTTTTCCAAAGAAAAGAAAAAGTTTTATACAAAGTGTGATTTTTCCAAACACCATTTAAAAAAAAAATTGTTTCCCGAAGCACTTCTAAATTATGCACCTAAATTTACTTGCATTTTGAAAAACCGCTCTAATCTAGGCCTTTGCATTTTCCCAAGTTTTTTTTTCCTAAAACCGAACCAAACACACCCATAATTTTATTAAGATAATTCAGTGGTTAAGGAGTATGTGTGTGAAAATTTAGGCACACAGCCCCAGTATAATTCCTCGTCTATCAAATGCGAACAATCTGAAATCTGAACCAGCCGGCTAGGCTTAGACTCGAGCCGGCCTAAGGTCGAACTTGGACTTCTTGGTCATTATATGACAAACAAGAGGAAAGCTGATGTATAGGAATAGCCCAAATCCTTTTGTATGACAACATCAAAGGATGCTCACATGCTCATTTTCAGATGCAAATACATATTGATCGGCGAAATCAAGCTACCAGGAGCTATGGTGTTTCCATGATCCATTGAAAGTGATGGAAGTTGATTCCTTTTCCCTTCCACAGGTTCTTGAACCGCGCGGCTATGAAAATTGATGGAGACACCAAGTCCGATGGCTCGATCGCCAAACCGTGGAGGCTATGCAGTGTGCAACAAGTCGAGGACCTGAAATGTGTGATCAAAGTGTTACCACTGTGGTCAAGTGCCATCTTCTTGAGCACCCCAATTGCTGTCCAAACCAGCATGACAATCCTCCAAGCCCTAACCATGGATCGTCACTTAGGACCCCATTTCGTGATCCCAGCCAGTTCAGTCCTCGTCATGATCATGATCTCTGCCTCGGTCGCTATTGCTTTGATCGATCGCTTTCGATTCCCACTCCCTCTGTGGAAAAAGCTGACCGGTTCGCCTCCAACAGTATTCCACAGGATTGGTGCGGGCCATTTCCTCAGTGTGCTCAGCATGATCGTATCGGCAATAATCGAATCACTCAGGCTCAGGACTGCCCATCTCTACCATCTCCAAAATGTCAACGCTCCCACAGTCCCAATGTCTGCACTGTGGCTATTCCCTCAGCTGATTCTAGTCGGAATTGGAGAAGCGTTCCATTTTCCAGGACAAGTGTCGTTCTACTTCCGAGAATTCCCGGAGAACTTAAGCAACAGTGCCACCGCAATGGTCTCGGCGGTGATTGGGATATCTTTTTATCTGAGCACCGTGTTGGTCGATCTGGTTCAGAGGGGCACCGGGTGGCTGCCGGAGAATTTGAACGATGGGAGGTTGGATTGTATGTACTGGTTGCTTGCTGGTGTAGGGATGGCGAATTTTGGGTATTATCTCGTATGCGCAAAGTTGTACAAGGGAAAAGACGGAACTTCTAGGTCGAATCTTTCGATGACTGATGATGTTGGTGAACAACAGATGAGGTCCTGAATGCATTTGTTCATGCACGCTTGGATTAGTCTCTGAGTATTTCATGTTTACTTCGACAGAAAGAATGCGCGCTTCTTAATTGAGGAACTTTTCAATAAAAGTTTATTTTCTCTCTGTCTGTTATATATAAATAAAGCCGGAGCTATGAAAAAATGTTTGCTTATTTACTTGTCGCGTGATACTTCACTTTGCTTCCGTTATTGCCATTTGATAGGATGCTTAGCATAACTTTGGCACATCGTCTGCATTTGACCGACAAATATTCGCTTATCGATTTTCAATCTCCAAAATTTTTATTTCCTAATCGATTCTAAATTTAGAGAAACATTTTCAGATTTATTCTCCGAGATAATGTACGTGCCATTTGCAAACTTCTGACTTTGTTGCATCTCCTCATGATGTTGTCTTTACGACATTGGTACTAATCCATGTTCATTGGGCAGGCTTTTTGCTTGGACTCCGTTAAAGTTGCGCTTTTTTGAAGGGGGGGGGGGGGGGGGGGGGGCGGCATCTCCTGTGGACCGATGCAATGCCTTGAATAATATCTTTCAGAAATTCTTAATTTCTTATCAAAAAAATTACTAAAAATATCATAAACTTATTGTGATTATATCGATTCAGTTCTAAATATTTCGATATACATAATCAATCCTAAATATTTTTATTTTTTGCTAATTGAGTTTCATCCGGCCAAATATTAGCTAGAAATTATTGATATGAATTGCCGATCATTTTACATGATTTGGCTGACGTTGACATTGATAATTTTAGTAATATTTTAATTTCTTTTGCATTGTTTTTCTTTTCTTTTCTTTCCTTCTCTTTCTCTTTTTTTTTCCTTCCCTTTCTTTTTTCCTCCAACTAATTGCCTAGGGTTGGTGATTGGCTAGAGGCAAGGGCCAACAAGGTTGAGCTTGCTCAGCCACTGCAAGGCTCAACCACAACATGTTTAGGTTGAGCCTTACCAGTGACTAGGCGAGCTCAACCTTGCTAGATCTAGCGAGACTAGCCTCGCCCAACGGTGGTGGTGTTCGGGATTGATGGCGACACCTAGCCTTGCCGGCCTTAGCTCTAGCCAGTCACCGACATACAACAACCAAGAACAGAAGGAAAAAAAAGGGAAATTAAAAGAAAATCATACTTAAGTAGGCTTTCTAGTTAGAATTAATAATTTGAGTAGGTTTCTTAGAAGGGTTCCTTACTTTTTTTTTAATCCAAATATTATATTCAAAAAAGTGGATCATTTTTGTGAATTGCATCCAACAAACAAAATTTGAAGTCAACAAATCTTGTGGTAAGATTTGTGAATTCATTCGTGAGGCAGAAACCTTGTTTTGCCAAGAATGGTGAAGGCCAACCCTTTGTAAGTTATAGGGTATGATTCAAGATTTGAGAAATACTAAAAGTGTTTGAATAACTTTGAATGTGATTAAAATTTATGCTGTATCACTTGATTTGTAATCAAATCTTGTGTCTCTTTGCTCGTGGGATAGGTTCCATGACCAAATCATTTAAATCCGATATCCGATATCTGATTTATTTATTTATCTATTTTATTTGTTATCGTGTTTGAGCTTATTGAGCTTTATTTGTACCATAGAAACCTGCCCTTATTACCTTTGTTTGGGATAAAGCGAGGGTCAATGAAGCAAATTGATTAGGATTTGCTCAATAAATAGAAGTAGGGGCCGAGTTTGGCTCATAACGTCATGTTAAACATCGTGAAAAGGAATGAAATTGTAGGATTGATAAATAATTTGTCAAATATGTACGAGAAGCCCTTTACAATTAATAAGGTCTACTTAATATGATACTTATTTCATTTAGAGTTAGTTGAATGTTGAGTATTACAATGAATTTAACGTGATCATTTAACATTTAAGTTTGGTTTAAAATAACTTTGAAAATGAAATACATTCCTTTATTTAATTGCCATCGTTACCTAATACTTGAAATACTACTCATACTACCTTTTAGTAATACATCTAGGTAAAAAAAAAAACTTGACAATTTAATGAGGCTCACGATTTGATCTTGAGTGAAGAACATTCATCAGAGAGATTGAGCGACTATGTGCCAGCAGTTTTAGTAGTGAAGATAGACGAAGAACTAATGCTTCCATTAATAGAAGTAGCGTGAACATGAACATTGTTGTTAGTCTGGGGTTGGTAGCGTTGAAATCATGGCAAGATGGGAATCTCAGAATGATTACATTAGGCTAAAGAACAAGAAGAGATTGGAAGATTAAAATTGAGTCCACTTATAATATAACAATGAATTTTATAGTATCTTGAATCGTTATGATCATGTCTTGTTAATTATTAAGGAGTCGTAATCCGATGGATGAGTTATTAATTGTGGCTCTCACGCTACACCAGACAGTAGAGAGTTTACTACTCATCCACGTATAAACGGTGGTAGAGTGCAATCGGAGAATAATACTGAGTGCAGTATAGTGAGCGTTAGTGATAATAAAATTAAAATGCATGACGACATCGTGAATACGTCAATTGGAGTGAGGCTATTACAGAATAAAAATGCAACAGTTCAAGACAAGAATAGTCCATCATGCTGGAAAAAACTCTTATTGCAAACGATGGAAAAAAGATGAAGAATTGCTTATTTTCTCAAACTCTAAACTAGAATCAGAGTAAAATTTACATATCAGACTTCGAGGTCACACCAAAATTAGTATGGTACAATAGCTCCATGGCTCCCTCTTTACAAGTGATAATCCTACTCGAATAAAAATTTGTAGCAAAAGACTTAATGAAATAGACTTCCTCCAGGTGAACCTAGTATATACCCACAGGTTGAAAGAAACTGAGACTATCTTCCACAAATGTACTACGTATCAAGCACTATATGTTATGAAACCCAAAAGGCACCCCAGGGATACCATTATTTGTGGGTGAATTCTCTGCTTCTTGTTTCGTTAGTTGTATCCTTCCTCTCTACATATCCTAAGTCTCAAAATTGGGATATCAGGTTTGTGATTACTCGTCATCATCGTAAAACAATGCAAAGGAGAAAGGTTTGAATTTGTAACCATCACCATGGTAGAACTTATTTTGGAATTCTACCCAATGAAGACGCAGGGCATGAAGGAAGGCGCTCAAGGTCTCCATCATTAAAAGAATGAAGGCAGTCGCAAAAGCAAAAACAGCAATACCCACCAACCGAATGATCACGTTTTCATACCTGCAATAACCAAAACTATGATTAATTTGTCGCACATCATCATACATCTGGTAGCCCAACAACCTAAAAAGAAAACAAAGAGGTAGCTCACTTGCCTTTTCTAAACTGATATGCATTAAGACATGATGAGCAGGTTTGGGTAAACTAGTAATTGTGCATATGTGATAAACTGACCAGGCAGGGGTCGAAAATGGCGACCACGCCCAGCCTGGAACCTTACTTCAGCAGGCTGCGCCAAGTCGAGCACAGTTGATGCCGACCCTATCTTTCTAAGTTCTTTTTGGCACTTTATTTGTTAGTCGACATTGATCGATTATTATCCAACAAATTTCTATTCCCTATTCAGCACTAACAATTGTCAACATAAAAATTCAGCACTTAAGCTTTCGGTACATTCAATTTTATCATAGATGCCTTAAGAGTAAAATCCTGCACCCACCAAGCTAAGCTTCTCCATCAAATAATATGGATGGTGCATCTCCTGCTGACTTCAAGTAGACGTAAGTATCAACTTCTAGATAATAAAAATAGAAGGACCATGAGTAGTATAGAACTGAGCTAATTCTACAGTAATCAAAGTGCACTTACTTTGTCCAAAATTTAATCTAGATTTACGTAAGTTAAAAGGTGCAAACAAACGAACGAAATTCCTAGCTTTCTAAAGATATGAGACCATAACCCACTTCACAAGGATTATGATATTGACAAGTGCCCCACATGCTATGTAACAGACCAAGCTATTCTAATTTTGGAGCAAAATAAAGGTTAGCTACTGAGCTACAGGACAACAAGACTTAGGCAAGCCGCATTCCTTTGACACAAAAGTTCAGAAATCTTAATTATCATGGACAAACTCATACAATGAATAACAAAATCCAGAAGCACTGGAGTAATGCAAAGGCCTGAAATTAAAGCCAAACTTACCCCCAGGCAAGTAGGAGCACTTTCTCGTAGAAGACCGTTGACAATTCTGAGTGGGCCAAGCTATAAAAGCAGCCACAGTCATCAGCCCCATTATAGGAATGGAGAGCTTAAAAAAAGGAAAAGGCAAATGGACGTACCTCAAAGCCCAAAGACGAAGATAAGAAGCCGTATTGGAAACAGCACCTAAGACAAATTCTATAGAGTGTATCATTTGATGCACAAAAACCTCACTAAAATTAAAATCCTCGTCATGCTGCCGGAAGCGGGCAGAATCAGGCTCTGCTTCAACATCCATCTCAGAAATACCAAGCACCCCGTAAGAACGACCTTGGAATCGCTGTAGGCATGACAAGAAAACAAAATCAGTTAGATTTATCTGTGACCTTTTCTTCAAACTGTTTCAGAGAAGAGACACCATCACTCTTTCATAAAACAATTATGCATCTCCTTTCCCACGATCAATGTATTGCTCGGAAATCAACATTCAGTAGACTCCAAGGAGATAAGATGAGTTTGGGAATACAAGGAAAATTCATTAGAACTGCTTTTGCGTAGTACATGCCAGTAATTAATTTAAACCAACATTACACTGAATTATGTTTCTCTCTTCAACCAGAGTTTGATATAGTTGAATATTTTACAAGTTGATAATTAATGCGGCCAAATAAAGACTAACTTCGCTCACAAACCTAAAGTTCTTGAGAGAAAAGCTCATAGATGGACAATAAGATAAAATCAATTTGCTTACTCCGTGAACTGACTAGTTCTTTCTATCAGTTAATTGAAACGAAGTTCTCTCCAATTTAGTAAAGCTAAAAAGAGAAGGAAACAGAAACGATTAGTTAAAACAAAGGCAAAAAAGATATTTAACAGGTAATGTACCTCAATGTGAAGCCTTTTCAATATAAAAGGTTTTGGAAAGAGCATCCATGGTACAGCAATAAGAGCCAAAAGCAATAGAAGGATCTGCAAAGTCTCACAAATTGATGACAGTAAGGAACACAAGAATAAATAATACACATCAATGTAGTCAAAGCAAGTACATTATACCTGAAGTGGCCGCTGGCCCCAAAACAGTTGGTTCTCCCGAAGATCATCAGTAGGACTCAGAAACATGTAAATCATAACATGGTAAAGATCGGCTTGAGAACCAGTGCACCACTTGATAACAATAAGAAGTGAAAGATATCCAAAAAGGCTGTTGAGAAAGATCATCTGCGGCACAAACTGATACCTAAATCAAAATAAAAAGCTAGTTCAATACTCTCATGTTTCATATCTAGATAAGCTAAGCTGAGTGATATACAAAGAGCATACTCTCACATGAATGTGAGATATCAGCATTGGATCTCTAGAGAAGGGGATGGACGTTTTGAGGACGAAAAACATACCTGATATCCAGAGAACTTTCAAAATATCTTGCGTTGAAATAACTCATAATGATCCCTAAATTCATTTGCGCCACACCCAACAGAATGGACATCTTCATCTTGAGCGAGTTCAAGAAAGGCAGTTCAGAACGACTTCCTCGCCAACTAGGATCTACACCGAATGGATAAGGATCTTGGTATTTAATCAAACCAGCTGAATGCGCATCACTGGTCAAAGCAAGCAAAATAAGTAAGTTATGAGAATAAATATAACAGAACCAAACAAAGACATCGTGTTAATTCTGGTCATGTACAAATGAAAAAAAGAAAAGAAAAGAGAAGAGCGAGAACCTTCACGTTTGAAATGGTCCTTAGTAAAAGATAATATGATCAAGTTGGTTCATGAATGACGGCTAGACATGTAGATTTGGTCTACCTAATACATAATGTTTTGTTTAGAGCACAAAAGTTTGTTAGTCTCTTTTAACAACAAAGAGATGTATACAATACATATAGAAGTTCAGTCACCCTTCATTTTCCATCAAAGCAAAGTGGCAATATAACGAAATAGATATATCTCTAAAGTCTATATCTAAACCATTCTACATTGACCTGAAGAAAATCAATCATTATGAACTAAGTGTCCAAAAATGTTGCCTAGACTGGACTAAATGTGGTATCTTTTCACTATTCGGGACTAGCACTTGCACGTCTCGGAACCCCTGCCATCCATTTGTCATCAGCGTGATATAAGCTGGAGATCAAATACCACCACTTGTTTGAAGATAGTACTCTGTGAAAACAATTTAAAGCACCTCACAACCACTCTCTGGCATTCAAAACTAGAAAACAGCAAGCAGACTAGAATAACCTCCATAACTTCAAAAGCATTTTATAGAAAAAGCACTAGAACAGTTCAACTGACATGCCAGCTTTGAGTTTCCTACAAAAAAACAAAAAACACTTCGATTTTTGAAAAAAACAAAAGAATTTTGGGCGACTTAGAAGTGCTACCATTAATACTGAATAAAGATTTTAGCAGATCGATATAAAAAATAGAAAAACAGTTGCACATCTTTTGTTAAAAGTAAAGCTAAAAGCAAAGAGCCAAGATCCCCCAGCCAAACCAATTAACAGCTAAAGAGATACGTTAAAAACTCAAAATGTGATAACTATCTGACGCACGCATTATGATGTTTGGCTGATCGTCAGGTTGGTGAATAGCTAAGTGCTAGAAAGAGAAAAAATATCTACAACATTAAAATTGTGAAAAAACTGAGGAAAAAAACTTCTCCAATCTGCTTCTTCTGCTGTAAGCATGTGAATTCTCAAGTAGTGATGCTGCTATACAATTAAGGAGAACCAGCAGGACTAACATTTAGAAAGTACACTTTGGACCAAACAACAATGAGCTGCCCAAGTGTACTCGGAAACCAGAAAATTTTCAGCATAGAAAGACAAGTACTAATTAAATCAAGACAAACCTGCAAGAAGCCTCCCGACATTTGTATGCAGACCCACCAAATATGTGAAATGGTACAGAGAAGAACTCGTTGTAAATCAACCCACAGTATATTGAAAATAGGGACATCAAAAGGAGAACATAGCGTCCGCCAAATAACATCTCCATAAAGCTGCCCAATTTCTGTCAGAAATGCAATCCACCTTGAGAAATTCATCAAATCAACGAGAAACCGAGCATGGATTCAAATTAAGCAGTCCCTGTGCATGTGGATGCGCATCCGCATGTGCGTATGCTGTACATGTGTGTACGGGCATCTCTGTTGGTGTGTGAGAGAGGAGAGATTACGAAAATCAAATTACTTTGAAAAGGCCAGAGATACGAACATCTTTGAGTGAAACAATCAATCATTACTCTTTTAGATGCAACATACCTTATTACTGAGCTTCCTTTCCTGAGCAATGAGGACTAAAGCTCCCAACAACAAGCATATCCCATGACCCCAATCCCCAAACATGACCGCAAAAAGAAATGGAAATGTAACGACAGTGTACACCGCAGGATTTGCTTCTTGATACCTAGCAACTCTGCCACAGAAAAGAAAATGATATCAGTGGAATAAAACAGTTCAGCTCCTTTGAAAAAGTCAAAAAATTATATAAGCTGAACGAGACAAATTAAACAATCAATCAAATTTTCTCATAAGGATATAGTCCTGAAATATGAAGCAGTTTGGATCAGAAAGAGAACAAGACATAGCCTATGCAGCAATTCAAAGTGCAAACACTTAGAATTAGAACTGCAAGCTAATCTACTTACTTAACACAAGAAGAACCAAAGACAATGAATCTGTTAAATATATATGATTACATGTCTATTCACATAAAAAAATGTCGTGTGATAGTTCAAAACAGTCACAAATTATATAGAAAATCATGAAGCGCCTAAATGCCCCTATATGATTGAAGCTGTTAGCACAAAACTCACCCATATGCATCAACAATTTCCTGATATGCATTTGTGAACTTATTGGTTCTGAAAAATGTTGGTGGAGATTCTACTGCATCCATCGTATGAAATATGATGCCTACTTGTGAATTACTATCATATGTAGCACGCTGCAGCACCTCCTGGATCTGCAAGGATAGAAAAAATCCTTAACATTCTCAAAACCTGAAGTTTCCAATGCAAATTAAAATTGAGCATAAGAGACCTAGATAAGATGAGGATGAACAAAAGCATAAAACATGTTAATCACCTTCACCTTCGCAAAGATCGGGCACCATCCTTCTCCAACAAGACACTTTTTTGTAACATCAAAATTAAGCATATTCAAAGTATCATATACTGCTTTCTCCCTTCTTACCTAAGAAAGAACCATAAATAAAGTTATTAATACCAGAAAGGGAGAAAAAGCCTCAGCTAATGAATCTCTGATGGTTTGAATTAAGGGAGAAGGGGAAGAAACATAAGTTACCAAGTTTGTCCATTTTGGCAGATGGAGGCTTATGGAATTAAGGGCTGTATTTCGATGACGTATTCCCGCATCCAGGGTTGTTTCCAGTTCAGAAAGACGTGATAAAACCTAAAACAGAATAAACTTTTAGATAAAATACAAAGGGCTTTGTTAGTGTAAGACAGAGTGCAAGTGATTACACAGTTTCAATGCTAAAATACCTAGCTCATTACATGGATGAACATCCATACTAAACATTCAAGAGAAAGTTGGCAAAAAGCTGATCTATCAACATATTATGCATTAATGGAAAAAACTTTCAAGATGGAGTTGGCAAAAAATTGATCTATCAAAATACTATACATTAACGGAAAAAATTCCAAAGGATGATCATAAAAGTAGGTCAGAATTCTAGGAAAACTATATATACTTTATTTCAAAATCTGTATCATGCAAGCAAAAGACATATCCTTGACCTCATTAGTGCACTCACCTCTCTAATCATTTGCCTTTGTTTGGTACTATCATCTGGAACAGGATAACAGTTTGCACCAAACGCTTCACAAATTTTTTTAATCTTCCTCCTTGCTTGCTCCCCAGAGAAATAAACCATAAAAACAACTTTCTCAACCTGCAGAAATAAAGTCAGAACAATGAAGATTCTCATGCTAAAACAGAGAAATTTTCTGAAGAAAGAGTTCGATCTATCAGCTAAAATTTTCTTCTCTATTTTCAAACAAGAACACTACCAAGCGTCTTGAAAGATATAAATATTTTAAGGAGTGAAACGGGCAAAAAGAAATGAAAACTCTGACACAAACAATAGAAAAAAATAGCCAAGCTCAGGAAGAGTTGGAAAGAAAAGAACCATTTCGGATGTTACAGGGTCCATGATGCCTTCATTAGCTGGTGCCTGGTTAAAAAGCATATTGCCTCTTGTTGCACGAAAAAGCATCCTCTCAAACATAAGTACTTTGCTCTGGCAAATAATCCCGCTAATATAGTTCAAACCCGATTGTTCGGATGTTACTGGTCTCATCTCCTTGAAAAAGAAAAAAATGCAATCCAAGATAAATCATCCAGCAGAGAAAAGATTTTCCAAGAAGCCACTCGCAGTAAGTACCTTTTCAAGTAAAGAAGCAGTCTCAACATAGTCGTTTGCATATGCGGTTTCATCCAATTCTCTCTCCTCTGCAACAGGATGATTCTTTCCTGAGAAAAGAAAGCCGCCTGCCTGGCAGCATTACCAAAGGAAATAAACATTAATGCAAAGAAAGAGTCTCAAAAGTTTAATCTCAAACAAAGTTTAAGTCTTGACATCCACATTGTTATGGTGTATTACTTTACAATTGGACAAACAAGTAAAGCAACTGAAATATCGTGACTCTCAGCTAAAGCAACCCATCTAAAATTAGGCTATCTAATACACGGCGGATTTACTTCATCAAGAAGCCTTAGAAATAAAAAGTTGGACATTGAAGGGCTAAAGAGTTCCTATGCCAAAGATTGGATTAGTTGAAAACAACGGTATGCAAGTTTGCTTTCCCCAAGGGGAGACCATTATTTCCTCTACAAACAATGTTTTAAAGTATATCTGCATGTAGAAATGACAATAAAGCGTTTGATAACGTTTCTACTCTCAGGAATAATTTCTTTTTAAAAACAGTTTTTTTTCTATTGCTATTTCTTGAACAAGTTTCTTTGCAAAAAATGCATTTAGTAATTGTTATTCCCAAAATTGAAAAAGAACAGAAGCGTGTTTGGTACAACTCTTATTTTCTAATATTGTTCTAATATTTTTGAATTTTCCATTTTTTTTTCTTTTCTATTTTTTCCTTCTTTCTAATTTTTTCCTTCCTCCTCTATTCGGTAGCCAGGCCTTGGCGATGGCCCCTGCCCTTCTTTTCTATTTTTTCCTTCTTTATAATTTTTTCCTTCCTCCTCTATTCGGTAGCCAGGCCTTGGCGATGGTCCCAGCCCGAGTCCGGCCATTGCCAAGGCCTGGCGACCAGCTAGAGAAGGAAGAAGAAGAAAAGGAAAGAAGGAAAAAAAAGGGGGAAAAAAACTTCTTTCAAGAAATTGTTCCCCTGAACGAGAAATAATTTTTCTTACTTCTTATTTCTATTCCAAATCTATTCCGTGACCACTTTTCTGTTTCGAAAAATAGAAATACTAACCATCGAAAAATAGAAATATTAACCATCGTACATAACAGATTTCTGTTCCAAGGAACAAAAGAACAAAAAAAACAAAGATGTTGCTAAACGCATCCACCACCCACCCTCACACACATAATTACTTTGAGACAATCAATATGTCCATCTTGAATAATTTTTTAAATGAATTCACAATTACAGACGCAGCAGAGCAACAAGATAAGCACTACTGCTAGGATTTGCTCCGTAATGCCAAGTGATCAATCTTTCACAAAACAGTGATGGCATAGGCCCATTGAAATGTAAAAGGGGAAAAATGGGTGGAGACTGGAAACAAAAGCGAGAGGATGCAACAACTGACATTTCTCCAATATATAAATATATTCGTAATGGCAAAAGGCCCAGCTTCTCTGGAAAGGAAATGAAATACCTCCATAAGACTTGAAAGAAAATGAGACTAACCTCTTGCAATACCATTTTAAATTCCAGTAGCTCATTGTAAGATTGTCTAAGACGCTCACTGTTAGAGTTCATTTCAATTAGCTCGTGTTCATGTTCAACAAGCTGAATCTGCAAGCAAAGAAGTATTGAAATTAGACAGCACAAATCTGGCTCAATGAACGTCCCTTAAGAAATAAGAAGCAAGTAAGATGGAACAACAGAAGGACAATGGTTGAAGAGGGGAGGAAAGCAGTAAGCTGAGAAGGACCTCCAGTTCCTCCAACACAACGTCTGGTTGCACAACTGGATTCTCAGGAGACATTATACCAGCTTTACCAGCTTGATCTCTAAAAAACCGCAATTTCCTTGACATCTCCCCACAGCGTTTCACCTAAGTAGAAAATCACATGATGTGAACCTGTAGATATGATTTCTCATATGATCTCCAAACATCTAATTTACTTGTAACTGTCTTCATTTTGATTATATTAGAACTTCAAAAGGTTTAGACAAAAAGTTGAGGTCCATAGTCCATTCTCATTGAAGAACTTGTCTTTTCAAAAGAGAAAGCCTACAGAGATACCAATATGAACAAGCTAAAAGCAAATTTAACAAATGCATGTTGTTAAGAAACACAACTTGCCCTATTACATGCACAAAGAAAGGACTATTTTTATGAAGGCCAAACACAGAGAGGAGACTGGATATACATAAATGTATGATATGGACATCATAATTGTTATCTTGATATTTAAGGTTCATGAATATGAATGCGATTAAATATGATTATGAAGTGGCTGAATCCTAGAAAGAGGCACTGCCTATGTTGTTAATTATCACAAGCCTAAACATATTACACTGTCCATTTTTTCAACAAGGCATGACCAATGAGAAACTTTTTCAGTCTAAATTAAGGTGCATGCTACAATTCTTCTTATCTGAATTTCCACTAACTTGTAATACGACCCACATTACCAAATTACAATTCTTCTTATCTAAGTTTCCATGCCTCTGTGCAAGTGTCACTCACGCAAAAAGAACTCAATCCATTGCTTCAAAACTACCTGATTAACAAATGTTCTCTGGAAAGGGCTTTTCTCAGCATTTAACTGCAAGGGAGAAAAAAAATGTGAATAGTTGGCCAAAGATATAATAATAGTCAAGCAATCCACAAGGTCGAAAGGGTTACTCTAATGAAGAAATTACATTGTTGGGTGGACATGTCAATAGTATTCTTAACATCATTCTTCGTACACAAATTCAGAAAGTAACAGCACTGATGGACATCCGGAGAAATGCAGAGTCAATGTGCACGTATAATTACTACTGAATACCTTATCTCATGAGTCAAATGAAATATAAATTCCGTAGTAATTATGAAACCCATAAATTCCTCATTGATGATGGGAATAAATTGAACTAAGCATAACCCCACAACCCCACCAAAAAAAAAAACTAGAGAAAACATGTCCGCATGACAGTAGTGTTTCCTCGCACTCACAAACTATCAACTTGTACAAGCAGCAAAAGCATCAACTTAGATGTGATCTCACACACTGACCAACGAAATCGAAACTATTCAATGACATCCAACATAGCTTTCAGCTGAAGATTTCGCACGTAGCATCACGTCAAGCGTGAACCGTAGGACAAGACCATCGAGTTTGAACTGATCATTCTCATCGGCGAACTCCACGGTAATGACAGAAACTTACTTAGAATTCCCAAGGTTCGGCATTTCTCTTCCACTCGATCGGAATTTCTCCACAGCCGAAGAAAGGAAAGAAAAGATGCCTACCAATGCTAACACCGGAAATAAACCGGACGAGTCAAGTGGCGGATCGGAGTGGAGCACACTTACGTCGCGGAATTGGACGAGGCCGAGCTCGCCGAGATAGGACACGGCACGGTGAGCGGACTCAACGGGGATGATGAATTGGACAAAGGTCATCTCCTCCGAGCGCATCAGATCCATGGCCGGCAATTTCTCGATGAACTCCTCCATTCCGGGCCGCGACGAAAACAGAAACGGCAAAAACACTCGACACTCCGGGGCACACACAGAGAAAGATCGCAGAGTATGCGCTCAGACTGATCGCGCCGTGGATCCGCGGAACCGGCAGATCCAAGACTAGACGACGCGGTTGGCCTCAGATTGTACCGCGGGACGCGGTGGCGATCAGTGCGCGGCGACGCCCCGTGCTTCGGCGTGCGGCACGCGAGGGGAAGAGAGGAACCGCCAAGGATCCCGAGCCGCCAGAACTTCGCGATCGCAGGGCATCGTCGTTCGAGCAGAGTGGGAGGAGAAGCCACGTGACTGACTGAATGCTGCAAACTGTAATTGGTAGGGAGGAATAAATTAAAAGTTATCCGCCCAAAATCTTCTTCGGTTCTGGTTGTCTTTCGCGTCGGAGCCACGACGGCGGTGGTGATTGGCTAATCATCGGAAGTCAACGATGTGGCGTGGTCAACGCTCAAGTGGGCCGAGCGAACCCGTTCGGTTATATATCATTTGGCCCAACACAATAATAAACAAATAATTAATTAATCACTCGATTATATTCTACACACCCATCTTAAGTAAAATTAAGGGTGAGCATATTAGACCGTCCGAATAAAAAACCTCCCCTGTTTCAAGAACTTATGTCTGGGTGGTCCGGTTTCCGGATCTAAAAAGGCTGGACCAGACTATTGATTTAATAGAATATAAAAAATAAAAATAACTCAATTTAAATTTTTAAAATTTTGATCTTTACCTAATTTTATTAAAATAAATTTTTACTTATAAAAAGTAAAGAAATTTAATTTTTTTTAAAATTTTTCATTCCCAATCAGACTATTAAATTTTTTAGGAACCGAATCTGGTCCGGTCTAGGACTTACGCTGTTCGGTCTACGATCCTAAAAATAGAAGATCAATCCCATCGATCCGATTTTCGAATTTGGAGAAATCGGATCGCCCGCTGTCATACACACCAGTAAGTAAAACTCGGATGGTTCAGAAAACAGAGAGAAAACTGGGGATTGTAAAATTACAATCGAGTACATGAAAATATCCATATTCTGCTTTTTGGCCCTGAAAATCCCGCTCCACCTTCCCTGCGGAACTACTTCTCTGCTTGACGAAGGAGAAACTGGGCCTCGCTAGCGTCGGCACGTTCCAGTAACGCCACGCCGTCCCAGTAAGTCTCTGTCCCAGTTCGCCTTTTGCCTATTTGCTTGCTTCATGGAAGGAAATCTCGAGTTGGGTGCTTTTGGGTTGACAAATTCGATGAGCGGGGCGAGCTTGTTTGCTCTTGATAGGCTTATCACCAGCGAAAAGCAGGCGGCTCTTCATGCTATCCACAGCTGCGTCTGTGGTTTGCGACCCAGATTCGTCTGTGTTTTTATTGGAGGCATCAAGAGTTAGGCTAGTGTTCATAAGTGTGACTTTGGTTGGGTGCCTTTTGGGAAAATGGGTAAGAAGATTTCATCATCATTTGATATTGGAAGAATCCCGACTGACTCTCCCGTGGTAGACTACGGGCGAAATTTCTTGTTTGTCTAGAGTCTGTGAAGAAAGGGCATGTGGGATGACTTGTGAGGTTCTATGGCGGTTGTGGTTAATTGACAGATGAGGGAAGAAACTATGCAAAACTGGCTGAAGTATTAGCTTTTCGGTACTTGTAATTGTCTTTTGTAATTGGGTCCTACTTAAAAGAGTCAAAAGGAGTGTCCAGTCAGAGAAAGTTGCATCATTTGAAGTAGAATAAGCCAGGGAAATCAGGTGAAAGAGTTCGAGTTTTCTGGATTGGAACTAAAACTACTGAGGTTGTCATGGGTCGCTCTAGGGACTAGTTTTCACTACAACTGGAAAAGGTGCGGCTTTTAGGTCTCTTCTTATGCTATGGTAGATTGCTTTAAAAGGGCTGCAGTTCCGATAATGATTTGAAACTGCCGGTGCTGGGTGCATTTTTATAGTGGTGTTTCATAGAATCGTTTCTCATTGTTGGGGTAGATATGGCAAAAAGAAGGACAAATTCACCCAAGTTAAAAATTGAGAAGGAGATTCTTTTATCTTCTTATAATCAGACATCACTAAAGAGCTCGAGCAACTTAAAAATTAGTTAACACTACAAGAAAGCTAAAAGATTATGATTGTCTGCTCGACAGTTTAGGCCTTTCAGTCATTGGTAGTAATTCTTTGCATACATGTTTGGCACTTTCTAGATTACAGTTTTAGTTCACTAGCTGTCTAAAATTGTCTATTTTGAACGAAGTGGCAGGTCTACATTCGTTATTTTTGCTTCTATTTGCCTGATAAATCTACATTAATCCACATTCTATTTGCCTTCATAGCTTATTTATTTTGAAATCTCAGTCAAGATCCACAACATGGAAAAATCCTCGGGGGATGAAAAGATTCTCAGCTACAAAGATGTCGTGCTCAGACAGTCGGATCTGGACATTCTTAGCGGTCCATACTTTCTCAATGACCGTGTCATTGAGTTCTATTTCAGCTATCTTTCTTCGTGCTATGCGTCTCCAGATATTTTACTGGTTCCACCTTCAATTGCTTTTTGGATAGCAAACTGCCCTGATGTCGAGGGACTTAAAGATTTTGTAGAGCCTCTAGATTTACCCGGTAAAAACCTTGTAATTTTCCCGGTCAACGACAATGAAAATGTGGGCCTAGCAGAAGGTGGTTCTCATTGGAGCTTGCTGGTGTTTGAGAGAGATGCCAGTGTATTTGTGCATCACGACAGCTCACAAGGGATGAATACTCCGTACGCCAGGCGACTCTATGAAGTCCTAGTTAGATTTATAAATGGCTCAAATTCAGCATCAAATGCCAAATTCATTCAATGTAGTAGCTCACCACAGCAGCTAAATGGCTATGATTGTGGGTTGTATGTGATAGCAACTGCAAGAGTGATATGTTGCTGGTATAAAACTGCTAAAGTGAGCAACAAGAAGGATCTTTGGTTTTCTTCTGTTGAGGAGCAAGTTACTCCGCCTGCTGTTACTGAATTAAGAAAAGAGATTCTTTGGCTGATCAAAGATCTGATGACCACCGGCACTAAGCAATGATGCTGATTTGGGGGGAGGGGGAGAGAGAGAGAAGAAAGGAATATCAGACTGGCAAGGCTTACATGGAAAGACGTTTGGGTGTCTCATCGGCTCAGGGAGAATGGAGAAAATTTCTCCACAGGGTTCTTGCAAAGGATCTGAGAGATGTTTTTTGTGTTTTTGAAATCCTAAAGATGTTCAGATCTGATTGGGCATTCATGACATTCTGGCTCTACCCCTAGCTCTTTTCTCAATGACTAGCAAATGTGTTTTTTCCTACTTTTTTTCTGCTTGAAGAGTATGTAGCATTGAGGGGCGTTATAGTAGTAGCATTCAGGGGTTCTAGTGCGACTTCAATGTGTACCGGACTTCAACTCTATATATGTACCTTAAGTTTCCATGTGAACTTGCACCTTTGCTCGTCTGGGTGAAAGGATCTGTCTTTCTTTTCTAGGGGCATGCTTCTGACTGGGGACTGCAACTCATATTGGCTTCCGGGAACCGAAATTATTGCTATGGTCTGTGAAGTTTATGATTTGTTGATTCAGAGAAAGTTCGATGTGATGTTCATAACTTTGCAATGAAGGTAAGTCCCAAAAGCCAAGAGCTATGAAGTCATAAAAGTACCGAAACTAATTCCAGTACATTGCTACGCTATACAAAACAAATGAAGCCTGAAGATCAGCTTCAGAAGGAAAGTGAGGTTCCACGGAAAAAATGTATTAATAGCTTATCTATCATTGGAATGGTACAATTTTGAAGACGTGATACTTATTAGCAAGCATTTGGAATATAAAAATATTTATATTTCTTCTCATATAGGGGAAATATGAAATTTAGACTCATGTGACAAGTCAAGGATCCAAAAAGATCACTAACAAAAGACCGCCTCTAGAAGTCCTCAATTTTCATACTAGTTCATTGAATACGATTCCTCTATGTTTTTTCAGTATGAATCCAATTTCTAGTTGTAGCATAGAGAGAGAGAGAGAGAGAGAGAGAGAGAGAGAGAGAGAGAGAGAGATTTTGTTCTTGACTAAGCACATAAGAGTTGGTTGATTCTTCCCTCCGCGTTGTAATATTTCCGGTCAACTTCCCAGCCAGAAATTTTCTGCAGATGGAGTTGGGATTGGAGCCAGCAATTGCAATGAATAAATAATCTTAATCTTATTGACCTTTGGAAGTCAGAAAATCACAAAAGAACTATTGACATTTTCGGGCTAAACATAATAACCTGTTAGAACGTCAATGATATCAAACCAAAAAAAATAACCGCCGCCTTTGTCCTAACAAAACCATAGACAGAATGAGATTCTTCGAGATCAAACCAAGGCTTGAGTACTTCTCTCGCCTCATAAAAGCTTCCAACAGCCTGCAAAAGATGGACTGAATTTTACCTTCTAAAAGCTAAAGGTAAAAAGTATTAAGATGCTGTGCACACATAAAGAGAAATAGTTTCACAAAGAAAAATAAAGCCGAATCCCAAGAGAAGGCACCCGAAACATCAAATTTTTTATGCTATTGCGGGGTATGATCACTAAATAGACAGGCCCCCCTACCTAGTTTCACAAATAATTGCAACACATTTGCCACACTAAAATTGACTCCCACACAAACTCAACAAGGTGGAGTAGGAACTCATGTGGGTCTTAAATTGTGTGTCCAACCAAAGAATTCATGGGACGGGTGAACTAGCAAGTAGAGAGAAGTTGAACCAAACACCTCAATCATTTGACACCAAAATTCGAGGGAAAAAGAATTCGCTAGCTTTCAATTGTTAAATCTTACGCATATCAAGGTAGTGACCCTCTCAAATCATGCTAGTATCGACTGGATAGCTCCCCAGAACTCTCAAGGATGTAGCAAACTCCTGCAAAGGAAAGAATTGCATTAAAGCATAAAAGAGAGGAGAGAACAAAAGTTCAAAACTTGGAGAGAAAATGAATTACGCATACATTAAGGTGCCTCAAGGCATTCTGTGCATTTACATCAGCCATGGACGCTTCAAAATCAACATAGAAGTGGTAGTCGAAGTACCTGCCGTGGTGCACAGTGCCCCAACAACAAGAAGAGAGTTAAACAGCCATAAATTTACAAGGTCTGACTTTTCAATAGTAAATGCAGCTTCAGATTTTAAAACAATTACTTTGGAGCACCATTGCTGCTATCATCAGGGGTTCGTAGAGTTTGCTTCCTCAAGGGACGACTTTCGATCTGTCCAAGCCGCATCACAGGTCAATACAAATAAGTAGATAGTACTTCTAAAAAGGAAAATGAAAAATTACCTTGGTAAGGTTGATTTGCCGTAGAGCAAAAACAGCAAGTGCCTTGAAAAGGACTCCAGGACCCTCCTCCAGTGAGAAAACTATACTTGTCTGAGAGGCCATAAGGGATATTACTAGTACTTACTAGAAGTTGGGACAGCAAAGTGAACAGTGAAAAATGTACGGTCCATACTGCTCATATGAAAAACAGAACACCTAAACATAGTTTCCCGAGATTGACCTTGAAGGGCTTATCGGTGCCAGGAATAATGGGCTCCCTCGCCAGCATGAGGAATCGCGTAACATTATCAGAATCATCCTATTGATTAACGCAAAAGATTAATGAATGAACTTGAGATATTTCAGCAATCATACCAATTAGTAACAGATAAAGGTAAGATAAAACCTGAATGTCTTTAGCAAGTATATTTAGGTCATAGATTTTGGCTGCAGCAGCACTAGCAACGGCCCCTGCATCTTTTAAATTGTGGAAAGCAACGTGCTGCAAGTTCAGAGCAACTACAAACCAGTCAGAACAAGAAAATCGCCATGCATTTCAAGTTACTAAAACTTCTAAACATGTTGATATCTATGCCAAATATTGATGGGTATTCTAAACTGCTCTAGCCACAGACTCTGAGATTCCTAAGGTTAAACCTGACCGAAGTGCATCATAATCTATGGTGCATGACAGAATTCAGTAGAGCAGTCGTGAGACAATATCATGACTGGATAAGGATAATGCTTTTCATATCTATCCCAATCAAATTCACCTTCAATGGATTCGCAAGTCAATCGATCAATAAATCATTCACATTCTGATTCTATTTAGACTCTACAGAGACAGCAACTTTCCAGTTTATCATTCAACAAAATACAATGATAGATGGGCTTTTCATGTTTCATAATTCGGAACCTCGACAAGGATGATCTACCAAAACGATTAAAGCACAAAATGATCAAAATAGTAGACAGTCACGATAATATTATAGACAGGACCTTCCTATGGTTAAATTGAGATCTAGATCAATACTTCCGCACACTCAACTTTATAGAGACTCTCTAGAATGAAAATGAAACCGAAGAACTTCAATTACGGAACAATCACCAACCCTCTATACATGACTGTTCAGAGGGAGGGAAGACTTAGCCTAAATAAGTAGCTTTAGTTAAAAGGTAGAGGCTGTACCTTCGCAGCACCAGCAGTATCATCTACTTCTTCTCTGACGAGGCCCATCTTTGTAAGCGTGTGCTCACACTGCGCAAGAGCCTGAAAATGGAAAATGCATATAAAAGTTAATTTTCACATGAAAGTAGGAGAAACCAATCAGTAGGTGATGCATTAGTACCTGTGGATGGCTAAGAACCCGCTTCAAATCTCCAATTTCAACACTATGATTCGCTAATAAGCAGTGCTTTACAGCAAGCTTCACTTCCCCAACTATATGCAACCTGTGCCGGATTAAAAGGTCATAATTTCGGTGTATGCTTCCACCTAACGAATTCTCAATTGGAAGAACTGCTCTGTCCACTAGCCATTTTTCAACAGCCTGCAGGGAGAAATAGAAGAAGGAAAAACTGAGGATTCTATAGTGAGACTAACTCTGATTTTGGTCCATGACCCTGGCTGTTGACAAAGTTTAACCAACTCTGTTGCAATTTATACCGTGACAACCAAGAGAGACCTAAATCTGCAAAATCTGCTAGTACAAATCATTTCTCTGATGGCTGTTGGCTAAGCCTGTGCAGTTCTTAATTGCACCCGTTGTAGGATTGTGTGGGTAAAATCCCTAAGAGGTGCCAGGAGAGCTTCAACCCCTGGCACCAAGCAAACCCATCAGGGTTCTCTTGGGTAAAATTGAACTCTGCACTAGTGCGTGGGATTACATGAGCACCAGCACACGAGCATCCCACCATGGGGAAATCTGTCAAATCCTCTATTAGATATTCATCTCAGTCAAATTTTTACCTTGCTTGCAAGAAACTGTTTCAAGCACCGAAAAAACCAGAAGACTCTGTTTCAAGGAGTTACGTTTATCTATTGCAAAGGATTTTGATGAAAAGTCCCTATAAATCTACCTGTTGTTGAGTTGAAACCGGATCTTGGCCTAAAAAAGCTTTTTCGATAGAGTCAAGCCAGAGAGGCAAAAGGAAAAGCGTAATCCTAACCCGCTCATCCCCAACGCCATGTCTCTGCTATTTCCTGTTTCAATATGAACCTGTACGCAGAATTCTTCCATCATTTCAGAAAAAAAAAATATTTATTATAATTCTTCTCTGTATCGACTAATTCCGACCCCTCCGCATGCCATCAGCTTCGCGGTAATCAGCGAGCTAGAGAAAAGACGTGCAACCAACTCGACCTGAGCAGTTCCCTGATTCTACAAGCGTATTCAATTTCAAAAAACATTAATGAGTAGACTCACTTGGAAAGCAGTATCGAATTGTTCGCACGGCACTGCTTCGCAGTTCGGATAAGCCTTCTCCGCCGCGGACTCGCTGTACGCGCCGCGAACTCCCTGCAGCACATTGCCAATTCATCAACTATCGACCGCAAGGATATTCGAACAAAACGAATAAATTAATGAAGAATGAACTGGAGACTACATGATTACATCAACGTCGGTTGGACAAATATTTACCTGGTAAGCAACCCGCAGGCGAGATCCATCGGAGTTGGGATTGAAGCTCTGTACCGAAGACAAAGGCTCTATCGAAGAACAGAGAATCAGGAACAATCAAACACGATAAAGAAAGCTGTTTTATAACCAATATGAAAGTGAACTCCAATCACAAACGATTAAAATCAAAAGGGAGGGGACGCGTCGATTTCGTACTGGGCAACAAGTGCGCGTCCTTGTGGACATTCTCGCTGCTAGAGCCCTCGGAAGCTCTGTTCAGTTGAAGAGCCTGGTGCACGTGATTCCTCTCTCCGACTCCATCGCCCTCCTCCGCCGGAGACGCCATATAGAGCGACGCGACGCGCCGTCCCCTGCGCCCGTCACGAAGGACGCGAGCCACGCTCGGTTGGTGATGGAGCCGAGAGGATTTGCAGGAGATTCGTGATCGCAGAGGGAGCGAGGATCCCGCTGTGGAAGCCGCCATTGAAATGGAGCTTCTTCTACCGCTGCGCTCCTATGCGAGGAGAGAGAGAGAGAGAGAGAGAGAGACGGAGGAGCGAAGGTGGATTTAAAAAAAAGTCTTTCAAGTTTTCCGGGAAAAAAATTATAAAAGGACAGCCACATGTCCAGCCCTCCACAAGAGTAATTATTTTTATATGTTGTTAAAAATTACGATATTTAAAAATAATGAAAAGTAAAAAATATTTTTTTAATATTTGAATGTATTTTTTTTATCAATATTGAATATTTCAAAAAAAAAATTCGATAATTATTTTTCATGAAATGTACGGACATTAGTAATAAAAGGGAAATAACATATGTGTGGACCTGAAGAATTAAATGAGGGAAAATGCAGGGGAAGATGGAGTGAAGCCGAAGGGGCGACTATCGACACGGAGAAACGTGATGATCGAGGCGGACTCCGTGGGCGCGTCGGGTCTTCGGTTGGTGACTGGGAGCCGATGGGAACGCGTTGAATTTCGGTGACGACGGGGGGATTTCGTCTTTCGTGAGGTGGACCGGACACTTCCCCCCTCATTCTTTTAATACCGTGGAACGGAATGAATTGCAGTTATGAGGGTCGGTCCAAAGAGCCGTCATTGACAAGCCGATTTGGGCCGCTGCACGAGCCTGAAGCTATTGGGCCGGAACCTTCTAGGGCCCATCCTTGCTTCTTCGCTAGCGGGGGCCCCATGGAAAAGGGCCTTGCCCGACCCACCCTTGGCTTATTTTGTCCCATAACTTGCGTTCAAGTTGGGTATTAAAGGATCCGTCCATCTCAAGCTCTATCACACGATCGTCACGAGGAAAGCGACATGATGAGATTTGCAAGGTTCCCGACTCTGTAATAATGATATCTATCTCCTTAACGAAACCGACTACTCGATATTATATTTATTATTAAAGCACGCCCCACAAAGCTCTTTAAGCAGTTCGATAACTTATCGTTCCAATACCATTCTCCATATCCCGCGCCCACCGGTCACCGAGCAACCGAATTCATTGGTCTAAAGGAAGCTTCAATTGGGAATGCATATGCGGGTTTTGAACTAAAGGAAGGCGAAAGCAAAATTGGATGTGGACCACTATTGTGCGGCCATTGTCGTGGGGTTGAGATGTTTCATGCTTGGAACAAATTGGAGTTTAGCGGAGTCCCAAACAACGGCTTCATTGGAATGGAAGCGGGCCCTTATCCTCGAGTGGAGACAAACTCGGGTCCGTTGCCAAAAGCGCCAAAACATGACGTGGGTTTCCTCTGCTCGGGCGTGTCCCGCGTGATCGCCCGCCACTCCTTCCCGCGTCGTCGCGTGCCACACGACCCGGCACGCCGCACGATTTTCGTTTGCTCCCACTCCACTGTTGCAAATGGCGAACTTTGTACGGCGCTCCTAAGAAACGACGTCACCCCCTCGGTTTAATTACCATCCGCTCGCAAAATGCTATGGATTTTCTCCCTTTTAGTTTCCATAATACGACAATCAGAAACGTGATATTAGCCTGATGGGGGGCTTTCAGAACAAACAAAGGAAAAACTTGTTACTAATGAGCGACCATAAGCATTCATCGTATGGTTATAATCGCGAAAACTAAAAACGTACATGATTAAGAATACTTAGATAGTGGCGTGGTGTTATTGTGTGTCACAAATGAGGGTGAATGGATAGTGAGATGGCTTATAAGCAAGAAAGGAATCCGTGCATCCCACCTAGATATGGATCGGCCCTTTTTGTAATCTCTTCTTGCTATTGTATGTCTATTTTAAAATAGCGAAATTAGAAGGCGCGAAACTTTAAATCGAAAGGGAATCAAAGTAGAGAGATTTCGCAAAGTTCAAAAAATCATCGCCGAGGGCTCATTAGTAAAGGAGATGCGATCATCACCAACGGTTACCCTCTGCTCGTAGAACCGCCTAATTTTATTTTAATATTATTTATAATAATAATCATCATCATCATCATCATTATTATTTTTTTAAGTTTGGTCACGTTACCAACGCAAGACTCGTGGGACCGCGTGCAAAACCCGACCGCGTCGCCGAGGATGGACGATGATACTTTACTTCGCGATGGGGGCGAAGGTAAGTTGGGCCCCACGAATCCAAGAGAGAAAAGGACAAACTACAAATTACAGAGACCCAAAAAAAAAAAGATTACATATTTTAAAAATAAACAAATAAAAGAATTTACTTCGTCTTCACTCCTCTCTCTTCCTCGAAGTCCACGACGAAATATCGTCGTCCCGGCCCCCCCACCCCCAACTGGCCCCCGCCACGTGTCCCGCGTCAGGTGGCCGGGGCCGGGGGGAATCGCCGGTGTGGGTCCCGCCACCGCCGACCAGCCCCGGCCGTGCTGGTCCCACCCTGCCTTGCGGCGCTGCTTTCGTCTCCATTCCCCCACCCTACGCTGCTGCTAGTGGCTAGTGCTGGTGCGCAGCCCTCTTAAGATTCCCCCGATGTTCTTAACGAGGAAGTATGCGATATCGGACAACGTTCCTTCGGGACAAGGTAACATTAATAATCAATGATTTGTCTCGTGTTGTAGCGCAGTTAACGACAATGTTTCTGTTTATCTGATTTGGTGAGATATGAAGCAAAATTCAGATTATTAAGTATGATCAAAAGGGATGTCTCATCTCCTCAAATGAATATTAATAAATTGAAAAATCGCTTGCACCGATAATTCATTTCCGATCAAATTGAATGATTTCAGTATTGTTATGTCTCATTGATTTGGAGACGCATTCCACATTCGAATCTCGATTGCTCCACAATAGTAGAAAATCCGATTGATTTGCGTAGGGTGTTAGAATATAGAATAATTAACTTACGTTTTTATCTAATGGTTTAAATAATTATAATAGTTAACAATAATCCTACATAAATTTCTTTTACATTGTACTATAGTGGGAGTCTAAGTTTAAATCTTCAAAGCTCCTTTACGTGTCTTCTTTGTCATATATTTTCACACTCAATTTCTTCCAATTGATACCTGTAAGTAGGGGTGAGCAACTTAAACCGCTCGAATCGGTAACCGTCCGGACCGAACTGAAAGTATAAGTTCGGTTCCCGTTCTCAAAAATGGAACTGGTGTCCGAGCGGTCTGGTTCCCGATTTCTAAGAAGGTCGGACCGAACTGGTTATATTTTTTTATATTTTATAAAAAAATAAATATTTAAAAAAAGTCAATAGAACTCGATTTAAATTTCTAAAGTTTTAATCTTTACCCAACTTTACTAAATAATTTTTTTTAAATAAGTAAAAGAAGTTCTATTTTTTTAAAAAAAAATTTCCGATTCCCAACTAGTCTATTAGATTTTCTAGGAGCCAAACCTGACGGACCGAGTCGATTTGTCCGGTCCAAGACTTAGGCGGATTGCCTTGGACCATGCACACCCCTACCTATAAGTTGCACACAAGGACTAGTTGAAACAATGACTAGATATGGAGTCTTCACCGTTGGTGCGGAATCTTTGGTCGTGGATGGAGGAGACATTGGTCAAATCGAGTAAAGAGCATACCAAGTGTCAATGGCAGACAACTTAGAGAACAAAGAAAATTGCATCAAGGCAATTGATGTTTCTTGTCCTGATAGCTAAGAATCTGCAGATGGTCTAATTTTCTATCAAATAAAGGTCAGGGATTTTCTCTCGCTCGCTCGCACGAGTAGATGCGTAAGGGTAGGTCAAGTCATCATGCGTAAGGCTGATATCACACACCAGATTTTTCACCTTGGGATGGCACAAGCATATAGTGTCTCGATTCCGAGCACTGGGACACCATCGAGCACATGAACGAACTAGGCCACGGATGAAGCTCGCCCTTCTTCGTCACACACGTACACGATCTAGTATGAACAATGCAAAGTCGTGTAAGGCCAATCCATGAAGCTAAGCACTTCTTCAATCATGAAGGTTTTACTGTTGAGATTTCCGAGTATCAAATCACGCCTTCATCTGTATCTAAACTTTTGGGTTAGACATTCTAATATGGTACTAAAGTAAAATATACCAAGTTTCAAATCTTCACAGGCCCTTTTATTAGTCACCCATTACTTATTCCAAAACCATGCCTCAAACTAAAGTCTAACTTTTGTATAAGGTGGAGCGTCCGGATATTTCGTTTATAAATGTAAACTGCAAGCCAGACATGCCGTAGCCTTAAACTGTGCAAGAGAATCCGACATTGACCGAACACTTAGGCACAAAACTGGAACCCTATTTCCGTCCTCAAGGTCACGCCCGATAGGGAACGCTCAACGAAGGATCAGGAACAACTTCCAGTGGGCAGACGAAAAAGAAACATGCGATTATCATTATGCACACCGAGAGTTTGACAGAATGTCTCTGCAATTGCCGGACAATTTCAAACTTTTGTTGATATTCAAACCAACAATGCAATGAGTCACCGTACCAACTTTGGACGCAGCCAGATACGGATTACATAAAAAGACAACAAGATCGAGAGATGCAACTCAGCCAATCAGGCCATTCTACTGTCAAAAGCCGCTCCCAACAGTCATGCATCCATGCTCACGCGCCATGCCATTGCCCAGTAACGAAGCAACGTTCTATCACCCGCTTGGGTAGCTCACCTGGTCCTCGGCTCACACACTGAATCACTCGGGCGCACTAATAGGCCAATGCATGCATGTCCTACTACGCTCGTGGCTTGCTTGGTCATCCACGATCAGTACTCAGCCTCGCTCATCCCCACTTCTATTCATGTGGCTAAGCCACATGCATGAATTATGCACGTCCAAGCAGGGGTCTAATCATGACATGGCCATATGGACTAAATGTAAGTATGAATGGATCATCAATCTAGTCTCGATCATGAACCATCTTTTCAAGTGACCCTATCATCAGTTGAGCCATGCATGACTCGTGCCGATCCTTCTACTCAAGCCACAAACACATAGCATGGTGGAGCATGCCCTGCTCATGCTCAATGCTTGCCATGGGCTCAAGGCAACTCGGACCATTCCCAATAGAATCAAGGACATAATAGCAATTGCCAACTTCTGTTGCACAACCACAAGAGAAGGATCCCCATAATGGCCGTACAACAACAATGCTATGCATGTGCATGTGATGTGTGCAATTGGTAGTTATACGAAGTAGCGTAGAGTTATAATCGATAATAATACCATTTAGACATTGGTTTTCATTGCTATTTTTGTATGGTTCCTTTTGAATGGGTAATGACTAGTTTCGGCGTTCAACTGGCATGCCCTTGATGTGAACAAGCCTCAACTTACATTCTATTGGATTCGTGTGAAAGGCATTGCGGTGGTTGACGGATCCACTATGCACAGCTGAAAACGAGATGAGATGCGGGGCCATCATTTGCATCATAACCCTTCACTTTGCTGACATTCTTGTACCTCTGACCGTTCAACAATTCCTGGTGGGCTAGGCAACCTGATGATTGATTCGATGTTTTTACTATTTCGATGATGCGATTTAGTATCTACCAAATCGCTTTATAGGGTCTTATTATTGCATGGCCATCATCATTCTTATCTAGCCAACATATAGAAACACATATCACGCACATCCTCTCTCTCTCTCTCTCTCTCTCTCTCTCTCTCTGAGAAGAAGATGCTGCAATCTGTCGCTAGGGCACGGTTTCAGATGCTGCTTTTGCTTCCTCCAAGAAATCAGTCTGTTTGACTGATACGAGTTTGACCGGTCAAACGGACATGACTGATCCCTACATGCGCCCGTCTGCCCCCACATTCCCAATCAGTGAGCCACCACACGATGTCTGCAACTCATCTGCCACCACTCAGAAAGTACAGTCTTTGCTTGGAATGAATCCATGTTGAACCATTGCTGCTCTCCTTGTTGATTGGACCGGTCGCGTTAATTTGGTAATCATTCCTAGTTATCTTTCTTGAATCAGGGTCGAGGGCAAAGGGAAGGCATCGTGGTGCCACTAGAATCCAAAGCCGGATCAATGATTGCTTGCTTATTGGGGTTCCGAGTCCAACGCATGATGACAGGTTCTTGGAATTAGAATTCCGGTTGGTGCATTGGAGATCCCGCCGTTCCAAGGGGTTTGGCCCATAAGATATTGCAATTTGTGGATATGTTGTTACTTTCATTCGGGTAAAGTTAATGAAACTTGATCATTAGCTTGGTTTTAATCCCCATAGATTGAGCACGGGTAGCAAGAGGAAATTATACTTTAGAAATGTTTGTTGGACGTTGCCAAATTGGTGCTTTGTACCATGAAAATCCTATTGAGAGGAGTATATGTATGTTTTAGCATGCATACGCACGATATATTATATATATATAGAGAGAGAGATTGATTTCCTCAAGATTGGAAAACTCGAAACGAGCTTAAATTTAATGGTTGTTGATCAAAACTCATCGCTATGCCGTGACCAACATCGTTTTTTTCGCATTTCGGAATCTTTTACATGGGTTTTAGGGCAATTTTCATTATTCTAGTGGCGTTTTTATAATAATTACATTTCCTATTGTAATATTTCATATTATCATCAGGTTTCTCATTATAATTAGGTTTCTTATTATAAATAAGTTGAATTGAGAGGTTTTGCGATCATCTTAACTTAACGGGATTGTATTCCTCATTACATTTTCAACAGCGAGCTTTTTGAAGGCTATCTCATGAGCAATGCAAATCTACTATTTTCAAATGCTTAGCATGAAAACGAGTTCCTATCTCAATGGTGTACGTAAGCAGAAGATAGAGTGCGTGACATAAAATTGCTATATCTCTCTCTATCGGGGTTTCATGTGGCACCTCTTATGCGAAAAACTCTATAAATAAATTATTGCATATACCGCATTCATACAGCCATCGTAATGAAATACGATTGAATTGAGATAAATGGGATTTCATTAATAGAGTAGGATTCAAAATGAAAGTTATTACATGCTCATATTTTTTTTTTTGATCCGAGCCACCGGCCTTTCAGTAAATTAGCCATTTAAAACTGGGCAAACTTTCTCATCTTTCAGGGCCTCAAATGACATTATCATGTTTTTCCGGGGTGGATTTCATGAGATCTGATATATGTCTATTCAAGGCCGTGAAGCTTAATTTCCTCTCTCTCTCTCTCTCTCTCTCTGCACGATCTTGCATGGATCTCCTTTCGGCCAGACACATCTCGGGTCCATTGAAACTTACAGGGATGTGTATCGAACATACGAATCGCCAAGCCGGAGATATGTCTCCTCCCTTTTCTAACACAAGCAATCCAAATTCAACGACAGTTCACACAACACGTCCTTGTCTTTTACTTGGGGCGTACGTAAGCTTGTCCCAATTACGAAGCGATATAGGTCGCAGCAATTATGGCGATGGCGATGGCACCCGGACCAGGGTCCGGACAGGTGAGAGAGGGGCCATGGAAGCACGACCACTGAACCCCGAGGAAGGAATCGGAAGACTTTCCCGTGGCGGGCTGTACCGAGATCGATCCACAAAGGTAACCCACTCCATCGCGATGCCGCCAGGGATTCATGATGAACATTCCGTTGTCTCGAGACCGCACCAGTCGTCTTGTCTCGTCTGATCTCGTCTCGACTGATTTCGCTATCGCCTCCCCGTGAGCTTGTTTCCTTGCGATTGATTTCTCGAAATCGCGCGCCTTTCGCTTTCGAAACCAGTGGCTCAAATTGCTGCACCCGAGAGAGTCCACAGGGATCGGGATTCAGGAACTTCAACGTCAGAACCGAATCGATCGACAAGCGTGCTCGATTGCCGTGTGGCCCACCGGAAAAAAGCAACAAAGGGAATGTGTAGGAGCCTCCTCAGACCTCCCACCTACCTTCTTCCCTATGAGAAAAATCTTACTAATTGATTAATTTATCCATTCATTTCTTTCCCTCCATTCTTTTTTTTTTAATTTAGAAATTCCCCCATGTTTATTATTAATTAAAGTCGTTTGTTTTTTTCTTTTTTTGGAACATGAGGAGATTGTGGGGGGATGACTCTTGTGTAAAAGACAAAATTTGAACTAATGATGCACGACGGAACGAAGCTTAGATTAAAAAAATATACGAATGACGTGAACGAGGTCCGTACTTGTAACTCATCGAATAGGGATCGAGGAAAACATGACCCTGATTTTATCGTGCTACTACTGTGCACCCTAATAAGTCCAAATCTCTTAATCTTTATACGACCTCGCGAGTAGATCATCCACAAAATCACGACCGACGCGAGAGTCTGGATCATCTGTACATCTGCGACACGTCGGCGAGAAGTCGAGTGAGATTGGAATTAAATTTGAAAAAGAATCGCGACATCATAGAATCTGAGTACATGCGCTGGTTTCGAAATCCTAACGATATTCCTCAAATCTTGACTCTACCTTATCTCGACATTATATGCTTTCTTACCTATTTGTGCCCGGCGGGGCGGCCGGGTAATAATTTTTCATTTGTTGGATCGGTTTATCGTTTCAATTTTTTTTTTTTTTGCTTTCTTTGGTCGTTTCCATTTATGAATTTAGGAAAACGAGTCAATAGGAAGTCATGATGGGCATAAATTCTTAGAGATGATCTTTTAAATGTCTTTGAATCTGATCTGCTAAAAGACTCCGCCCAAGTAACTTCGCCGATGTGGGGGTGGGTGGGGCCCACAATAGTTGAATCCACGCAAGAGGGCGGGGCCCGCAAGAAAAACATCGGGGCTTCTTCTTCTCGCATCTGAATCCATCGGGAGATGGGGAAGCCTGGAATTTTCTATGCTTCTCTCTCTCTCTCTCTCTCTCTCTCTCTCTCTCTCTCTGTGGATTGCTTTATATATAGAGACGAGTTGTCTTGTTTCACACACTTCGAATTACTGCGCCACACCTCTCTCTCTCTCTCTCTCTCTCTCTCTCTCTCTCTCTCTCACAACAGGTCAAGGAGACAATCTTGCTCTTGCGGCTGAGATCGGCGGGTGGTGCATGGATGGAGCCTTCAAGTGTGCAGCATCAGGTGAGGATGGAAAGAACGTTTTGTTTGACTGAACTTTCGCTTTCTAAAGATGATGATGATGATGATGATGTCCCTGTTCGGTCTTTCTTTTCTTTCTAACGAAGAGAACGAGCACTTCGCTGTTCACTTCAAGAACTCTCGCGAGATTCCCCGCAGAGCCCGATTTGGGTTTTGAGGTGCATTTGTTGAGCTAGAATCGAATTCCCCGAAACTTTACTTCACTGAAATGAAATAGGATGACTCGACTAATCCGAGTTACAAAACTCCGCCCATTTGCTCCAGAATTAAGACTTTCTTTCCCTTTGATCTCCTCGGTGATCGAACTGTTCTGTTGACGACAGACGTGATTTAGTGGTACTTAAAACCGTGTTTCTTGAGCAGGAAATGTCCGGTTCGCTTGAAAGCATGCTGGTCTGCACGAAACCCCAGCAAGACAACAAGAAGCCAAGGCCTCAGCCGGAGCAAGCCCTAAAGTGCCCGAGATGCGACTCCACCAACACCAAGTTCTGCTACTACAACAACTACAGCCTCTCTCAGCCCCGGTACTTCTGCAAGTCCTGCCGGAGGTACTGGACCAAAGGCGGGACCCTCAGGAATGTCCCGGTCGGCGGAGGCTGTAGGAAGAACAGGAGGTCGTCGTCATCGTCTTCTTCTTCCTCAAAGAGAGCCCAAGACCAGCAACTCCTCACTTCCAGTGCCAATTCGGTCCTCCATGGACTCCCCGGGTTGAGTACTTTCGACTCGAGCGATCTCACCCTCGCATTCGCCAGGCTCCAGAAGCAGGCCAATGGGCAATTTGGGCTTGATGACCATGACCATCTTCCAATTCTAGGAAAACCCACCATCCACCCAGCCGATGTCTTGGGCAACCAAGGCGGTTTCCTCGATTCGCTCAGGCACGGGTTTCTTGATACCCATCAGAGCAATTTCCAAAATTTCTATTACGGTCTTGGGGGTGCGAACACGGGAGACTTTATGGAGAATGGCGGAGGTGGCGGAGATATGACCCTCGGCGGGTATGATCAAGAAATGAGCTGCCCCACGACGACGGCAGTGACGATGACGACAATGAAACAAGAGCTGTGCTCCGGGGTGGAAGGTGAGAACAGGATTTTGTGGGGATTCCCATGGCAGCTTAATGCCAATTATGCTGATGGAGGGAACATGATGGGTGATCTTGATTCTACCAGAGGAAGCAGCTGGAACAACGGGCTCAACTCACCATGGCATGGCCTTGTCAATAGCCCATTGATGTAGGAACTCAACAAGATTTTCCAAGTTGAAGTGTCTGCAATTAGTTAAGAAGTGACCAGAGGCACTAGGAGTTTTCTACTGTTCCAAAATGAACGAATTCATATCTCAAGGAAGTTAGCCCTCTGGGTGGTGTGTTAAGAGATGAGATTAGTCTAAATCATCTCCAATTTTTCTTGGGGGTTTTGCTTTTCTTTTAAATCTTTAATCTTTCCTTGTTTAACTTAATGAGAGAATGAAATTTCAAGTTTTCTTTTCTAAGAGATTGTATCCATACGGGCATGACTCCAGTGATGGTCGGTCACGTAGTCCAGAACTTGATTTGCATGTCAAAAGTTACAACTTTGATTTCTAGCCTATTTCTTGATCTCGAATATATCTTTATAAGTCTGTCGAGGGCGAGTTTGTACCTAGGTGTATTCCCTATGTTGGGTAACCCGCTTACATCATAATGAGGTAAGGATGATGAGCTTGCCTAATGGGCAGTGCACCTGGATAAAATCTGCAGTCCTAAACCGAAAATTCTACCAGGGGTGGTTCATACTTCGTCGATGCTAGTCATCCTTTTCTTGGTTCAAATGGACCAGTCAATTATAGGCGAGAGCTTTCGAAATGCTTTTGTGGTTCTTGTTTACGTTTCATCATCCGGGGGGAACGAGATTTCAAATTTGCTGTTACAGGGAACTAGGGACCAAATCTTTTGAAGGTTCTCATGATCTTCGGAAAAAATCAATCCATCGTCGTATCCAAGTACCAAGTACTTACAGGTGTAGTGCCGTTACTAATAATTTAACAACAAAGCTTGAAAAAGTTCTCACAAGATCTATTATCTTGAGATTGGCTGTCGATTCTTTTATCGTGCTTCGAGCTCTTTCCAGTTTTAGAGAATGGAGAAAGGGCGGAGGGACAACGAGTGACGTTACAGGCGTTTTGTGCAGTCTGAACCTTCGCTTTTACGTACTCTTAACCTCTGAAGGTTTGTTCCCGAAACGCATTATATAATCCTACAATCTGAGTGGCGCTTCTCGAGATATTCCATCATGATTGTCCGGCTGTTCAGACAGAATTCGAGAACATGAGGATTGGATTAATATAAGGGAATAATTGCCCGATGATGGGGTCGATAAAAGTCGCTCCTTTTTCCCATTTCTTTAACGTCGTGTTTTTCTAAGCATTTGGAATTTCAGTGCAGCATGAGCACCGGTTCCAGAGAGGATTTTCCCTCCTCCTCCTCCCCCTCTTGCTGTGCCCAGACAAGATCCAGCAACAAAGATTCGGGCGTGCCTGAGCAGGCAGAAATCTAGCGGAAACTGATTCGAGGATGAGGGGACGAGTACGAGATTCCAAACTGAGGCAGCCCAAGTTGTCAGAATCGCAGAGTAAAATAATGCAAACATCTGCCCCGCTTGACTTCAGTGTCTGTCTGTCTTCGCTTCTTTCCTTGACTAACTGTCGTCTTCCTGGTCCGGGTTTCGTCTGAATGCGAATGGAGGGGGGAAGTCCGAGGGACGAGTACTTTAATGGAGGAACGGTGGAAGTTGGACGAGTTGGAAAAAAAAAAAAAGCCTAGCTTGAAGGTGAAGGCAACGGAATCAAGGGAGGTGGGTGGTTCCGTTCCCTCATCTCTCATAATTAAATTGTACTTAGCCCAAAATCGGACGGCTAAATTTAAATATATATGTAACCGGATCATAAAACTTTCAAAAAATTTAATTAGATCTTGAAATTTATCGATAAAATTTAATTGGGCCACCTATAATTGCATTTTCTTGACAAAACTTTAAGACTTGATTGTACTTAATGAAAGTTTGAAGACTCAATTATACCTCCGTGATAAGTTTTAGGATTTTCGGCGTATTTATCCCATAGATTGATGTTGAGTTAATAGATATACCCCGAGCTTTAATGTCATTCGCAACACGGATATCGTAAGTAACTCCTTGGATTGATTTATACGAAACAAGCACCGATAGACTTATAATCTATTTATAACAATATCTATATCTATATCTACACGATAGCCTAATTTCACAAAAATTCATGTCCATCTCCCTGACGATGATTGTCATTTGGACTTCTCATACAAGGATTGGGTCTTTCTCTTCTCGAGGAGTGCTTTTCTTATACTCCCCACTCATTCTGCTTCTAATTAGGGTTGTGCTTACTCCAACTCGACAACATGAATTTTATGCGACAAGAACAAAAACAAAAATACATACCAAGATTTTGAATGAATTTTAGTGCTGCAAATTAGCCATCACGGATATTTCGAGCATCTCACGTAGCATTTTTCATACTGCAGATGGCCCATTTCCATCGCCATAAATTCAAAGCAGGCATAGTTTGATCATCGTACGTACTATCCATACCAACGGTAATGGAATGTAACATGGCCCGATTTACCGACGGGAACTCATCTGTTCAGATTTCATATGGTCTCGTGAATTATGTGATGTACACGAATTCTCCATGTACTTCATATTTGGGTCTTCCAAATATCTTCACGTTTAATCTGGATTTCAAAGATTGCAAAAGTTATACAAGCTGCTTTATTTCCATATGACATCTTATTCGGAATCTATTCTTAGAAACTTGTTTTTTTTTTATGACATCTTATGTTCTCTCTCTTGGCTAATTTCCTTCCTTTCCTTTTCACAATTCTTGATTAAGTTTCATTAATTGATAATAACATTCTTCATCTCGATCTCTTATGCTTACGTGCCATCATTTTTCACTCGATCCCCCCCCCCCATGTTGCTCTTTTTGTTGCCCCTAAAATGTTGGGAAGACGATAATTACTTCAAATCAAGAATTTCATTTGGTACATTTCTGGCGTTAAAAAAAAATCGTTATACAAGCACTATTCAGTCGCCGACTATGTCGGCAGTTAATTTTGGCATTCCGTAGCAAATTTAATTGTCCTTTTTCTTGATTCAAATTATATTTGATGTGATCACTGTCGACACTATAAGTATCTTAATAGGTCACTTAGACCACAATAGTTTAATTTAATTTTGCAGTTACCTTTGTAAAATTTTATTTTGTGATTCCCTTGGACTATAGTAATTTTTGTTTAGTAGCAATTCAAAGTGACCTTCGATTGAAAGATAAGATTCTGGGTGCATATTAATAATCGTGTTGTGGAAGTTCACATTGATCGTAACCAAATATAATTCAAGGTACTTGATGGGTTTCATCAATCGCATCTTTATTGTCTAAGGAAACCCACAATTAATAAGTCTATGCTTTTTTTTTTCTAGTTCTCTAAATAAGTCCATTTATTCTCTTGCCAATTAGCCAAATCTGCGTTTGCCGACAATGCCGTCGTTATGATGGGCCAGTGGTCATGGTCGCGGACATCGTCTCTATGACTAATGCAATGCGACGGCACATTTCCTAAATTTTACTTAATGCACATGATCTAAATTTAGGTTGTGTTTGCTTCACGGAACAAAAAAACCTTAAAAAACATTTTTTTAAAACATGATTAGTTATATCTCTTTTAAAAAAAATAAAGTAAAAGTGATTTCACGATCAATAAAAATTTATGCTTGAACGGTTTTGTTTGGTAATTACAAAAATCTCCGCTCATTTATTTTCATAAACGATACAAGAATTATTTTTTGGAAAATATTTTCCAAAATCATTGGTCTTACATTTTACCCCACACCCCTAGTGTGTAGATTCTTCTCAGCTAAAAAAAAATTTCGAATCGAAGAAGGGATTTCTTCCTGATCTCCTACGTTGCCCCATAAAGGATGCTGCTTTAGCTGATTCAGAACCTGTTCCTCCCCCATCTCTTTCCAACGAACTTATGTCATGGGCTGAAGTTGTAACGTAAGACCGGCGTTCCAACCTTTAACGTGCTCGTTTTGCTGGGCTTACTACATAGCACAATCAGGAAAGCTGAAGTTCGACGTGGGTCGCTTCGGTTTTCTGTCGAGAGATTACATGGAAAGATCACCGAATGAATGACGGAAATGGATTCCATTAACAGCGAAGATCTGAAGTTGTCTGCGGAAAAGGTTGCCGAAGTCATGAAGATCTTAAGCATTTGAGAGAGGTTCGGCCTAGGGTTACGAGCTGATGCAACTTTCATTTAGTGTGTCTTATTTAATTCCGTTCTCACTTCAGTCTGATTTGTTTTGTTTATTTCTTTTCCTTTGCTTTTTTGATTGGCAGCACTAGGGGGTTGCTTTTCCTCTGCCCAATGTTTCTTTGCAGGACCACCCAACAATTCTTTACATTATTCAAATCTGTAATGAACTGGCTAAACAGCATCGTTTCCCGGATTTGTTTGTCACTCTAAGAAGACTCTCTCTCTCTCTCTCTCTCTCTCTCTCTCTCTGTGTTAAATATGTTTGGCAGAGATGCAATCCTCCCAAAGATAGGAAGAAGAAGAAGGAAGAGTTGAAGAGCATGTGCAAATGGGAATGAGCTTGATTCCGAAGGCAAGGAGATGAGGTGGGCATCTGGACATTTATTTTCATTACTTTCGAGCTCGATTCATTTATTTTGTGAAGTTCGTCAAGAGATTTCCTTAGGCCAGTCTCCATGATATATGAACGATTTAGCAACTTTTCTGCTTGAGATCATGTGGGGTTCATTTAACGTTTTGATGGTGTTATTGATCATATATAATGGAATCTGGTTGGTAGGTGGTGATAAGGATTCTGCTGCAAAATTTTTCAAAGTAGTGGACAATAGTTCAAGTCTAACAACCTCAGCTTCGCCAAGTTGCCCAAAATTTTTTTTTTGGCAATTAATGGATTCTTGGAACACACATAACCAAGGATTTGTAGCTTTTTTAGCTGGCCAAGAATGGCTACATCATCTAATGAACAAGCATCAAGGTGTGTAAGTTATCCAAGAGCTAAAACGGCAAAGGTGAGAGAGTAAGACGTAGCTTAATAAGATTTAAGAGTACAAACTTTCTCATAAATTGAAATATAAAACTAAGACTTTAAGAGATTTATCGTCTATGAATAGCAAGAATATGTGTAACTTGGGGCCAATCTAATCATAGGGGAAGCTCCTTCATGTCAACATGAGGAAAATATATTGTCCTGTCCTTGGGCAAATCTTTATCTTTCAACATGAGAAAATGATGTTCTCTAAAATCAGCCAAGTAACAAACTCAGGAACCAAGTCATGTGGCTTGAGACCACCAACATCACCATTATTAAACAAAAAGGATGAGACTTGAAGAGTACGAATTAGCAAGCTCAATCTACCTCTAGCTTCTTCCATGTTGTTCTCTTCTTGAAATAACTCAAAACCCATATCGTACCTCACCAAATTTACAAGAGTCAGAGATGCCAAAAATAATACAAAGTCGTAACAATGACTTTTCATCTCTTTGCATTTTAAATGGTTATAACTCAATTGCAACGTCTTATTTATCAAATCATCAATATCTTCATTTTTAGACATCTACAAATATCACCAATACCTTCAATTATAGATATCTAAATGTCGTGAGTTATAATTATTTAAAATGCAAAGATAAGAAGTCATTGTTATGACTTGATATTGTCTATGGTGTCTCTGGGTTCTTTCTAGTAAATTTGATGAGGTATCACATGGGTTTGGAGTTATTTCAAGAAGATGGTAGCATGGAAGAAGTTAGAGAGAGGTTAAGCTCACTATTTCGTACTCTTCGTACTTTTTCCCTTTTGTTAGACAATGGAGATGCTAATGATTTCAAGTACACGACTTGATCATGATTTTTTTGTTTCAATTGCTTCAAGAGATCATCCTCCTCTCAAGTTGAAAGATAAAAGATCAGATGGTAGCACTTACTCGAGAACAAGCTGATAATTTGTAGAGTAATATTGTTTTTCCTATATTGCCATGAGGGACCTTCCTAAATAATTAGATTAGCCTTGAAATGAACATTTTTTTTGCTCAACTAAGTCTAAATCTTCCGCTTTCAGCGTTTTAGTTCTCAGATAACTTGCACACTCTGCGTCTTAATTGTTTGTTGGAGGATGTAGCCATTCTTGAAGAGCTAAAAAGGCCACAAATTCTCGGCTTTTGTGAGCTCAAAAAATTCACCGACTGCAAAGAAATTTGACAATGGCCAAAGCTGAGGTTGTAGACTTGAACTGACGTGCGCTGCTTTTAGATGATTGAACCAGGTGTGCTTGAAAGCGTGAGCAAATGGGAGGAGTCGCAAGTGATGAATACCTTTGTTCAGCCTCGGGTTGGTAAAGGATGATCCGTGATGCACTCACTATGTTGATCAAGCATCTCCCAATCTCTCCTCCAACCATTCACCTCTGTCTATACTCATTTGGCCTTCGACTTTGCGGCTCCGACTGTGCAACGGAGTTTCCCGTCGTTGTAGTTGAAGAAGAAAAGGTGGTGGCCGAGATTGGTCTTGTTATCATGTTCGTTTATGGGGCCGCAACAGGACTGTCCTTGACTGTCGTCGACAGTGGCTCAAATCCGCAGGTAGACAAATGTGTGGAAACAGCACGCGAACCAACTGGCGTTTTCGTCTTGCTTGGATGGAAATGGAAAGGCAAGGCGCTGCAGGCCGGCGACTCCGTCAGGGACCCGGTTATAACAACACCCGAAGAGAGCTCATGTAATATCCCGAACTTCGCGTCTTAACTCCGAAACCGAATTCGTAATGCCCCCATAACGCACTTCGCTTCCAATCTGCACTCTTCTATTCCAGCAACTTGATCTCCTATCTCCATAGCTAAGCCAGCCTGCAAAGACAGGCTCAACGCTGTGTAAGAAAATCACCAACTGGAACAAGAAACTCGCCACCTAATCTAGAGAATAGAGATACCAAAAGCAACCGTAGATTACACAGGCCACGAGCGGGATTTTACACCTTTACAGATGGCCCTCCTGAGTTCAAGAGACGACTCTCGCAAATATAGCACTCGATCCCCGTGGCACTTAGCTCGTCTGTTCGCAGATTCTGTCTATTGTGACGGTTGTGGTGTCGTCCGTTCGCTGAAATATCACTGATTCGGCATCACGCGCGACGAATACACTTTGCACGCTCGATCCAATTTATGTATGAAACATAAGACATGGTTTACAAATACCTAGAGAGGGGGAGGAACCGCTTACATGAGCTGCAAAGTTTCAGGTGGAGGGACATTCCACCTTGAACACTCTTCATTTTCCTCAACCGCTATCCTCCTTCAATATGAGATCTCTCCGTCTTTTTCTCCCCCCATCGTTCATTCACTCCTTTGCTCTCGACTGGAAATGATAAATGAATGAGCCGGCCTTAGCTAATGGTAGAAGTTTAATCACGAGCCCAAGGGTAAGCATGCACGTTCTCTTGATGCATTCTGCCCACGTAATAAACCGAGCTAAAGCCCATTTCATCTGCTTCTTTGTCCCTTCGAACAAAATGAATGCGAAATTACTATTATCCTTGTCTAATTCTGAGTTATCATATCCTTCTCTCCTGTCGAAACTCATCTAGTCTACACTATCCTCAAATTCAGGCCTAATATACACCTTAATTTTTTTTTTAAATCAAGTCATACGATCGAACGATTCTTAAGTACGTCATGACTCTGGCAACTAAGTTTCGACACCACATGTAACATTTCGAGATTTACTTAGCTCTGATGCCAAAACTGGAACATCCTAATTCTTCGCTTAGCTTTAATATCGAAAACTGTAATGCCGCAAAACACACTCCTACCGTGCACTCCAATATCTCACCACCTCGATCTCCCATCTCCCCACGAGCGGTCCCGCTAACACTGTTTTCCTGGGTCTGCCTTGATGCTGTCGCGTAAATCGCCGGTTGAGCAAGTAATCCACCTCAAGTTCTGAGGCCTAGGAATGCCATTACACAATGGTAGCCTAGTTGCTCGTCCTTTTGATATGGACAGATGGCGGCACGAGGAGGATTATTGGAGGGGGGGATGGTTTGGGCACTTGGTTTTCGCCGTGTGTAGACATTAGCCGGTACTCGATGCATGCGGTGTCACTCGATCACGCATCGCATATTCGAGATTTGACCCAGCGTTCGAGTAAGTGCTTGTAATTTAGCTTCGGATGAGCAGAAGATTTGTTTCCATTGGGTGCTGCAGATACGACATAGCTGAAGGGGTGTTGGCGTTGACTGACTTGAAGAATCATGCCTCCGATGCACGGGAGATAGATGAATTCGGAGTACGTCGTGCGCAACGGCATTGTTATGATCGACACACAATCGCAATCAAGTATAATGAGCGAGAAAGAGAAAATTGAGACACGAGATTTTATTTTGATTCACCCTTAAACTAGGGTTACTTATATCAGCACCTCACAACTCTCATTACCTCACTCAATTATAAACGAAAAAGAGTATGCTACTATTCATGAGCTTAAATCCAAACTACTAATGAAAAATTAAGGGTTTACATTGTAAAAGCCTTATGGTGTCCAGGGGGCACTGCCTCCTTGAGACCCTCGTCGGGCTGACTCCTTCAGACCCCTGCCCACTCAGCTTGGAGCGTGACCCATGTGCTTATATTGTAGGGAAGTATGAGCCACACCCCAATATGTATATGAAATTGTGGCAAGGCATTTGAATGCGACAGGATGTGCCCTCCTTCAATCCCAAAGCGGGAAATATGGGTACGCTGTCTGACACACGCTTGTCAGTCCAATTGTCGATTCTCTGCAGCAACGACAACCATTGCTGAGAATACATTCACATTTTCAAAAAGTTATAAACTTACAGTAATTATGTCAATTCAATCATAAATTATTTTTTATATTAATTCAGTTATAAAATTTTTGCATGTATACCAATTCATTCCATGCCGATGTGGATGCCGACAAGTGGTGGATTCAGTTATAAAATTTTTGCATTTCAAAAAGTTATAAATTATTTTTTTGGACTTTTATTTTTTGAATTTTAAATTTTTTCTTTGTCCCTTTATTTTTTCTCCCTTCTTTTCCCCACGGTGACTAGACAAATTGAATTGATACAAATTTAAAAGTTTTAGGAATTTGAAAAACAAATTAGAATTGAATTGGCATAACGATAATAGATTCATAACTTTTTAGGTAATTTCCCCAATCAATGCCAATCACTTTTTGCAGAATGAATAAATGAGATTGAGAAAACAAATTAAACTGAAGACTTAGAAATAAATTGCGGAAGGGAAAATCTGAAATTTTGTATAATTTATATATATTATAGACTTTAATAGATAATTATTAAGATAACATGTATGTATAATGAGAGGAGATATATGCATACTCCTAAGAGAGGAGTATGCATAATCAAGTAGATGTCCTAATCTATCTAACATTCTCCTCAAACGCAAGGTAAGTTGGAGCAAATCAGCTTGCATTTGAAAAATAATCAAGATAATGTCACAAAATTCTCGATCAAGATGAGGTCAACAAATCCAAGGAGAGGCGGCGCATGTGATGGATCCTGGTTTCCATTGATAATTTGATTCTAATATGCTGATTTTTGATAGCAAACAGTCTGATGATGGTGTTGGCTTCTCGAAACAAGAAGTGAAAAGTCTCATTGAAAGCATTAGAGCTAAATGGCGAGTGTACCAAATTACTTTGTCATTTTGCATTTGTTGTTAATAACAAACTAATTTTCATCGAATAATTATTTTAAGTGATCATTTTTAGAAAAATATGTTTTAAATCGATCATTTTTTGTGAAAAGCATTAGTGTCTTTGGAGAAGATGATGCAAGTAAGTGTGGAATAATAGTATTATTGTATCCTATGAGTTGAGAGAAAGAGAGGGAGAGAGATAGATTTGTGATCCTTAAGTTGAGAGCCTACTTAGTTTTTTTATTTTTTACTTTTACTTTTTAATTTTTTTCTCTCTTGATTTGTTTTGGGAGTTTGTGTGTTTTAAAAAATTTCTACAACTGATCTTTGGTAACTTTAAAGTCCAATTCCATCATTCATCGAGTTAAACGCTATCAAGGAGGATGCTTGTAACGTAATTTCACCACATCTCCAACATTAAGCCGATCTCCTCTCCTGATTTAGATTTGAGTCTAAATTTGGTTTTTTTTCTTAGGAACTATATCTCAATATACCTAATCCGTGTTCTTATACGATATTGATATTGATATTTCCGCATCAAGTGATGATGATATTAAACCTAAACGCATAGTGCAAGCCGCCATAATTAGCGAGGGAGATCTAGGCAAATGCTCATCAATGAGTCTAGTGATTGGCCACCGAAAATTTGTGTTGGCAGATACATAATACATTCTATATTAGCTACATATTATGTTTTCTTATTCGTATTTTGTAATCTTTTTTAGGGCTTTGCTAGACTTGAAGGATATGTATATACCTCTCATGTATTATTACGAGAAACAAATGAAATCTTTCTTCCGATTCAATAAGAAAAAAGAAGAAGCTGCAATTCATTTAACCCTGGAGTTAGATTGAAATAAATACTCCCGGAAAACGGACGAATTGGAGTTGGCAGGCCACGTTGTAGCCGGATAATCTCTTTCCGTGTAAAATTGTAAAAGTGGGCGGTGCGGAGCAAGACGGGATAAAATAGAAGATTTCTTGGGGATTGGCTATTTTGCGCTTTTATTTAAATTTTTCATACTTCAATATTGGTTATAATTTCGAATCATTGAAGTAATTATTGGTTAAAATTTCAAATAGAAATGAAATTCCATAGATAGAAGTTATAAATGGATAGAGAAAAATATGTGCAGAGTATAAATGCGAGAGAAATGAATGATTAGCCAACGAGATTTACATTTTTAGAGAATGGAATGATTAACTTACATTACACATTTCTCCAAAATACATGGAAATGCCAAAAATAAAAAAGATCAAAGTATTTAAAGTAGGAGTTTTTCTTTACTTTGCGTAATAATATGTACCCGTTTGTTCGCAAATATGTAATTTTCATACTTTTCGACAATCGGTGAAATCACAAATGAGCAAAGATTGAAAATTTAGTTTTTTTTATATGTCCAAAGAGCTTGCTTCACTTTCAACGGATATCTAGAACGTGAATGATAACCATTCTATCTTACAAAAAATAGATTCTTGGCCATAAATAACTTTTTCTATTTTTATTATTTGAATAAGATTTTAGGAAAAAAAAAACACTTTCGATGACAATGCAAAATTTCCATTAACGAAATAAAAATTTACTTGATAATGACATAAAACTTATATTTTTATCATTATTGTCGGTGAGCAATAGACAGTAGTGATGGTGGTGAGAGGCGGTGACGAGCAGCGAATGATGGTGGTTGACGGTTGTAATAAGTGGTGGTAGATGGCTACAAAGGGGTAGCGACAACAGGTGGTTGTCGTCAAGGGGTAGGGGGCATCGGCCAGCGATGGTTGGTGGTCGATGGTGGAGGTGAGTAGTGACAAGCGACGAGCGACTGGTGACGGGTGGCAATAGGTGGTGGCTAACAGGGGGCGGTGGTTGGCGATGGTTAGAGGCCATCGACAAGTGGCGAGTTGTGGCCAATGGGTGACAGCAAGTGGTGTCTGGTGAGGGACGTGGCAGCTGACGGTGGTCAATAATCAATGGTTGATGGAGGCGATAGTTGGTGGCCTATAGGGGGTGACAACCAATGGCGAGGGATGGCTGACGGTGGTCGACGACCAACAGGTGGGAGGAGTGTGAAAAAAGAGTGAATAAAAATGAAAAAATAAATTTTTATTTCAAAAATAAAAGAAAATATAAAATTTAAACTTTTTATTCCTAGAAATTTGTTCTATAAATAGAAAAATAAATTAATTTCTCAAACATATTTTATTTCAAATCTATTTAGGAAATATAAATTTTTTTATCAGAAACATAATAATTATCATATGTGTACTTAGGGTGCGCATGGTAACATTTTTGTTCCAGGCAAAAATTTCTTTTGAGAAATAGTTCTTTTTTATTTATACTTTCCAGAATAATTTCTGAGTAAAATAAGGTGTTTGGTAACTATACAAATTTTACATTATTGGAATAGAAAAAGAATAGGAATGCATTTGGTACGATCCACAATTTTTTGTATTTTTTTCTTGCTCACGGACAAAGGAGTGCCGCCGACCGCTGCCTCCCGATCGCCGCTCACCAACAGTTGCCGTTGCTTGGAGGATGATGGTGGCCAGCGGCAGACGCAACTAGCGATAAGAGGAAGGTGGTGGCTCAAGAGAGAGGAACAAAGAACATTAAAAAAGGAAATTAGCTTATTTCTATGAATTGTTCAAGGAACAAAAAGCTACTTTTTTTTTGTTTTTTGTTTCCATTCCAAATCTATTCCATGGCTTCTTTTCTCTTTCGGGGAACAAAAAAATAAGTTGACATTACTTAATAGATTTTTGTTTCATTTTTTTCCAAGAGAACAAAAGAACATAAATCGGGAGAAATAGAAACGTTACTATGCATGGCCTACTTGATATCCACTAATTTCTGTTCTAAGGTGAGTTTTTTTATTCCACAATTCATTTTAGAACAAAAATCAGTTTGGTAGGAAATTTTTTTTCTATTTATGGAATAGATTTCTATTCCAAAAATAGATTTAGTCAATAAATCAAAAATATAAAATTTGTGATTTCTCTTCCAAGATGAGAGAAATCAAGAAATTGTTTTCCCCTCGCCCAACTCCCTCAAAGTCTACCACCGTTGGTCGCCACTACCGATTGCCATTGTCTCCATCATCGGTTGACCGTTGGTCACCGACTGACCTGTCCATCCAAATTGAATAATTTATTTTAAGAAATAGAATTTTTTCCGTCTTTAATTTCTGAAATAGAAATTGTTTGTTCTTATCAAATATACTTTTTTCCTCAGAAACTCATTTTGGAATAAAAATAGAAAAAAATCAATTTCTAATTAGAATTTGAATTATGCATGTACTTGGCGATTGGCTAATGTAAAATGGCTTAGCTTAGGCGAAAAGTATTTGAAAAAAAGATTTTATAATGATTTTATTCAATTGCCTCCTTAGAGAAGCTGCTCTCTCGCCATTTATAACTAAGGCGGCGACACGATCCTCCCTCCACATCCTGCTTTGCTACGTTACTCCCTACTTTCCCGCAATCCCGCCTCGCGACAAGACGAGGGAATGTCTTTGGCCGGCACGGAGAAAATGGACGGCGGCGGCGATGACGACCCCGGAGCCGTCGTCGACGAGCAATATCGGGAGCTCGTCGCATCCCAAGCCCTAGAGTCGGACGCCGACTACGCCTTCCGCCTCCAGGTGGAGGAAGCCATCAGCGCTTCTCTCTTGCCTTCCCGTCCCTCGGCGTCGGGTCCTCCCCCAGCACCCGCGGAAGGCGCCTGGTCGGTCGCAGACGACGGCGACGGTCGATCGTTGGCGACTGTTGTGATGCTGGAGGAGTTGGAGAGGTACGTGCAAGAGCACGAGGACCGCCAGCAGTGCGAGGCGGAGTTTCGGAGGATGAGGGAAGATTTGGACCGTCGGGTTCATGACTTGAGGCTCGCCGCCGAGATCGTCAGCATTCCTGAGGAACAGTGGCGACACGACGGCGACTTTTATCACAAGCCGTTCGATGCTGGGTGCTCTTCCTCTGCTGCATCATCTTCTTCGTCATCGTCCCCGAGTAGCGAGTGTTTCAGGGTTTATGTCAAAGGTTTGGTGAGCGAGGAGTGGATTAAGGACGAGAAGGTTGTGGTGGCCGGGCTTGGGGTGGCTATTTGCGATTTCAAGGACAATGCGATCTTCGAGGTGAAGAAGCCTTTGATCAATGACGTTGTGGTCGGTGACTTAGAAGCTGAGGCCGAGGCCTTAGTCCAAGGGCTTCATGCTGCGGTTTGCTTGGATTTGAAGAGGGTTAACGTATTGATCGGCGATGTCAGGCTGCATAACTACGTAAGTTCTGACAGTTCTCGGCATCAGAGACGTCTTTTCCTATATTAAATACTTTTTGCTAATAATTTTGTACATTTCGCTAAGCTGTTGGTTCATTTGTCAAGTTGACTAGTTTGAGTATCAGAGACATTTTTGGAACTTGTGATGCTGGATTACTTGGGCTTGATTTACATTACACGCATCTTCCTTTTGGTAGGCGGAAATGGTCTGGTGATGCTGGCTAATATCTTTGTACAGTACTAGGCGTTAAGCAAGGTAAATTGTTACTGTTTGATCGCAGATTTTCTGCCCTGTGTTGCAATAACAAAAAAGAAAAAGAAACAGGGGCTGTAAGCAAACAAAGCGATCTTTCTGGTTTCAGAGATTGGAGTTTTAGTATGAGTTCTTTAGTATCTTTTATCCAAAGAAGAAGTACCCGGATGATGGTATATACTCTCTGTAGTGCATTCCCAAATGCAATGTTTTTCTTGGTGAATTCTTAGAGCTTATTATGCACAATTACTTTGCTTTCTGCTAGCCAGTTTCTGGTTATTCCCTTGGTAATGATACTCTGAAATGTTATTCCTATTGCTGGAATGCTAATTTGCTAGACAAATATGTAAAAGTGCTATTTAAGTGAAACTAATTCAACAGCTAATGTGATAAAGCTTGTTGCTTCACTGTTCCATCGCATCACTGTAAGATGGTTATCTAATATTACTTTGTTTTTTAAATGGGATATCTTATGTTGAGAAACTGGTATTTATTCCTCTGAGGAGAGCAAGGATGCTCTATATTGCAAGTTAAAGCCTCTAGGTCCACATTGTCACTTCCACTCTTCCTGGTAGACTTAGAAGCATTTGTTTCATTTGGTAAATAATGACGACTCATCTCAATACAGAGAACTAAAACACTTCTGTTATGAATAATTCGCACATTTAACCTAATTACCCATCTGATACTGTGCTGCTCTATCTATTTATTTCAAGGGAGTTGCTATTGATCTACTTACCAGAAAGAATCACTCTTCTGTTGAAATTGTTCATCTGGAATAAATAGCAACAACCATATGGCATGGAAGTTTTTGATCGATATTTTAACCACATCAGTTCTCTTTTTGGTTTTCAGTTAAATTGCTATTACAAATTGCTGGTAGTTATGACTTCTTTATCTTTGGATTTTGATCAACTGGTGCTTTGAGCAAGGGTTTGCTTCTTCTTTCAATTTGCAAACCTTGTAAACTATCTTGACTTTACACAATCCATCTGTTTTTGCAGCTATCTGGGGGGAAAATAGAAGGTTTTCATCTGCTTTGTTGTTGTTGCTTATGTGTTCATTAAAAGTTCACTTTGATGCAAATTGCAAAATATATAATGACATTGTTTACACCTAAAAATTTTGGATGACATATTCATTGTTTTGCTCATAATGCTCTGTAGCTGTCCTCTTCTGGTTTGTGCATTGGAGGTGTCATTCTTATGTTATTTTTCATTCTTAACTTCTATTGTTGTCCACATACTGCAGAAATTGAAATTGCTACTGAAACTTTGGTTAAATGTTTTGTTTTTCTTTTTTTCTTCTTGATAATCAACCCTGATGATAAGCAATAAAGACAGGTCACAGGCATCCAATCGCCTGGACAAAGCAAGATTGCTATGCTGCTGAATGAGGCTACCATGCTCCAAAAGAAGTTATCATATTTTGGTTCGACCCTGGTGGGGCCAAATGATACTAAATATGCATATAAACTAGCAAGAGATGCTGTTGTTTCCCTGATCTCATGGCCTGAGGAGACTAACCATGGGAAGAGCTTGAAAGAGACCTGTGTCATATGTTTTGAAGATAACAGTGTCACTGAAATGTTTTCAGTTGAGGAATGTCTGCATAGGTATTGCTTTTCTTGTATGAAGAGGCATGTTGAAGCAAAGTTGCTGGATGGACTGATGATTAAATGTCCTCACAGTGGTTGTAACTCGGAGGTGAAGATTGATAGCTGTAATGGGTTTCTGGAACCAAACATTATTTCAATTATGAGCCAACGGATGAAAGAAACATCTGTTCCTGTAACTGAGAGAGTCTACTGTCCATATCCCAGGTGTTCCACTTTAATGTCAAAACACGAGGTTTTAGAATATTCCAGAAATGCTTTTGTTGGAGCTGAATGTAGCGGAGCCAGAAAATGCATGAAATGCCAATTCTTCTTCTGTGTTGACTGCAAAGTCCCCTGGCATTATAACATGAGCTGCCATGAGTACCAGAGGTCAAATCCTATTGCGACTGCTGGAGATGCACAGCTGAAGTCTCTTGCAAGTAAGAGACTGTGGCGTGAGTGCGTGAAGTGCAAAAATCTGGTTGAACTGGCTGAAGGTTGTTATCACATCACATGCAGGTTTTCCCTGTTCTTTTAACCTCCTTTGCCTTTCTTATCGTTGACACTTGATATGTGACCCTATGCTCTGTCATCTGGGCTCTATTCTTCGTTTGGATGTTTTCTGCATGCTTTAATTTGCAAATCTCATCTCAGAATGAACTTGAGATTTTCAGTTTGTGTCTTTGTCCTGGGATGAGCTTCAGATTTTTAGTTTGGTTTGTTGGTGTGGGTCAACCTAGATCTTTTGTTATCTTATTTCATAGTTCACCAGTGGGCTGGACCGCTTTTGGAGTGGGGCAGAAACAACTAAGACTTCATCTGGTGTACTGCAGGGGACAAGTGATAGATGTTTCCAATCATTTAATTTTGCACTTTCCAAATTTTTCTATGATTATCTAACTGTTTAATTCTGTGTTGCCAACGTTGGAAATTTGCATTGCAATTGATTGCCTTCATAAATTGTAGATGTGGACATGAATTCTGCTATACCTGTGGAGCTGAGTGGAAGAATAAGAAAGCAACATGCTTCTGCCCAATCTGGGATGAGCGGAACATTATTCGTGATGGCCGCTGAAGGTACTGATGCTACGTGAAATAAATGTGCAGAATCTATTGATCTTTAGTTCCTCTGAATGTTGAGGAAATATTGGCGTGAGAAGATACGAAATTGTGAATAGGACATGGGCAGAAGGTGTCACACGATAGTGCTGATATGTTGCTGGGATGAATTGTAGATTCTATACTGCAAGTTGCTTTAGTTATGGGTTTTTTTGTTTACTTTCACAATCACAGTTACATTAGCAAAAGGTGAATGTATGACAAAACAGGATTTGTTAGTACCGATATCTTGTTTTTGCTGAAGTTAGGAGCATGGAAGGATAGAGATGGGAGAGGAACCGTCAGTTTCCTTCTCAAATTCTGGATGTCCTTCAAAGGAAGTATGTGGAGTTGATTAGAGTTACATGCAATGGGTTTAGGTGTAAGAAAACCGGTAGAGAAATTTGAAGATGAATGTGGTGGTAAAATCTCCTTTTAAGAGGTGGATTATGTGGGGAATTTCTTTCCACTCGGACTATTTCCCTTCCATCTTTCTATTAGCCAAATGAAAGGTAAATTTTCAACTGTTAATCTCTTCTCTTGTCCATTATTCTAGCACATCGAGGACCGAAACCTTAAAAGTGGAGGTTGCTAAATGGGGCTCTGCCTTTTTAGTTTTTCCCGAACTTTTCCCCCATAGACACGCTACGATCACGATGCGCATGTGGTATGTGTGCGATCACAGGCATAGGTCCAAAGATAGTGACTGATCTCAGTCTTTGCTTCGGCCTAGAAAAAGTGCTGGGCTACGGGTGAAACTTCGCCACGAGAGGCGGCTTGTGAGTGAGGAAGCTGTTCTGGTTGTTGCTTATGTTGTATGATTCGGATGGCTTGGGGGACCCCTGCAAGAACGTGGACTGTATCTGCTGGCGGAGGGTGCACGATTTTGGACAGATTGTCCAGCCAACCCTGCTAAAAGGCGTTGGGTAGGCTGCATTGGACCACTCATTATTGAGGCCACACGGGGGTTAAAAGGAGAGAGAGCCCACGTGCCACGCATTCTGGGGTGACTATGCTCGAGCTGTCTCGACTGAATTATTAGCCTTTCTTCACGAGGTACGCCACATAATGCAGCATCTATAACTTGAACAATCTTGGACGTTTCCTCGCAAAGATGGGAGGAAACCCTTAGCTTATTTTACGCCTCGGAGGCCGCGATGAGTTTGATTTTAAGCAGATAGACTTCTGCGTCCGGATGGGGATGTCATGGACGATGCTCTCGGCGCAATTCCAAACTTTTTGATAATGGGTAAGCGCTCGTGGACCCACTTCTTGTAGCAAGAGGAGGGCAACGGGGGTGATAGCTCGGAAAAATAGGAGTGAAATAGGAGCAACATAGGCTTCGACTTTCTCTCCGACTGAAGTTGATGGCTACTGATGACAACGATGTGTCGAGACCATTCAAATTAATCACACTTCATGTCTTATGTTGGTTTCCTTCGTTTTAAAACTCCACTACATCCAAAGGAGAAGAAAATTGCAAAAAGTGTCCACACAATTCGTAAAATTACCGATACTAGACATAAATATTCGGTAAGCATGTGTGTGGATGAATAGGTAAACATCAATTCATCTAATAGGAGAGATACAGTATAAATAATCAAATGCTTTGTCGAACTATTTAGAGGAGGATTCGTTGGGTGTACTCAGCTTAAGGAATGTCACGCTACACTTTACGATGGTCAACGTGCTCGCACTGTTGTTCCAAGAAAAAAGTTTAAAGAAGAAGAGAGAGAGAGAGAGAGAGAGTGGACCCCATCTCGTCTCTCCTACGGCCAACCCCATCCTCACTGCCGCTTGCTGACGTTGACGGCCGTTGCTTCAACGGTTGGGGTCGCGCCCACCGCGACTTTCCATTCCACACCACCTCCTTCTCGCTTTGTCTCCACGTGGCAGCTATCTGACCGTGAAAATCCTCAACGGCAGCGCCATCCTAGCCGCCCACCCTTCCGGCGCACCGGACCTCACGCGATCGCGCCACACGCACTCGCCTCCCCCGAATCACTCCACCACGACACATAATTCCATTTCGGTCTATTTCCCCATCTGCGAGAGTGACTTCTTTCATTAATCAAATTAATTAACCCCACGCACCTTTTTGTGCCAAGGCAGCCTTGGTCATCGGACAATTATCCGCACCACAAGTAGACGAAATGACTAAATGAAAATTTATCATATCACGGCTCGACTACGTTACGACGATGCACGAGATTTGATTTGATGTTACATTTTTTATTGATCGGGCAATCCATGCTATATAATTGCTCATTATAAAAATTTGGATGAAGCTTTTGCGAGCTTTTTTTTTTAATCTCCCGTTTGGACATGATATGTTGAGAATATGTTTCGATGGCAGTTACGTTATTAGAATTTATTGAAATATGCATCAAGTTATCATGATTGTAATAATTGTTTCACAAAAATTTTAATTTATTGAAAATGACTCACTTTGATCGAAAGTCTGAAATTACTGGGCAACTACTCCAACATAATAGCCAATTGGTGCTAATGTGGTTCAACGTGATTCGGTAGATGGACATTGGACATCATTTGAGCAATCCATGATAAAAACGTTGTAAAGTAAATAAAAATCAAAATGAAAAGCTCAGTATATGAAACTATATAAATCAAAATCTGATTTTCTTATTGCATATAACATTCATTGAAGTTTTGGAAATAAATAAATAAATAAAATTAAACCTATTGAATTTATACAAATTCTATTATATAACTTTCAATTTAGCTTATTTTATTCTATTTTTTTTAATAAATTTGTCAATCTAATAAATTTAGCCATTTTTACTAGAGATTGGTGACATGGATGACTGCTGTTATGCATAGTACAACCAATACGAGCATGATTTTAAATTTTTCTATGAATTTAATTTTTTTTTGTTAAGGGGCCAATAAAAGGCCATTACGCTCTAATTGAGACCTAACAACCCGCCAGCCATCGGGCAAAAACTCTTGGCCCTTGTCCATTGGATGTGAGCCCTTGCATAACTCTTGGCGGGGGTCATTGAGTCTCGATTAATGGACCCTCTTTGCCCCTTACGTTGGTATCGACTATATTACGTAGGATGTTCGTTATCCATATTCTTAATTGACAGTCATATTGGCTGAATGCTCTATATCGATGAATTAGCAAAGAGTTCAGAATAAATTTTAGTTAGATTGAAAATTTTAAGATTGAATTAGCACCTGAAAATTTTTAAGTAATTTTGTTGAAATTCAGTGGCTGGTGGATCCACGGTATAAAATACAAGTCCAGTGAGAAAATTCCAAATGGAAAGAACAAGCTCAGGAAAACGCGAGAGAGAGAGAGAGAGAGAGCTCTGTCAATGCCCTTCATGGCGGAGAAGAAGCGGTTGCCCAGCACTGCTCACTGATAATAACTCTCTCTCTCTCTCTCTCTCTCCCTCTCCCTCTCTCTGTGTGCGCACGTCTCTTTCCAAACCCAATAAAGACGCTGCTCTCTCTACTTGACTCACTCATCCTTTTGGCCAAAATTCCTCCTTTCTACCTTTCCACGCTCGACGCAACCACCACCCACCCACGCCAGATCCAACTCTGTTCTCCCTCTCTGACTTCGATGGATTCTGGGTATGCTTCGAACTGAACTGTGTGTGTGTGAGAGAGAGAGGTGATGCATTCGGTCGCGGGCGAGTTCGGGGACAGCGGCGTCGGGGAGATCCGGAGTGTGATGGACCACGTGAAGGAGTTCGCGAAAGGGGCGGCGGAGATGAGCATGGAGCTGGCCAGGGGTTGCCGGGACATCGTGAGGCAGACTCTAGGCAACGAGAACTCCTGCCTCGCCAGGTACTTCGGGAGGCACTCGTACGTCGTGGGCAGGCTCCGGGGGCCGTGCGCGAGGGCGTTCGCGAGGTTGGAGCGTCTGAACGAGTACTTGCCCGAGGACAAGAACCCGAAGCACGTGTGGTCGGTTGTGTTGTTCGTTTCCATTGTCGTCGTTGCAGGTTGGTCGGTGATTCTCTCTCTAAGTTCCTGGTTTGAGCGAGGAAATTTTTTAATTGAGAAATGCATCGCCGCATTCCGTGTATCGGTGTCGTTGACCCGTTATGACACTTTTTTACTGTTGTTTGATCTCTTTGAGAATGAGAAATTGGAGAATTTGATCGACTCTCCTTTCAGTGCTCCGAATTGAAATACGGGTCCTTTGGTTTTGTCGATGATGAATTCGGATCCATTCAATGGAAACCCCTTGCTGAGTTGATCAGTCGACGTAATCATGGGCAGTCTTTTGTTCAAGCGTTGAATGTCCTCTCAGTGTTCTCAAAGGGTTTTGGTTGTTAATGGTGTTTAAAATTGCTAGAACTAAACTATGTAAAAGTTTCAACAAATTGCAAATTATGCTCCGAGAAGGCATTTTCTGATTGCTTGCATTGTCTCTTGAGATATTGGCTTTGTCCTATCTGTCCTTCGTTCACTTCAGTCTTAAAAATCACAATGCGTAGAGGTGACACTTGTGAGCGGAGACTGGAATGGAGATGCGCAGCTGGATCAACCCTCCTTTTCAGTACTTGCCTTGAATCGGTAGTAGGGAGGAGATAGGTTCCATTGGTGAGATAATAAATGGCACACCTCCTAAGGCACAACTGGCAAAGATTTCACTTCCCTTAAAGAATGAAATTAGTGAATCGGGATATTACATAAAATTCTTTTCCATCTTCAGAATGTTTGAATATGGGATGTTTGCAACCCAATGATAAAGTAATTGGAAATTCAGCTTTTAAGATTAATATTCCTGTGTGGAAATGTGGATTGAATTGCACCGTTTGTCAAAGGGATGCTTGATGTGAGTTACCAGGTCACAAATGTTAGTACCAACTTATCAATGTGATTGAGTTTGCTCCAGGGATAGTACGGATGAGCACTTGACTTGGACATATGTTGTGATAAAGCAAGACTAGTCTTTGTATGGTTTGAGCTATGTTGTACTAGCCCTTGCAAACTGTTACTTCATGATGCAAAATGATCTTACCCACATTCTGTTGGCATGGACTTACTGTTCTGAGAGCATTTTTTATTGGACTACTTTCTTCTACAATTTTCTTTGTGTTCATGTTCCTTTGGTAATTGTAGTTGTATGGCCAACAAATTGCAGCATTGAGTGTATATATTGAACCTAAAGCTTCTGCACCTTTGGCGAAGAAAGTATGCATACATCCTCCAAGTGCTAGCCGCATATTGCTTCCAGATGGCAGATATATGGCCTATAAAGAGCATGGTACTCCGCCTGACAAAGCTAGGTTTTCAATAGTATATCCACACCCCTTTCTGTCCTCTCGACTCGCAGGTGGGATTCTTCAGTATCTTCATTCGTGTCAATTCAATCCCTTCTACTTATTTTGGAGTCTCTCTAGTTGCCCTTACATTTCGAATTATTTGATTTCAATAGGTATACCAGGACTTAAGTCTTCATTATTGGAGGAGTTTGGTATTCGATTAATAACATATGATCTGCCTGGTTTTGGTGAGAGTGATCCTCATCCCCGTAGAAACCTTGAATCATCAGCATGGGATATTTCTCTCTTAGCAAACGCCTTAGGAGTCAATGACAAGTTCTGGGTGTTGGGATATTCCAGCGGAAGCATGCATGCGTGGGCTTCACTGAGGTACATTCCCGACAGAATTGCAGGTACATCATTTTCTTCGTTCTTTTGTCATGTCTCCTCCGCCTTTTCTTTTTCAACTTAACTCCTGCCAAAACGGGGGTTCAAGGATGAGCACTAGTTTTGAGAAGATTGCAGATCTTCAGGAAAACTGACAGAAAAATACTATTAATTGCTTTTACCTGATATGCAGGTGCTGCCATGTTTGCCCCCATGGTCAATCCGTATGACCCTCTAATGATCAGGGATGAGAGATATAGAACCTGGAGTCAATGGACAAGTAGAAGAAAATTCCTTTTCTTTTTAGCAAGAAGATTACCTAGATTTCTTTCTTATTTTTATCGTCAGAGCTTTTTGTCCGGAAGGCATGGTCAAATTGATAAGTGGCTGTCATTGTCACTTGGAAATAGGGTAAGTCATTTGGTTCTGATAACTGATGGTTCCTTGAAAATTTTCTTTGGTTTTCCTCAAGTAGAAACTTCTGTTACTGCTTTAAAATCTTCATAATGCAATTCTTACGGATTGGTAGCTTTTGGGTTTGACTAGATTATGTTTATCGATTGCAATATTCTTCATCATGGTTGAGAAGCATTCAGCATTTGATAAAAGACTGACTTTTGATTGAAAAATATTATAAATACTTTTTAGTGTTGATGATCTGTGTGGTTTTTGGTTGGATGTCATTTTACAGGCAAAGAGTTGACTATGATCTATCACTTTTCCGTTATTGCACTTTGGCCCTGTGTTTTATAGCCCATCTGAAGTGTGAGATGGGAACCTGATCGTAGAGTTCTGGGATGAATAGTAGAATAGCATGCAGAACTTGGCAATTTGTCATACCATCAACTTTAGCTGTTTATTTATCTTTTATAATACTCTTCATCACTGGCGATAGTCCAGTCACAATCTCTCCCTGATTTCAATATTCCATGATGCCAAACGAATTGGTGTTATCATGCTGAATTCTACCAATTTATTTAGGACAGAGCATTGATAGAAGATCCATTATATGAGGAGTTCTGGCAAAGGGATGTCGAAGAATCAATTAGGCAAGGGCATGCAAAACCTTTCGTGGAAGAAGCTGCATTACAGGTGTCAGACTGGGGCTTTAGCTTGGCAGATCTCAAGTTACAAAAGAAATTTCGTGGTAAAGGTGTTTTGGATTGGCTCAAATGGCTGATTTCTCTACTTAGCGAAAAGGAGGAGAAATACACAGGCTACCTTGGGCCAATACATATATGGCAGGTTTGTCATGCATACCTTCAACTTTTTATGTCCTGATGGCTCAAATAAGTTTAGGGATGCATTCAATTGTTCATTCATTCAGATCCTTCTGTTGGCAATATCTAGTGATTGCATTCTCTATTGAAGCTTTTAAATTCTCGATTCTTATACTTGTGCTAATAGTTAAATCTTAAAGGAGACTTCATCATACTCTCAGAAGAGATATCTCGTACGATTATACATCATTTATCATTGATGATCACAGGAAGGGGGGAAAACTATTTAAATAAGCAAAGACTTGTAGAATATAACAGCCTTTGATTCTTAATATTAGTACTTTCGAGCAATTGTTCTTATACGACTTTTTGTCTTTTGTTTTTCAATTGTTTTCTGCTCATTAGGGAATGGATGATAAAGTGGTTCCACCAGCAATGACTGATTTTGTGCACCGCGTCCTGCCCGGGGCTGCCGTTCATAAGCTCCCATATCAGGGTCATTTTACTTATTTATACTTCTGTGATGAATGCCACAGACAGATATTCACTACACTTTTTGGAACCCCACAAGGCCCGCTTTCTAATAATACTGAAGCTGATGTAATTCAGAGTGATGTCAAGATGGTACAGCAGGAAGACATTATCCACGTAGACATTGCCACAAGTGATTGACAATAATTGACTATACAAGGGAGAATTGCCATGTACAGATATGATATACGGGGCTTTCTTTGAAAGGTGAAATTGCAGATTTCACATCTTTTGACTCATCTTAGGCTATCATAGGATAGCGCTCTTGCTAAGTTCAGACTGACATGTTGATAGATAAATAAGAATTTATTCTCTTATTCTTGTTCTTGAAGTTGGCGGAGTAGTTCAAGTTCCTCCGATATGAACTGATGATGCAGTATCTTCTTTTGTGCAAATTCTGATGTCCTAATTATTCATGCCATTATCATTTCCCCGATTTTTCTGGACCATTGTCGCAAAAGAAACAGATGTACCATTGATAATTGTCTGGTTGAGTTGCTTCACGTGGACTAGGTTTATTTTCTCTCAGGTATGTCTGTGTGTTTTCGATGCCAAATTACCATTTTAGTCTACAGAAATCAGGAACCTGTGATGATTACTTGAGGTTAAGTCGCGAACAGAGTTGCCCTATTGGATCAATTGTGTTTTGCTTTAAACTATGGATACATTGCAGGCAATGGACACTGGGTAACAGTGCTGACAGCGATCTTTCGCTAGCCTAAATTAGTCTTTCTTGGCTCAGGAGTAATCGTGATATGTTGAATGGGGGCAATGCATTTCTTCTTTCTGGAGAGATAGAATAGAAGTAAATTCACAAGTCTAATTCGAGAAACATCATCGTCCTCTAATTATTCATAAACGCATAAGCTAGCAAGAGGTCTCTTCTCGCTACAAACCCTGACGGGATCGCTTCGAGTAGCTGTTCGATAGCAAGCATGAAGACATGGAAACTACACCATTTAGGTCAAACGGTTCTGTTTCGTTGTAGTTGTGGACCAGTTCTGCCATCATCTCGCACAAGCATCTGAGAGTCGTCGCAAATTTTAATCCTTTGAGGCCAGTGAACACTTCGCCATTCAGTACCATTGCACATCTGAATCGAAACTCTTCCTTTCGCCGGGCCTTCGCCACATGATTTCTCCTCCTCGAGTCCTGATTCCACGATCCACAGGAGATTGGCCCCTCCCGCGTTATAGAGCAGGATGAGTGCGGTTGTGATCAGAAGCTGTATCATCCATGGAACTGTGGCTAATGCGACCCCGGAGATGGCGAATATCTTCACGTAAATGACATTCTGAGTGTTAGCAGTGGCGAGGCGAAAGAGGAAAACACCGACCACGGTGATCCAGAGGGAGTGCAAGAGGATTGACCGGAGGCGGAGGCCTCGTTTGCACGAGCTCCGCTGTAGCTGCTGCTGCTGCTGCTGCAGCACTTGCATTGAGTGTCAATGGAGTAGGTGAATATAGAAGGAAGCAGGCTCAAGAGAGTGCAAAAGTTTGTTCAATTTTTGGTATTCACCATTGATTTTGGTTGTTTTGTCTATCATTTGGTTTTCTATGTTCTTTCTTTCTTTTGAATTTTTGAATCTCGTTCGAAGTTTTCTAATTATGTGAAGATGATCAAATCTCGATCTTTTGCGCTAATAAAATGAATTCAATGTGGAAACTAGAAAGATTATTCTCTAAACCGACAAAATTCGCAATCTTTTGATTCTGATAACCGTCTCCATGATTTTCTCAAAAGCCACACTCCCAAGTGGCCCCAAAGCACTAATTAAGTTAACTAAAGGCAGTATATTACTTTTTCAAGACATTTTATAACTTAGAGAAGTACATCAACAAGTGGAAATTAGAGATTAACACATATAGAGTATTTTATGCTTCGAAAGCATATCGAATGAAGCTTAACAAGTGTCCAGTGGACACTTCTCGATAACTTTCCTCAAGTAAGTCCTAGAGTCTTGCCTACGCGGTTTGGGCTTTGATAAGTAATCCTAATTTACAAGCTTGATGACATAGATTGGCACATTAAGATAAGTTGTGGGATGCTAGCATCACTTAAGTTGCTGTTGCTAACTGTCATTAGACTTATGACAGGGTCCAGTCGACTTAACTTGGGACTTTAAATATGATTAACCATATAAATTAACCAGGTTCCGTGTCGGCACAAGAAAGGTATATGAGCATCTAGAACAAATGCATCCGATTCGCCTAGATAGGATCAGATTGCAAAGCAATCTATAGAAACAGTAAGGACAGACTGGTAGATGGTAGACTTATGGTATTTTAGTAGAACATATGCAATTTTCTTTCAAATGAATTGTAGTCTGTTTAGTTGGACTTGATAATCACTGCCATACCATATACTTTGTGATCAAAATCGTTCGAGTTTGCTCGTAAATTCAAGGACAGACTGGTAGATGGTAGACTTATGGTATTTTAGTAGAACATATGCAATTTTCTTTCAAATGAATTGTAGTCTGTTTAGTTGGACTTGATAATCACTGCCATACCATATACTTTGTGATCAAAATCGTTCGAGTTTGCTCGTAAATTCTATTCTTTTCTACACACTTAGGAAAATGTTCATTTCGATAGATCACGTAAGCCTCGGGGAGTACGACCTCGAATTTAATGAGTCATTTTCCTATTTCAACCTTGATTTTAGAAAGATTTGAATTATTCGTTGGAATCTCGTGAAGACTTAAAAAAAGGATATTATTTCGAATTTCTTTTACATATCATCATCATCAAATATTAAATAGCAAGGGGTTAGTTGCCATGTTCTAATATGCCAAACTGTATAGAAATAAAGAGATTATTCATAGGCGCCGTGTTACTTTCGTAAATATGGGTCAAAAGTAACATCGGCTGTCATCAAAGGTTCCCTCCGGTTGGAAAACAGTTAATGATGTTTCACTTGTCACAGACCCAAAAGTCAAATCTAACATACGACTCAGTTAAAGGCTACGCAGCCCAAAAACGACCAAATTTACCCTGTGAACAGTGAACACGTAGATGTTACCATTCTTATGAAAAGGAAATTTCTTTTTTTGAGATACCTTATAGTTAAACAAGTCATGCTAAGAGACAACGTTGTTGCCTCAATAATCAATTGGAGAATTGGAATTATACTCAATAGATGAACTCGACATAGGAAAATTACATGTACGGAGCAAGAGGACCTTGCAAGAGACGTGAAGACGAGTGGCGAGTTAGGCAATTGCTCGACGTGCATAGACATTTCGAATTGTGATTGTGTACGATATGGTCTGAACTGTCGAATTGAGCCGAACTAAGAAACTCGGTCTGGCAACCGCCCGAGTCAGCAGAACTCGGCCAAGAGCGAACAGTTCAGTAGAACTCCGCCAAGAATCAAGGCAGGACAGCACGCAAAAAAGCCCACAAACTTTTTTCCTTAGCATAGCCGAACCAGGAACCGCTTCCCCTTTAGCTTTAGCCTCTTTAGCCCTTCCCTTCTCTCTCTCTCTCTCTCTCTCTCTACATAGCCGTGACGGCACGCACCATCCTCCTTCTCTCTCTCCTCCTCCTCCTCCCTGTTAACCCCCTTCAAGAATCGTTTTCTTCACTCCAAGAAGTCCCCCGTTGGATCACTCAAACCCCACCAAGCTAGTAAAAACAACACAAAGAAACAAGGGGGAAAAGGCGGGTCCTTTCGACCTCCCCTGCTGTTCGTCGATCGACCCACCAACTCAGTACGGCTCGGTCGTTGATACCAACTCAGTCCGCGTCGATTCGAGCTGATTCCGCAATGCCCACCGCCTAATCTCCACGCGATCCGTTCGGATTCCGCGTCGCCCCTCCGATCCGCGTGGAGTCTCCGGCCAGATCTGGGCCGCTCCGAGCCAGGGCCGCCGCCGCCTCGCGAACCCGTCGGGGAGTATATTCTTCCATGGCAATGCCATCGGGGAATGTGGTCGCGCCGGACACCAAGGACAAGATTCATGCCGGCGCCGCTGCTGCGACCGGCGATGTCTTCGGCCACCACCAGTACAGTCACCGGCCGCCCCCGCCGCAGCAGCAGTGGTTCGTCGACGAGCGCGACGGGTTCATCTCGTGGCTGCGCGGGGAATTCGCGGCCGCCAACGCGATCATAGATGGCCTCTGCCACCATCTGCGCACGATCAGCGAGCCTGGCGAGTATGACGCCGTGCTCGGCTGCATCCAGCAGAGGCGGTGCAACTGGAACACTGTGCTCTATATGCAGCAGTACTACCCTGTCACGGAGGTCATGCAAACGTTGAAGCAGGTGGCATGGCAGCGGCAGCAACCGCTGCACCACCATCACCACCAGCATCATCAGCAAAGGCATTTCGATCCAGTCAAGGTAGGTGGCAAGGATTATAGGAGATCTGGCTCGGGGTATAGGCTGGGGCCGAGGAACGAGAGTGCCCGAGAAGGCCACAATCCTGGTGTAGAAACTAGCGTTAGCGATTCGGGGGCTGCTGCCACAGAGAAGGGCGAGAAAGGGTATGAGAAATGCGAAGAGAGCAAGGATGTTGTCAAGGCTGTCGATGCAACCATGGCAAACGTAGAGGAAGAGAAAGGTAATGCAGGCGATTTGGGCAATTAATTTGGTGCAGCGTGCTTTAAATTTTTCTCTTGGTCTTGTGAGCTCTGACTACCATGCATTGCAATAGTTTTAAAAAATTCTCAATGGATAATCCATTTATGGGAATGCTGTGTTGCCTCCTAGGAAGTATGATTTCCCATCACAAGCTTCCTTATTGATCATAAAATCAGGAGAGTTGTGCCTTCAGATCTATTTTGGCAAGTGCATCATTGATAATAGCGCGGTAAAACAAACTGCTTCGTCGTTTACCTTCTTTTTTTTTCTCCCTTTCCATTAGCAGCTTACTTAGAGCGTAGCAGATGGAGTTGTCATGTCAGTTGATTTGGTTGCGTTTTATTAATGTTAAAGGAGCTGATTTCTAATGGGAGGGATTTCTATTTCCTGTAGAACACTTCCTTGCTTGGTTGTCATTCAAAATTGTAGGAAAGCTCCTTTCTTGGTAGGTTGAACCTATTGTTGCAGGCACACGTCTTTTCATTAATTCACGAGTATGCATTTCTGCTTGCGGGTTCATTCTGGGTCCTTGTCAATTTTGTAGGGAGATCGATGTCCCAGGTCTTAATTGTTGAATGTGCTTTTCAAGTTTTTGTGCTTTCAATATTTTTTGTGCTGGATGGCAATGTCATGCATAATGTCTAGCACTCTCATTTAGCTTTGTTGCTCGAATAAACTCGTACTAAATGTATGTGACCCTACATGGTTTTTTAGCTTTATTTTTTCTTTCAGTGTTTGTCATGCCTATTCTTCATACTTATATTTTTTCATACAGCATTTCTTAAATTGTAACAACATAACTGCTCCGCTTGATTTGCCCGGCTTCCTGCTCAATTTGTTTCTATATACTACTTATACCAGGTGAAATGTTGGATTGCTATGACATGCTAATGAAGTGTTTTACATTGTTATAATCTTTGAACGTATGCTGAATAAGAGTCACTTAATTGGTAAGTGATACCAAATCATAATACAAACCGGTATAACTGTGGTGTGAAAAGAGCGCTTCAGTTTATTTCATGGGATACCCGTTACGTGAAAGTCTTTCTTGTTATGAGGCATGTAAAGCCCTGCCTTGGCAAATGATGAGGTGTGGCTTTTGGTTCGAGTTGTAATTTGAGGTGTAATGCAACTTGCCTTGCATTCTTTTTGTATTTATCCAACCTGCTATATGTTGTCAAAATGGAATCTGTGACATGGTTTAAGCAGAAATTTTCCAGAGAGGCTTCCTTTAAGGCAAGGAAAAATGAAGAGGACAGAATCAAGGAAAATTTTCTTGATTCTCCCATGGGAGTTAAGTCTTTGAGTTGATGCATGTATGCACGTTCAACGATACATTTTGCCGGTTGTCACTGTATATGCTAACTGAAATTCTACATCCGACTCTTCTTAAATGGAGATATTCAGAGATCTGATTGATCCTCATTTCTTCCTTTCACTTGTATGAAATTGGTCTCTCATCTTACCGTAAGCCGATTTATCTCCTGGCATCATTCATTGTCTGTCTTTGTAACTGTGACTACTTGCTCTGTCTTCCACGTTGATTTGATTTATTACCTCTGTGATCGGATCACTGATCATTATATATGGTATAATACTACCTAAAAGAACATTCTGGTGACTGTGCCCCTGTTTTTCCATATCCTGGCAGGTCCTGTCACAAAATCTTTTGCTAATATTAGCTTGAAGGATTCATCTAGTACAGTGACAGTTCCATGTGACAATGCCAAATCTGAAGCAGAGATGACAAGTCATAGCGCTGCAATGCCCTATAGAGGTAGTCCTCTTGTTAATATTGGTTTGGATATATATGCTTGTTAGTTTGAGGGGTTGGCAGATAGATTGCATTTGGAATAGATCAAGACTATGATTTTGTTAGCCATACTCTTCTTGGCTTTAGTAGGAATTGTAACTTCGGATAAATTTATTATGCTGACTGATGTCTCTTATCATGACTTGTCTGTTGTCACTTTGCATCTTCTTCCACACCCTTTTCTTCTTGTTGTACCATGTAAGTATTTCTGACTGATTCTCCTCCAACGACCAAAGAGATCCATAATAATTGTTCAGACTTTCGTATTTGATACAAAACTAATTCTTCATTTATTACTTTTTCTTTAATGTTCTTCCAGACCAAAACTCGAATATGAAGCAGGGTGTTGATGCTGTTCCTAAAACTTTTGTTGCCAACGAGTCTGTTGATGGAAGGATGGTAACTCTCTTTTTTAGTCCTCAATTGTATATCATTAACCTTTCTCATCCAGCATGAAAGCTTTTACAAGGAAGAGGTTATGTTCCTTCCTACCACTTGTAAGATCTGATATTTTGATGTGTAGGTCAATGTGGTTGATGGACTGAAGTTATATGAATCACTATTGGATGACAAAGAAGTCAAGAAACTTGTTTCATTGGCAAGTGATTTAAGGGCAGCAGGAAGAAGAGGACAATCTCAAGGCAAGTTTATATGAAAATTTGGCATCATTTAATTGTACAAGCATCTGTACATTGTCATTATTCTCACTTAGAATAAAGTGCTATTTCCATTCTTAAAATCTAAACTGGTGCTATTTACTATGACGGTGCTTTTGCATACTACAAACCAATTGGAGGATGCTGTTTGACATATTGTCATAACATTATCTACAGATTGTGGCCAGTAGAACTGAATGATTTTCTTATCAGAGTACTTAATTATGGAAACTAAGTTACTTGAACTACTTATGTTTGGGACTATCAACTCTTAACAAGGTTATCTCGCTATGAGTGTTATTTCTACTGCAGATTCTATCCATTAAATATTTGATGCTAGAATAGGTTTCGAGTATGTAAGAAAAGATTGTGTGAAAGCTTCTGTTGCTACTTGTCATATAAGGATTGTATTGAAAGATACATCTTTGTATGAAAAAAAAAATATTTTGCTTAAATTATTCCGAATTGGAAAAATAAAGAACAGATATGTGACATATCATTATATGTATAATAGTGGGGGATTATGGGACAAAAAATAAATCCACTTGGTTTTATACTTGGTACTACCCAAGGTCATCATTCTGTTTGGTTTGCACAGCCCGAAAATTATTCTGAGGGTCTACAAGAAGATCAAAAGCTAAAAAATTGTATCAAGAATCATTTAAAAAAGTATGAGAATATCCTCTGGTGGGGAGTCTCTGCCTTTGTACATTTCTGATGTACTAGTATTCTCCTTTTTAATAATATATTTTATTATTTGTCATATAAAATTTACGAGAAAACGTCACACCATGGTGATGATGGTTGGTTGCGTTTATGATTCTCAATGTATTTCTGTCTGACTTGAGGATAAATCAAGTGGATTTCTATTATGGTTCTCTTCTTGCTTTAAATTTCCTTTTAAATGGTTTTTCAAGAGTCATTCATCAATATAATCTAAGTGAAATATGTCAGCAATGAAATCTATCAACAAAATCCAGCTTCTTGCAGTTTACTTCCCTTAATTATTGCACTCCAAATCCTAAGTTAACAAGAAAAACTACCTTAGATATTTTCAGACTTTGCAGTAGCTTTATTGTCGACATGTTTGTTGATTGTTGTGATGACGAGAAGAAGAAGAAGAAGAAGCTCTTTCCCATTAATTGGGATCAGCTTTAGTGAGAAGAATGTTGTTTCAAAATGGAAAGATTTGTACAAGTTAGGCCTTTTGTCACCACTTTGTGTAAAATCATTAGGCATGAATATGTTAGATACTTGTAACTAAATTTGTGATATAATATCTCTCTCCAAAATAACATATTTTGGTTTTTACCACCGCAAAAAGGACTTTGTCTCATGGATAATCAGATTAAGGAAATATTGCGATCTAGCTTTGTAGTTTGAGCTCTGAAAAAACTTATTTGTTTAAAGGCATTGAGCTAAAACGAATTACCTGTTGAGAAAAATGACCCTGGAAGGGTAAGAACAACTGTTTGCAGACTTGAAGAGCGATGTAGGATCTCGTGGTTGGCTTTAAATAAAATTATTTGAGTTAGTATATTGATGTATGGGAATGCTGCAGATTTGGTTGTTCTCTGAGACTGTAGAGTAAGCTTGGTTTGGACATTTGCTTTAAGGGAAGGTCTTCAGAGATGAAGGATGTGGATTTTCATCTTCCTCAAGGTCCAGGATTTGACTTCTGCAGTCATCTTTCTTTAAAATATGGATGGGGGATAGAAAATAATATTCTGTACTTGTTTCGTTAGTGAGATTCACACTTTGACGTTTCTCCAACGATTGCCTTCGTTCTGTAATCAGTGCATTACCTGATTTAACAATAAGATGCTTAGTGAAAATATTGATTGTAGTTGTTTCTCTCCCATGCATTATGCGAAATAAAAATCAGGGATCCTTTATGTTTGTTCATTTCTATTGACTTAGCTTCCAGGAGTAAGAGGTTTGGTTTTCTTCAAAATGTCATCGGATATTCTTTTTCACACTGACAAATGTATAAGCAAGCTCCTCTATAACTGCAAATTGCTTTTTTGATAAGAAGCAGGTCATACATATGTAGCCTCGAAGAGACCCATGAAGGGACATGGCAGAGAGATGATTCAACTAGGCGTGCCAGTTGCTGATGCACCTGTTGAAGTAGAGAGTGTCGGAATACCTAGAGGCATATCTACTTATCTGAAGATCTTACCCAATTCTTAGAGGATTTGATTTGTCGAAAAAAAAGAAGATGTATCATTCGGCTTCTTTGTGTTCAATCTTTGCAGACAGAACTATGCCTGCCTTACTGCAAGATGTTATTGAACGTGTAGTTGGCATGCAGATCATGACAGTGAAGCCAGATTCTTGCATCATTGATTTCTTTAATGAGGTTATTATCGGTTTTTTCTTTTGGAACAAGTGGTCACATTATGAAAAGTTTGTCTAATATATGCTTCATGCAGGGCGACCATTCACAGCCTCACTCATGGCCTCATTGTTATGGGCGTCCAGTTGGTGTTCTGTTTTTAACAGAATGTGACATGACATTTGGGAGAGTCATTTCAATAAACCAACCAGGGGACTTCAAAGGCGCTCTCAAGCTGTCTCTTGCACCTGGGTAAGCAGTTCTCTCTCTCTCTCTCTCTCCAGCTGTAGGAAACTTTCATTGGCTTCAATATAGAAATATGTCAGTATTTGAATCCTGTTTGAGCTCCTCTGCATGGTTGGAAGGGGCTGATTAGCATCGAAATCATTAGATAGTTCATAATTTCTTATTTATCAGATCAAGTCTGTTCTTGTTGCTAAATCTGTTTGCTTTAGATAAAGATAATGCTTAATGGTATCTGACAAATTGAAAATCTTCTATAAATTTACTGTAGGTCACTCCTTGTGATGCAAGGAAAATCATCAGATTTTGCTAGGCATGCAATTCCGTCCCTTCGCAAACAACGGATACTTATCACCTTCACAAAATGTCAGCCAAGGAAAACCACACCGGGCGAAAATCGCTTTTCGCCACCAACCATAGTTCAACCTTCTCATTGGGTCCCGTTATCCCAACGATCTTTCAACAATCCTGCAGGATCGAAGCAATTTGCATCTGCTGCGACGGCTAATATGTTGCCACCTCCCATTCATCCACCGATACCGGCACCAAATGGTATCCAGCCCCTCCTAATGCCACAAACTGTTGTGCCGGCCTTACCTTTCCAAGCCTCGGTACCAATTGCAGCTGCTTCGGCCGGGTGGACGGCGGCTCCTCCACGCCATCCACCTCCTCATCCCCCAGTTCCCGGAACTGGTGTCTTCCTTCCTCCTCCTGGCTCCGGTAATCCGTCCTCTCCTGGACACTTATCTACTAATGTTACTGAAATTAACCTTATTCCAGAGACCCGAGAAAATGGTATGGGGAAACTTGACAATAGCCCAAGCACTTCCCCGACTGGGAAATCAGATGTGCAAATAGGAAGACAAGAAGTTAATGGAAGTATAGAAGCCCAAAGGCATATGGCCAATGAAGAAAAAAATGAAGGTGATGATAGAAGGTTGTCGAGCAAGCCAAGTAGAGCAGCTTAGAAGAGGGAACGTGAGAGTAGTAGGCTGCAAGGAGATTTGAGTCTGAAGCAAATGTAAAGAGCGGCGAAATTTGAGTGGGTAGACACGTCACACGTCCTGGGAGTACGAGGGAAGGAGGACGAGGAACTTCTTGGTTCTCTTTAATTTACTTCTCTTGTGGTCCTTTCTCTTTTTGTTGTGCTATTATACAACTCCTAGAAAATGTATGGGACTACATTGACTCATTAACATTGAGTTACAGAAAATTTATTTTGCCCAGAGGAAGTTCTGGCATGATCGCTGTGAGGTGTTTGATTTTGCTTAGACGTGGTGCTGTGCGGACTCGACCAAGATGGTGTCCCAGGTGGTCATCAGTTGAGTTTTCAGGATTGGATTCTAAGTGAAATACCCTGTGGTTTGGGGACTCAAGCATGATACGTGATAACATACTCTCTCCCATGAAAAGTATTGCGTAACCTGCCTTTGATCTTGTCCCAAACCAGACTATAGGCTGCAGAAGAGAGAGCGGGCGCGTGCGCGCACACTCTCTGAGAGAGAACAAATGCTGGTGGATGAGTTGCAGATTTGCAGCTGTCGGGCAATCCTAACCCAGTCATTATCGGGGATATAATGACATAAAGACACAATGGTACGCCCCGGTTGCTTGAGATCTAAGTCATAGTCGGGCTTCAGTTGTCCAAATGGAGGCTTCGGAAAGAAACAAATCTAGCACAAGAGCAAAGGGTAAAACCTCCTTTGAATCCATATCCTTGATGCCCATGCATAAGAAAACACACTAACACACATTCTTCGGGAGAATTGCTGTTTAAGTCCTAAACCCTTTGCTACTTTGCCGATTAAGTCCTAAACCTTTTGTAACTTTGCCAAATAAGTCATTCCGGTGGATTTTGGCCGGAAAAATGCCTACGTGGCGCGCCAAATCTCGCCGGCGACCACGTGGCGGCACGTGGCACCAAAAAAAATTAAAAAAAAAGGGGGGAGGGCTCCAGCCCTCCACCTGTGGCCACCGCCCCATCACCGGTGGGGCGGATGCCCCCAGCCCCGCCGACGTTCAGATCTAGACGTCGGCAAGGCTGGGCTGGATGTCGGCAGGGCTAGGAGAGGGTTGCTGCCCTGCTTGAGGGCCGGTCTCGGTGCCCAGCCGAGGAGCTCTGAGCAGATCTACAGATTTGCATGAGCCGAGGAGCTCCTTGGCAGCAGATTTGCAGAAGCTGAGCTCCTCGGCTGGGCTGGGCGAGGAGCAAAGCTCCTCGGCGGCAGATCTGCAGGAGCCGAGGAGCTTCGCTCGTCGCCCAGCAGCAAGGGAGCTCCTCGCCTAGCCTAGACTCCTGCAGATCTGCTGCCGAGGAGCTCGGCTCCTGCAGATCTGCTGTCGAGGAGCTCCTCGGCTCCGCCCAGCCCCACCCAGATCTGGGTGAGGGCTGCGGCGGCTGGGGCTTGGCCATATCTGCTGTGGCCGTCAAGTCTTTGAAAGGCGGAGGAAGGAGGAAGACGATGAACAGTGTCGGGAGAAACGAATTTTTCGCCAAAACGACGTCGTTTTGGCCACGTTGTTGCCACGTAGGCCGGCCAAAATCCGCCGGAAGGACTTATTTGGCAAAGTTGCAAAAGGTTTAGGACTCATTTGGCATAAAAAAGGTTTAGGACTAAATCGGCAAAGTAAGTAAAGGTTTATGACTCAATCGGCAATTGTTCCCACATTCTTCTCTTAGCTGGCTATCGCTCTCTCATTTTGTTCAATCGTGTCCCTTTCACGACAGCACAAATCCTCTCCAGTGTCATCTGACCTGTTTCTATTTCACCGAAATTCATTCGGGTAAATCTTGTCCACCTTATCTAGTCCAAGCAAAATCTCATATGAGCATTTGCCGAATGCTGAATAATATATAGAGCTTGTGCAATTTTTCTGTATGAACTCTCTCGCTAGCAAGCAAAGTTTAGACGCATGATTATGCGAAATCATATGCAGAACTTAAAAACCTTTATTCCAGCAACGTTCAGATCTTGCATGTGCGCTTCACCCAAAGTACCGTTGCCTATAGTGGCACCTACCTTGCAATTTCAAGCCCTATTAGAGAGTTCTATTGAAATCCCCGCTGTATCTTCAAGGCCAAGCAATGGCACAACTCATGCATCCTAGTCCATGGAAATTGCTGCAATAGCATTAGTGATCAAGTTCCACCCCTCTCTTGGGTTGAAAGGTGAAATCTGAAAACTAAAAGTGACAATTCACTCCCATCAGCTTAAGAAAGTTGGTCGCACAACACTGTAGAAACATAAGATTTTCTTATTTTACCACCTTTTGAGGTAATGGCAGCGTGAGTTCGACTGAGAATGTAAGAACCGTGCATGATTGCTGTGCTTGAAAGAAAATATTGCCTCGCATTCAGATTTCACAACAGACAAACCACCTGTCTGAACACTAAATACAGAATAATATTAGCCTCGGTCTCATGTCCTCAAACAGTCATCATCATCGCTCACAGTTCACCAAAATTGATGCGTCAAACTGTGACTTTGAAGGGGAAGAAAAAACATAACGCATTTGGAATTCGTAAGTTACAAGAACACAAAAGCAGAGGACACAGGAGAGCTTCTGAAAATTGGCATCAGGATGTGGGATGCCACTGCCTAACCCACTCTGTCAAGGTCCCTACATTCCTATCTATGTCGTCCACAGTGTCACTTTTCAATGCCAAAACAATGTCTTCAGGGTAGCTTTCCTTTGCCTCCTCCAGCAGTACTTGGAATATTTCACATTCTATATTGTTTGAGAGCTTCGACCCAGTGTAACCTCTGACATATGAGAGAGACATTCCATTATAAAGTTATGCAGAGATATCAATTGAACGAGACTTCAGGTTAAAGAAAGTAAATCAAGTGAGCATTACCTCTTACTCAAGCGATCATGGAGGATAGAGTTGTCAGTTTGAAGCACGACGACGAGATCAAGCCATCGCTCGGGGAAGAAGTCGCAGCCATGGTAATCCACAATGTTCCCACCTTGTTCCATCACATCCTCGAGCTCATCACATACCTAAAATCAATATTACAAAACGAGCCTCCCATATCAATTACGACTCTGACAAGGCATTTACTACAGTAGATCACTAAAGAGGTGCAAAGAGACCAATCGAGCGAGGATATGGTGACATAGAAGAAGTTACATTCTATAAAGGACAGAGGCAACTTCAAGAAGGTTTCACCACAAGTTCATCGGCACTCAACTGAAATTAGATCCTCACAGGGCTAGAGTTCAGAAAATATTTCCTAGAAGTTATTTGCTGTGAAACGAATGAAGCTTAAGTAACTTTGAGAGTTCTTATAAAGTAAGGACAATTTAAAATAATCCTAAAATTACAAATCTTAATAGAGTAAAAAATTACGTACTTACCCATTCATTTAAAGAAAATAAATGAAACAAAAGATATTTCGATAGTTCGACATATCGAGTTCAGATATTGGGCTTTCCTCGTTACAAAACACTACTCATCTCTAATCCTACAGGGCTCATCAGAGTACAGCAAGTGCTTCCCTCTTCTTTCTCCCCCAAATGCAAACGCCTCGATTCGTTTTGCAATGTCAAAAAGAACTTCATTATCAAGAAGATGAAGTCTGGACTCGTGGAAGTCTGCAGTTAATTATAGGAATGAGGAGAGACGCGAGTCAGAATTCGAATGGACCACCCCATACATGAAATATCGCCGGCGTGAAGAAGAATTACATTAGCCATGCATCAACCCGTCATTGTTCTAACTCCTCAAAGTGGGTCTCGTATCCGAAGGCACGCTAGACGAATTCCAGTCCATGTTGAAAAACTTTCGTATACATGGGAATTGGAGAAAGTTATGGAAACAGAGCATTATACCTAGCAAGGCTTATGATTGTCATGATTTACATTATAGTCCATATAGATAGGGGAACCAAAGGAATGGATCTTGAGGCCTGCAAATCTCGGATAGAAAGTAGAGTATGTGTATTCAAGAAAACAGCCTGAGACAGCAAAACTTTTGGGGACAATTGCCGATTCAGTCCTAAACCTTTTGCTACTTTGCCAATTCAGTCCTAAACCTTTTTTTTTATGCCAAATAAGTCTTAAACCTTTTGCAACTTTACCGGTTAAGTCATTCCAGTGAATTTTGGCCGGAAAATGCCTACGTGGCGATAACGTGTGCGTCGGACCTCGCCGGTGATGACATGGCGATGATTGGGCCTAATTTGTTTTTCTTTTTTTATAGAAAACATACTTAACCGGCAAAGTTGCAAAAGGTTTAGGACTTATTTGGCATAAAAAAAAGGTTTATGACTGAATTGACAAAGTAGCAAAATGTTTAGAACTGAATCGGCAACTGTCCCAAAATTTTTGTGAGGGTTCAAATACTAACAAAAGCCTTAAATTTGTTATACGAACGCCAATTCAATCCTAAAATTTTTAATTTGGGTAATTTAGTCTTGAACCTTTTGGTGGCTTGTCAATGTGATCATTTCAATCAATTTTGATTGGCAATCGTCGTGGATGTCGATCGTCCGGCGTGGTACGAGTTGAAGTAGACAATTGTTGCATTCTTTTTCTTTCCTTCTTTCTCCGCCCCACATATGGTCGTGCTTCCCGGAAAAAAAAAAAGCTGCCCTTAATGTTATAAACATCATATGCTATTGATGTGTAGTTTTCCATATTAATGTCATCTTTTGATTAGAATATGCTGGCATTGTACTTTCAAAATTACTGCAATCAGATCAGGAATGACAATGCCATAACAAACAACTGATTCATACATTAATGTCTCGCCCAAAAAAAAGAATAAATCTGTAATATTTGATGTCTAGATCTCAAATCTCTACTGCTTTGGAATTTTTTCTATAAGATGAATAATTGCTATGGTACTCTAAAAGACATCGACAACCCTATCTTTCTCAATGATCGTATAGTTCTCATGTACTACTATCTATAACAAATCAGATCCTTCACAAATTAAGTTGTAGAAAATATTAGATTATATGCTTATTAACCTGATAGTAGATTGATCTAAAAATGCAATATTAATCATAACACAAGCGAAATTCACGAAGCTTTCGTTGTGGGACTTCCATCGCACATCTTGATCCTAGAAGCTCGACCTCCCCTGCTCTCCTCAATTTAATGAATTTGCAGAAACAAAGTACCAAAAACCTTTTACATCTTTTACCTTTTGTTTGCTAAAATAGATGCAGAGTTTTCGTTTGCCAATAATTAGTATCATTAGCCCTGCGTGCGACCTCTTGCGTGAGTTGGTTGCTAAATGCTTTTAGAGATTATTCTCCCCATCCTTTCTTCTTACCATGTCTATCCTCCCTGGGAATTATATAAAAAAATTTTGCAACTGAGACCATGAGTTTGATTGATGCTAGAAACCGTTCTATACGGCTAAGATGGTGCTAAATAGTAGAAAGGAAATTAACGATATATAGAATTAGGTTGCATAAAGTGACCTCAATGTTTCCAATGATATTGAAGATTGATCATCGAATTGCTGCATCCACACTTGTGAGCAAGTAAGGTTATCAATAGTTTGTGGTTTTATACATTAATTTTTCCTTATTAGTCAAGTGATCAAAGGATTTGCATTGTCACATTTGTGGATTATACAATCCTACCTAACCTACCATCTATCATATTTATTGCTATGTGAATGACTTCAATGCAAAATATGCAAGTGTATCTACCAATAATGAGAATGACCAATTCATTGCCTATATATACAGTGATCACCTTTTAATGTGCCACACTCCAATATCTTTGTCCTCTTGTGCCACAATCTTGCCCCTCCTTCATATACAACCATCTGTATCACCGACTGATGAAGTTATCCCATCGACCTCTATATTATTTTCCTCAAAAAACCAATCGATGCATCTAGATTGTTATCCCTTGTCGTATAAAAAATACTCCTAACTTCAATAGGAGATGTGTCATCACGTGCTCCAACAATAAAAAGTCGGATCAGCGATTTATCAAAATAAACTATTCTCTTCTTTGTCTCAATCATAGGTATTAACCACCAAAAGTATCTTTCAGCTTAACTATCTTTGTCTAAATCCCATAGATATTACTTCCATGTGCATTATGGATGATTGATCTAACTTTCTTGCACTCAGCTATTGCAGCAATGGTTGCCTGTCTTGCTGATAACCTCAAGAGCTTGCCCGAGGACTACACCAATACAGCTGAAGCATCTCAAATTATAGCATGGCTCCTTCCTGCCATCATGAATAAGTTGGCCACACTTTGCCTCTGCTTATCTGACTTTAAATTCTCATTTCCTCAAATAGTAGACAGGATTGATAAAATAATTGGATTCTTATCCGTTCCTAAATAGAAATTTGGATGACCAAACGTAGCCCTAGGGGATTTCACTTGGACCTGCTGTTGGATCCATCATATCAGCAGATGAAGAGAGGTTGAGACCGGAAGATGTCAAGATTAGCTTGGCTGCCCATCAGTCGCCATCCTCTGCCGTAGCTCCTTGCCGCGCCCACAGCCAATTCTCCTCTCAGATCACCATCCATTGATGGAAGTGAACTTTGCACAGGTCGTGTGTCGTCTTGCCAATCTGCATCCAGACTCCATCTTCGATAAATAGATAAAGGAAGAGAACTTAGGGCCTCCTTTACGGTGAATACTTCCATTTTCAAGTATCATATGTGAAGTCGTATAAGAGCTCGGCATAGGGAGTGAGCTTCCTTAAATTTTTATGGTTGAGAAATGAATCTTCGTTACACGGGACATCCATCGGTCATGTCATATTATGTGCAGATCTCTTATATAGTTGGCTCTTAATTTTTTTCGCATTGCTAATGGAGCACGCGATCCGAATATCAAGCAATGGTCAAGTTAATCCTGTGATGGTCGCATGACCTCGAAGCAATGGCAAGCTTGGCATATCTGTTCTGTCATACATTTCTCTAAACAACAAAAATCCCACGTCCATCCTCTACTAATTATGTTGCTTCAAAGTCAAATAGATATTCCATAATATAGAACAAAAGAAAATTAAATAATTCGTGACTTCATTTTCTTGTTCAAGTTTGTATTATTTTGGTTATAGAATTAAGAAATCACCGCATTACACATGTACATTATTTGGAAACAGGACAAAGAATTCAAACGTGAAATTGAAGCAATTATGTTCATACGGAGTAATATATGCTAACTTAATCAACACTATAGATCATATCCTTCATCACTTATATTATGTAACAACGAAGACTCCAAATTTTAGTCATTTAGAACCTGATCTGTTGTTCATATTAGCACTATGAAGCAAGTGAAATACTAGTAGAACTAAAGACATTCATTTTTGCGTCATATAGTATGTACTAATTCCGTTTCAATGTCCGCAATTTGAATTTATGACTTTAAAGAATTAGAGTTACTATGAGGTGGATACTTCAAAGATTATCGTCATCTCTAATACATATAATCTTCCGTGAATGTCTCCATATTCATTTTGTCGACCTTTTATTTTAAAATATATATTTAGAATAGGAAAAATTGCTTTTACCATAATTAAGTAGCTAATAATTTTCCAATGTGTATAGGTAAGTTTCATAGAGAAAACACAAGCTATGCAACTTCAAACACAAGCTATCCCCAAACTGAAAATGTCAGGACTGCATTAACCATTGTATAGTAAGTTTAAGATCGATCGGGTAATTTCTTCTACAATCAGTAGTACAGCAAGCCCTAGACATTACTGTGTCTATTCCATTTTCGGCAATTTTCATAGTTGGCGAGGTAATAATGATTGATTTGACAGCATTGGCTGTGCTTCTAATTTTATGAGCTAAATTGATTCATGCAAGATCATCCACAATTGGCTTCATCCTGTTGTTAGCATTGCAGTAAAATCATAACTGAGATTCCCGTATAATTCAACTCGCTTAGATTGCATTTGGCTTAAATAGCGATGAATGTATTTAGGGGAAGTATCTTTGTCAGCATCCTAACCCTAGCTATAGTCATGCGCAATTGTAGAATGAGCTGTATTTTCTGCTTTAATTAGCTAAATTCGTAATTGCTGACATCTTCTTTTCAAATTTTCAGCAATCGAATTATGAAGCACAGTACCATAACATGAGACTCATATATACATTTACTGTCTGGCCAAAAATGTACATATGTAATGTTCAATGTCTGGTCCTCAATTCTCTGCTGTTTTGGATTCGTCTCTATACAATGAATGATTGATTTGGCACTCTGAGACATGAAAAACCCTATGTTTTTTTTGAATGATCGCATAGTTCCCCAAGTTTTGGTATCTCTATGTATTCAAACCCTTCACAAATTAAATCCTAAATAAAATCAAATTTGAACAGTAACATCTAACTAGCGAATTTCGGAATTTAGAATGTTGTCAATAGATAGGACAATGCAAATTGCGACCTGCTTGACTACTGGACTAAAAGTTTTTAGGAAGTTAACACACTGATTTAAGAATGCAAAATATCAATATTAGCATAAGTGAAATTTACAAAGCGTTCATCGTACACATTGATCCCAGAAACTCAGTCTCCCCGACTCTCCCCAATTCGATCAATCTGCAAACATAAAGTACCAAACACCTTTGACATCCTTTAGAAGAATATAATGGCCAAAGAAATTCTTAAATGTCCAACAGGGATAACTAAATATGTCCCGATCACAAGATATCTTTAGTTTTCGTTTGCTCAAAAAGATGTATAGTTTCCTTTTGCCAATATTTTGTTATATTAGCACTACATGCTATCTTTCGCGTAATTTTTTCGCTAGGTACTTTTGGAAAGTATGTTTCACCATCCTTTTATTCTTACCAAGTTCATCCTATCTTGGAACCATACCAAATAATATAAGTGAAGATCAACGAGTTTGATGGATGTTAGAAATCCTTTTGATTGACTAAGATGGTACTCATATAGTATTATTAACGATTTATGGCTCTTAGTTGCATAGCATTTTATTGGCGTGTCTAGTAGTGACATTGAATATTGATCATCAAATTGCCGCGTCCACAATTTCAATCAAGCAAAATAATTAATAATCTATGGTTCGACCATCGAATATTCCTTACAAGTCAAGTAATGAGCACGGGATTTGCAATGTCCCATTAGTGGATTATATAATTCCTACCTAACTTACCATTTATCATATTTCTTGGTATGGGAATAAATCGAGAGCAAAAAATGCAAGTGGATCCACTAATTAAGAGGGAGGCCCAATCTTTGACTATATATACAACTTTCATCTTTCAATGCTCTATGCCTAAATGTCTTATTCCCATCGAGCCACGATCTTATCAATGTCCCCGTTTACATCCATCTCTATCCAGAGACGATGAAGTCCCGTCGACTCCTAGAGTCTTTTCCTCAAGAAATTTACTGACGCAGCTAGATTGTTATTTATCGTTTCATCAAGGTTACGTTCCATCGTACGAAAAGCACTCCTAGTTTCGGTAGGAGATGCATAATCATGCCCTCCAAACCCAAACATGTCGGATCAGTGATTTATCAGAATAGAATACTTTCTCGACTTCAGCTGCGCCGAAGGTATGAATTTCCAAAAGCACTTCCCCGACTGGGAAATCAGATGTGCAAATAGGAAGACAAGAAGTTAATGGAAGTATAGAAGCCCAAAGGCATATGGCCAATGAAGAAAAAAATGAAGGTGATGATAAAAGGTTGTCGAGCAAGCCAAGTAGAGCAGCTTAGAAGAGGGAACGTGAGAGTAGTAGGCTGCGAGGAGATTTGAGTCTGAAGCAAATGTAAAGAGCGGCGAAATTTGAGTGGTAGACACGTCACACGGCCTGGGAGTACGAGGGAAGGAGGACGAGGAACTTCTTGGTTCTCTTTAATTTACTTCTCTTGTGGTCCTTTCTCCTTTTTTTTGTGCTATTATACAACTCCTAGAAAATGTATGGGACTACATTGACTCATTAACATTGAGTTACAGAAAATTTATTTTGCCCAGAGGAAGTTCTGGCATGATCGCTGTGAGTTGTTTGATTTTGCTTAGATGTGGTGCTGTGCGGACTCCGACCAAGATGGTGTCTTAGGTGGTCATCAGTTGAGTTTTCAGGATTGGATTCTAAGTGAAATACCCTGTGGTTTGGGGACACAAGCATGATACATGATAACATATCCTGTCCTATGAAAAGTAATGCGTAACCTGCCTTTGATCTTGTCCCAAACCAGACTAAGAGAGAACAAATGCTGGTGGATGAGTTGCAGATTTGCAGCTGTCGAGCAATCCTAACCCAGTCGTTATCGGGGATATAATGACAGAAAGACAATCGCACGCACCGGTTGCTTGAGATCTATATCATAGTCGGGCCTCAGTTGTCCAAATGGAGGCTTAGGAAAGAAACAAATCTAGCACAAGAGCAAAGGGCAAAACCTCCTTTGAATCCATCTCCTTAATGCCCATGCATAAGAAAACACACTAACACACATTCTTCTCTTAGCTGGCTATCGCTCTCTCATTTTGTTCAATCGTGTCCCTTTCACAACAGCACAAATCCTCTCCAGTATCATCTGACCTGTTTCTATTTCACCGAAATTTATTCGGGTAAATCTTGTCCACCTTATCTAGTCCAAGCAAAATCTCATATGAGCATTTGCCGAATGCTGAATAATATATAGAGCTTGTGCAATTTTTCTGTATGAACTCTCTCGCTAGCAAGCAAAGTTTAGACGCATGATTATGCGAAATCATATGCAGAACTTAAAAACCTTTATTCCAGCAACGTTCAGATCTTGCATGTGCGCTTCACCCAAAGTACCGTTGCCTATAGTGGCACCTACCTTGCAATTTCAAGCCCTATTAGAGAGTTCTATTGAAATCCCCGCTGTATCTTCAAGGCCAAGCAATGGCACAACTCATGCATCCTAGTCCATGGAAATTGCTGCAATAGCATTAGTGATCAAGTTCCACCCCTCTCTTGGGTTGAAAGGTGAAATCTGAAAACTAAAAGTGACAATTCACTCCCATCAGCTTAAGAAAGTTGGTCGCACAACACTGTAGAAACATAAGATTTTCTTATTTTACCACCTTTTGAGGTAATGGCAGCGTGAGTTCGACTGAGAATGTAAGAACCATGCATGATTGCTGTGCTTGAAAGAAAATATTGCCTCACATTCAATCTGATTTCACAACAGACAAACCACCTGTCTGAACACTAAATACAGAACAATATTAGCCTCGGTCTCATGTCCTCAAACAGTCATCATCATCACTTCACCAAAATTGATACGTCAAACTGTGACTTTGAAGGGGAAGAAAAAACATAACGCATTTGGAATTCGTAAGTTACAAGAACACAAAAGCAGAGGACACAGGAGAGCTTCTGAAAATTGGCATCAGGATGTGGGATGCCACTGCCTAACCCACTCTGTCAAGGTCCCTACATTCCTATCTATGTCGTCCACGGTGTCACTTTTCAATGCCAAAACAATGTCTTCAGGGTAGCTTTCCTTTGCCTCCTCCAGCAGTACTTGGAATATTTCACATTCTATGTTGTTTGAGAGCTTCGACCCAGAGTAACCTCTGACATATGAGAGAGACATTCCATGATAAAGTTATGCAGAGATATCAATTGAACGAGACTTCAGGTTAAAGAAAGTAAATCAAGTGAGCATTACCTCTTACTCAAGCGATCATAGAGGATAGAGTTGTCAGTTTGAAGCACGACGACGAGATCAAACCATCGCTCGGGGAAGAAGTCGCAGCCATGGTAATCCACAATGTTCCCACCTTGTTCCATCACATCCTCGAGCTCATCACATACCTAAAACCATATTACAAAACGAGCCTCCCATATCAATTACGACTCTGACAAGGCATTTACTGCAGTAGATCACTAAAGAGGTGCAAAGAGACCAATCGAGCGAGGATATGGTGACATAGAAGAAGTTACATTCTATAAAGGACAGAGGCAACTTCAAGAAGGTTTCACCACAAGTCCATCTGCACTCAACTGAAATTAGATCCACATCCTCAATATTCACAACAGGGCTAGAGTTCATCACTTAACCCCCAATCCAATACCTTCTCTGCTAACTTCCATCTCAATTCTTCTTAGAAAAGAAAAGAAAAGAAACTACCACATTAATTCATGGATAGCAGTTACTAAAACCAGATACAACAGCAATCGTATTCCAACGCCTAAAGAGATTGTGCTGACAAAATTCTGTTAGCTCTCTCACTCTAAATGCCAAACACTGTAGTGCTACTCATGACCACTTCAGCTTAGCCAGCGTCCAAAATTATCTGAATGAAACCATGCACTGGGAGGTTCATCCATTATATAGTTAGTGGGTCATCATCAAGAACTGTATCTCCACAAACAATGACGAATCCTAAAAGAGATTATGGCCATCGGCGGCGACACACACCCTAGAATCACTTCGCAGATCACTTTCAAAGAGCCATATAACTGCTATTCAAAACTTACCGCCCTTTCAACACCTATAAGAAAGATTGACCCCTTACGAATTCTCCAATTAAAGGTTCTGTATTCATAATCTCATTGCTACCTCAATTAACTGAAATTCCCCTCGTCTACGCCCTGCACAGGTTTGTCTTTGAATTTCACATAAACCCAGCTCAACACACAATTTAATTAAGAAATACGCAGCGCCGCGGAGAACCAAATCGATCGCCCACGTAAGGTTCTCAAGATAAGCGGCATGTATCCCGGAAACGAGTAAACCCGTCAGCGCAAACATACAGCCAAGCGAACGGCGGCGAGAAACCTCTAGGGTTTTCATTGCTCTCACCAGGTCCTCGTTGATGACGTGGCACTCGAGCTCATCGTCCCAGCCGTCGTGCAAGCCCTTTTCCCTGACCAGATCGCCGACGCCGACGTGGCGGAGCTGGGAGGCCTCGGCGAGGGCGGTCGCCGTCGTCGTCTTCCCCGTCCCGGGCGTGCCCGTGACGAGGATGTTGGGCTTCTTCCTGCCGCCATCCTTCGCCATATCCCTCTACCACCTTCAACTTTTCTTCTCTAGCAACCGAGAGCGAGAGCGAGAGCGAGAGCGAGAGAGAGACGCCTCTTCTCGTCTCCGAATACAAACACTTCAACGCAACTTCTGTAATTAAGGCCAGGAACAACTAAAAACCCCTAATCATATCCCTCATGATGTATTGACTTTAGATATTTTCTTTCATGATATCGAAATATTTAAGTTTACATGTACGAGACATATTTATCCTCAATGAAAGTTCTAAGACATGTTGTTTGATATGAAGTTCGCATGATTTGAATGAATCAAGTTAAATATTAACTAAAAAAATCATCATATAAAACTCTATTAGAGAATAAATGTGTCGTAATAATATAATTTTGGAGTTTCTTTTTTGTCACAAGGAAAAAAAAACGTACAATTGTCACAAAGAATATAGTTTGTAGTTTTTTAATGTTGCAAAAAAGTTCAAAGTAAACGTACGATAACATGTATAGTTAAGATTTTTTGTGACTTTCTCCGAGCATTTTTGAAAATAATTTTTCTGGAAAATTATAATATTTTTCGGCGTTTGTTTGTCAAAAACCGTTGGCTCGCCTGCCTTGAGCAAAATTTTTGTAAGGGTACAAATACTAACAAAAGCCTTAAATTTGTTATACGGATGCCAATTCAATCCTAAAATTTTTAATTTGGGTAATTTAGTGTTGAACCTTTTGATGGTTTGTTAATGTGATCCTTTCGATCAATTTTGACTGGCAATCGTCGTGGATGTCGATCGTCCGGCGTGGTACGATTGGTGTTGAAGTAGACAATTATTGCATTCTTTTTTTTTTCCTTCTTTCTCTGCCCCACATATGGTCGTGCTTCCCGGGAAAAAAAAGGCTGCCCTTAATGTCATAAACATCATATGCTATTGATGTGTAGTTTTCCATTTTAATGTCATCTTTTGATTAGAATATGCTGGCATCATACTTTCAAAATTACTACAATCAGATCATGAATGACAATGCCATAACATACAACTGATTCATACATTAATGTCTGCCCAAAAAAAAAAGAATACATCTGTCATGTTTGATGTCTAGATCTCAATTCTCTACTGCTTTGGGATTTTTCCTATAAGATGAATAATTGCTGTGGTACTCTAAAAGACATCGACAACCCTATCTTTCTCAATGATCGTATAGTTCTCAATGTACTACTATCTATAACAAATCAGATCCTTCACAAATTAAGTTGCAGATAATATTAGATTATATGCTTATTAATCTGATAGTACATTGATCTAAAAATGCAATATTAATAATAACATAAGCGAAATTCACAAAGCTTTCGTTGGGGACTTCCATCGCACATCTTGATCCTAGAAGCTCGACCTCCCCTGCTCTCCTCAATTTAATGAATTTGCAGAAACAAAGTACCAAAAACCTTTTACAACTTTTACCTTTTGTTTGCTAAAATAGATGCAGAGTTTTATTTTGCCAATAATTAGTATCATTAGCCCTGCGTGCGACCTCTTGCGTGAGTTGGTTGCTAAATGCTTTTAGAGATTATTCTCCCCATCCTTTCTTCTTACCATGTCTATCCTCCCTGGGAACCATAAAAAAAAAAAAAGTTTACAACTGAGACCAATGAGTTTGATTGATGCTAGAAAGCCTTCTAAACGGCTAAGATGGTGCTTATATAGTAGAAAAGAAATTAACAATATATAGAATTAGGTTGCATATAGTGACCTCAACGTTTCCAATGATATTGAATATCGATCATCAAATTACCGCATCCACACTTGTGAGCAAGTAAGGTCATCAATAGTCTGTGGTTTTATACATTGATTTTTCCTTATTAGTCAAGTGATCAAAGGATTTGCATTGTCACATTTGTGGATTATACAATTCTACCTAACCTACTATCTATCATATTTCTTGCCATGGAATTTCTTCAATGCTATGCAGGTGTATCTTCCAATAATGAGAAAGGCCAGTTAATTGCCTATTTATTCAGCTATCACCCTTTGATGTGCCACAACCCAAGATCTTTGTCCTCTTGAGCCACAATCTTGCCCCTCCTTCATATACAACCATCTCTATCACTGACTCTGTCTGATGAAGTTATCCCATCGACCTGTATAGTCTTTTCCTCAAGAAACCAATCGATGAATCTAGATTGTTATCCCTTATTTCATGCAAATATTACGGTTCATCGTACAAAAAACACTCCTAACTTCAATAGGAGATGTGTCATCATGTGCTCCAACAATAAAAAGTCGGATCGGCGATTTATCAAAATAAGCTATTCGCATCTCTGTCTCAGTCATAGGTATTACCCGCCAAAAGTATCTTTAAGGTTAACTGTCTAAATCCCATAGATATCACTTCAATGTGCATTTTGGATGATTAATCTAACTTTCTTGCACTCAGCTATTGCAGCAATGGTTGCCTGTCTTGTTGATTAAGAGCTTGCCCGAAGACTATATCGGAGGAAGGAAGCTTCAAGAATAATTTTGGCTGCCTTTATATGGTAGTCCGAATAAAAGTCATGATATGATATGTTTTATCATATTATGTCTTTTATAGTTGTCCAGAATAGGATAATGGGAGGTAATGACCTGGATAAAATAATTTCAAGAGGCTGAGAAACTTGGACGACCAAATGTAGTCCTAGGGGATTTCACTTGGACACTCTGTCGGACCCATCATATTAGCAGATGAAGAGAGAGGAAGAGACCGGAAGATTTCAAGATTAGCTTGGCTGCCCAGCAGTCGCCAACCTCCGCCGTAGCTCCTTGCCGCGCCCACAGCCAATTCTCCTCTCAGATCACCATCCATTGATGGAAGTGAACTTTGCACAGGTCGTGTGCCGTCTCGCCAATCTGCAACCAGACTCCATCTTCGGTGGATAGATAAAGGAAGAGAACTTAGGGCCTCCTTTACGGTGAATACTTCCATTTTCAAGTATCATATGTGAAGTCGTATAAGAGCTGGGCATAGGGAGTGAGCTTCCCTTAAATTTTTATGGTTGAGAAATGAATCTTTGTTACACGGGACATCCATCGGTCATTACATATTATGTGCAGATCTCTTATATAGTTGGCTCTTAATTTTTTTCGCATTGCTAATGAAGTACGTGATCCGAATATCAAGCAATGGTCAAGTTAATCCTGTGATGGTAGCATGACCTCGAAGCAATGGCAAGCTTGGCATATCTGTTCTGTCATACTTTTCTCTAAATAACAAAAATCCCACGTCGATCTTCTACTAATTATGTTGCTTCAAAGTCAAATAGATATTCCATAATATAGAACAAAAGAAAATTCAATAATTCGTGACTTCATTTTTCTTGTTCAAGTTTGTATTAATTTGGTTATAGAATTAAGAAATCACCGAGTTACACAGGTACATCATTTGGAAACAGGACAAAGAATTTAAACGGGAAATTGAAGCAATTATTTTCATACGAACTGAGTAATATATGCTAACTTAATCAACACTATAGACCATATCCTTCATCACTTATATTACGTAACAGCGAAGACTCCCAAATTTTAGTCATTTAGAACATGATCTGTTGTTCATATTAGCACTATGAAGCAAGTGTAATACTAGTAGAACTAAAAACATTATTTTTCCATCATATACCGTTTCAATGTCCACAATTTGATTTTATGACTTTAAAAAATTAGAGTTACTATGAGGTGGATACTTCAGAGATTATCGTCATCTCTAATACATATAATCTTCCGCGAATGTCTCCATATTCATTTTGTCAACCTTTATTTTAAAATATATATTTAGAATAGGAAAATTTGCTTTTACCATAATTAAGTAGCTAATAACTTTCCAATGTGTATTGGTAAGTTTCGTAGAGAAAACACAAGCTATCCCCAAATTGAAAATGTCAGGACTGTATTGATAGTTGTATAGTAAGTTTAAGACTGATTGGGTAATTTCTTCTACAATAGTAATACAGCAAGCCCTAGACATTTTATGTGTCTATTCCATTTTCGGCAATTTTCATAGTTGGCGAGCTTATAATGATTAATTTGACAGTATCGGCTGTGCTTCTAATTTTATGAGCTAAATTGATTCATGCAAGATCATCCACAATTAGCTTCATCCTGTCGTTAGCATTGCAGTAAAATAATAACTGAGATTCCCGTATAATTCAACTCGCTGAGATTGCATTTGGCTTAAATAGCGATGAATGTATTTAGGGGAAGTATCTTTGTCAGCATCCTAACCCTATAGTCATGCGCAATTGTAGAATGAGCTGTATTTTCTGCTTTAATTAGCTAAATTCGTTATTACTGGCATCTTCTTTTCAAATTTTCAGAAATCGAATCATGAAGCACAGTGCCATAACTTGAGACCCATTCATACATTTACTGTCTGGCCAAAAAAGTACATATGTAATGTTCAATGTTTGGTCTTCAATTCTCTGCTGTTTTGTATTTGTTGCTATACGATGAATGATTGATTTGGCACTCTGAAAGACATGAACAACCCTATGTTTTTTTGAATGATCGCATAGTTCCCCAAGTTTTGGTATCTCTATGTATTCAAACCCTTCACAAATTAAATCCCAAATAAAATCAAATTTGAACAGTAACATCTAACTAGCAAATTTCGGAATTGGGGAACAGTAACAATAGATAGGACAATGCAAATTGCGACCTGCTTGACTACCGGACTAAAAATTTCTAGGAAGTCAACCCCTCCTCTTGATGAAAGCCTTTTGCAACAAGTCGAGCTTTTAATGGATCAAGTGAACTATCTGCATGCAACTTAGCCTTGTACACCCATTTACATCACCAACCACATTTATCAACGGCTCACGAGGAACAAGTTCTCATGTTTTGTTGAAGAGCATCCGATGCTTCAAGCATAGTAGCTTTCCCACCAAGATGTTTCAAGGCCGAATGGATAGTGCATGGCTCAGGAGGGATAGATGATACTACTCTATTAGCATCCCTGGTATTTAACTTTGAGATGCCAGCCTTCGAATGTGTAACTATAAAATGCATGGAGGATGTGGAAGCTTCACATTGAGATTGAACTAAACATTCGCTTCCCGATGGTTGTGGCACATAATTAGAGAGAGTCGTAGATGAAGCATTTGAGTCTAGTTCTATTTCAGCAAATGGACGTGCTTGTTTGCTCGTATATTTGAGGGAACAACCATTTTGACCAACTTCTAGAATAGGTTGAGGCATTTATTTGTGATAAGCTTAAAGTTGAACTCTATTGCAATATCTTCCCCCAGTCATAACGGTAACCTAAGAAAAAGAGACAAAAGGAAAAAAAAAATGCTCATAAAAAATAACTTGGCGAGATATATAAGCATGACTAGGGAGTGATGAATATAGCAATAACCTTTGTGTTTTTCATTGTATCCAAAAAATACACAAGGCAAATAACGCTTGTCAAATTTGTTCATTGTGTAGTTACGTAAATATGGATAACAACACGAGAGCCAACACTCAGAATAATGAGTAATCGGGGTTCTTCTTGAATAAGACCAAGCATGAACTTTAATTGCCCAAAACAGTTAAAGGAAGCCAATTTATCAAATAATTCATTGTTGTAAATGCTTCCACCCAATAGTTGAGTGGCTTAGCAAGCCCAAGTTAAATGATATGTCTATGTTTTCTCTCAGCAACACCATTCTACTCTGTTGTACCTGGACAAGAGAGTTGTTGTTGCATGCTGCATTCACAAAGATGTGTGAGAAAATTATTGCTCATATATTCACCTTATCCATCAAATTAAAAAACTTTAATTTTCCCATCAAGCTTATTTTCAACCAAATCTGGAAAGATAGGAAAATTTCAAAGAAATCCGATTTTCACATTGATGGATACAACCAACAATATCTGGAGAAATAAAATCTTAAATAGAATCAAAATATATGCTTATGCAACCTTAGAGAACACAATGATTTAAGAATGCAAAATATCAATATTAGCATAAGTGAAATTTACAAAGCGTTCATCGTGCACATTGATCCCAGAAACTCAGTCTCCCCGATTCTTCCCAATTCGATCAATCTGCAAACATAAAGTACCAAACACCTTTGACATCCTTTAGAAGAATATAATGGCCAAAGAAATTCTTAAATGTCCAACAGGGATAACTAAATATGTCCCGATCACAAGATATCTTTAGTTTTCGTTTGCTCAAAAAGATGTATAGTTTCCTTTTGCCAATATTTTGTTATATTAGCACTGCGTGCTATCTTTCGCATAATTTTGTCGCTAGGTACTTTTGGAAGGTATGTTTCACCATCCTTTTGTTCTTACCAAGTTCATCCTATCTTGGAACCATACCAAATAATATAAGTGAAGATCAACGAGTTTGATGAATGTTAGAAATCCTTTTGATTGACTAAGACAATACTTATATAGTAGTATTAACGATTTACGGCTCTGAGCTGCATAGCATTTTATTGGCGCGTCCAGTAGTGACATTAAATATCGATCATCAGATTGCCGCTTCCGCAATTTCAATCAAGCAAAATAATTAATAGTCTATGGTTCGACCATCGAATATTCCTTACAAGTCAAGTAATGAGTACGGGATTTGAAATGTCAATTATATAATTCCTACCTAACCTACCATTTATCATATTTCTTGATATGGGAATAAATCGAGAGCAAAAGATGCAGGTGGATCCACTAATAAAGAGGGAGGCCCAATCTTTGACTATATATAAAACTCTCATCTTTCAATGCTCTACGCCTAAATGTCTTATTCCTATCGAGCCACGATCTTATCAATATCCTCGTTTACATCCATCTCTATCCACAGATGATGAAGTCCCGTCGACTCCTAGAGTCTTTTCCTCAAGAGATTTACTGACGCATCTAGATTGTTATCCTTTGTTTCATCAAAGTAACGTTCCATCGTATGAAAAGCACTCCTAGTTTCAGTAGGAGATGCATAATCATGCCCTCCGAACCCGAACATGTCGGATCAGTGATTTATCAGAATAGAATGCTTTCTTGACTTCAGCTGCGCCGAAGGTATGAATTTCCAAAAGCGACACCATTTAGCTTAACCATCTTTGCCGTGATCCAACTAAATATCAGTCCTGCGTGTAAATCAGATGAATGATCTAACTTCCCATCGCTAACTTATTGCAGATTGGGCGACTCTTTTGGATATACAACATCAGGAGATAACCTTGCCTTGTGGGTGCATCTGACAATGAAGTTGGACATTATTCATCAAATTCCCACGTCCACAGAGTATTACCATCAATAAAGTTGTAATTCGATACAGCAATAATGTGTGATTTGATACGTTCATTTTCAAGTACCAAATGTTAGATCATATAAGGGCTTAGAGTAAGCAGGGGCCTTCTCTTAATTTTTTGGCCGCTGAGAAATGAACTTTTGTTATACAGAGTATACATCTGTTTTCCCGTATACTATGCAAAACCTCGATATGATTAGTTCTAGTTCTTTCCCATGTTGCTAATGAAATATATGATATTAATCTTGGGTGATGATGAAGTTAATCCCACGACAGTAATCGTGATCCCGTTGTCATAAGCAACTTCGGTAAAGCCATAAATAAGATTCTTATGAAATTCAACTCGTTTGTATTTTATTTGACTTAATTTTGTGACGGTTTTATTCAGGAAAAAAATCTCTTGATCGGCATCCTAACCCTACAACTCTGGTCAATCGTAGCATGAGCTGTATATTCTGCTTAAATTAGTTGAATTTGTATGTGCTGGCATCTTCCTCTCGAAACTCCAGCACTCAAATCATGAATAAAATTACCATAACATGGGACTCATTCATACATTTGATGTCTGGCCAAAAAAGTACTGATGTAATTTTCGATATCTAGCCCTCAGTCCTTGTTGCTTTGGAATCGCTTCTATATGATGAACAATAATTAATTTGGTACTCTAAAAAGACATCAACCACCGTGTCTTTTTCAATGATAGCATAGTTCTTGATTCTGATGTGCTTAAACCTGTTAAAGCTATTGTTCCTAAGGCTCCTGAGGCTCCTGAGGATAACATGAAGTCAAGTAATGTGGCAATGTGTTCAGCTGATAGATGTGCAGATCACAATCATCATCACATTAGTGTAAAGACGTATACAAGAGCTCTAGATGAAACAAGTCGAGAGTAGTACATACAAATGTATAGTATACAGCTGGCATTAGTTTGATTAGCTGGAAATCGGTTGTACTAGTTGTAATAGAGTTTAGTTTGTTAGAGTACATTCAGTTACAGATTCCATTGTATAAGAACAGAAGTTGATATCATGAATACCATGGCCTTCAGATGAATTTCTTCTATATGCGACTTCTCTGTTCTTCGTCTCTATTTCTCTGCTTCATCCTCAATCTTCGTTTTTAGAGAAATTCTCATGGTATCAGAGCTCCTTCTCTGAAAGGCCTAGAACAGTCGCAATGGCAGCAAGAGTATCAAAATTTCCTTTTCCCATACATGTGAATATTGGGAACTTTGTTACTATCAAGTTAGCAGAAGATAACTTCTTACTCTGGGAAGCACAATTCCAGAGATTTTTGAAGAGCCAAGATCTCATTGGATTCATCAATGGTGAAGTCGTATCACCATCAAAGTCAGCAGTTATCGAAGTAGAAGGTAGAGAAGTTGAAACACAAAATGAAGAGTATATGGATTGGATGCGAACAGACTAGCTGATCTCCTCATGGATAAGTGGAGCGGTTTCAGAGAATGTCTTAAGTCTTATCATTGGCCTTGAAACATCACATGAGTTATGGTATACTTTATGTAATTGCTTTAGTCAGAGATATGTGGCTAGAGAATTTGAATTGCGAGGTAAACTGCAAGCATGTAGAAAAAGAGATAGAGTGCTCTCTGAGTATCTAAGAGAATTCAAGCTTATCTGTGATCAGCTTAATGCGATTGGTAGACCAGTTGATGAGATTACAAAGGTATTTGGTGTGTTAGAGGGTCTAGGTTCTGATTATGAGACTTTCAGAACCACAATCTATTGTATAAGACCACAACCTGACTATGATGAGGTAATATCGCAGCTTGAACGATTTGATGCAAGATTACAGAATTACACTTCAAGTCATTATAATCAGAATATGGCTTACTATGGACAACGAACTACTGAAGGTAACCAGAGAACTGGAGAATTTACTTTACAGTTCAAGAATGAGTTAAACTCTCCTGACTATGCATTTGTAAGTCAAAGAGAGAGTAATCAGATATATAGAGGAAGAGGTGGAAGGAGTTTTAGTAAAGGCCGAGGGTTTAATAGAGGTCTTAATGGTGGATATTTAGGAAGAGGTCTGAGTTATAAGCAGTTTCATCAAAATAGTGAAACACAAATGGCTCAGCCACAGGGTAATTTCATTCCAAATCAAGGTTTTAAACCTTATACGAATTCACCACAAAGATATTCAAATGTCAGAAACTATCCTATTGCTGAGAACAAGAATTTTCAACAAGATAGATCAGTTGAAGCTGTGAGAATAACATGTCAGACATGTAAACGCCCTGGTCATGAGGCTGTAAGATGTTGGTATAGATTTGACAATTCTTATCAGAATGATGATTTACCAACTGCATTAGCTGCAATGCACCTGGAGAGTTCAAGTGGAAATGAATGGTACCCTGACACCGGGGCCACGACACACATCACTAGTGCAAGTACGGGTATTACTCATAAACTCTCAAAATATTATGGCCCTGATAGTGTAATGATAGGAGATGGTTCATATCTTCCAATCACATACACTGGTGATGCTTTGCTTAATACTGAACTTGGTCCATTACCATTGCATAATATCTTAGTAGTACCAGATATTACGAAAAATTTGTTGTCAGTTTCAAAGTTAACTGATGATTACCCGTGTTCTTTCATCTACTGGGTTGATGCTTTCCGTACTGCCAATTATATTATCAATCTTCTTCCATCATCCCTCTTGCACTCAGACAGTCCACATAGCACACTGTTTGAACAACAACCAAGATATGACTTTCTTAGAGTATTTGGTTGTGCCTGTTTTCCTTGCCTAAGGCCATATACTCGACATAAATTTGACCCACGATCACTAACCTGTGTGTTCCTTGGGTATAGTGAAAAACACAAAGGGTACAGATGCCTTGTACCCACTGATGGCAGAGTCTTCATCAGTAGACATGTCACTTTCGATGAAGAATTATTTCCTTTTGCCAAACGGCTAAGTCCTCACTTTCCTTCTCTTACAGTCTTATATAAGAAATGGATTCAAGAGGTACAATTTTTTACTTGTCCTAGTATGTCTGTTAGTACTTCCCCTCCATCATAGAGAAGAATTGATTCTTCTAGTTTTTTGTATGATACAAGTAATACTTCTGTACAATCCAGAGACATGTCACATATGTCCTCAGCTGCATTACAATCTCTTGAGTCGCAGCCTTGTCCTTCAGTTTCTCCAAACTTGTCTATATCTCCAGTCTCTTCTCATTCTACTAGAGTTTCTCAGTCTTCACAAAGAGTCCAATCAATTCATCCTATGCAAACCAGACACAAGTCAGGCATTATTAAGCCTAATCCTAAATATGCTTGTTTGGCTCAATACTCAGTTCTTACAGAACCAAAAAGTGTCAAAGAAGCATTGACACATGAAGTTTGGTATGCAGCTATGAAGGATGAAATGGATGCTTTGTATCAAAACCAAACATGGAGTCTAGTTGACAGAACTGATCAAATGAATGTTGTTGGGTGCAAATGAGTCTTTAAGACCAAGTTAGCTGCTGATGGTAGCTTAGACAAACTTAAAGCACGCCTTGTTGCTAAAGGCTTTCATCAGGAGTTGATTTTCTTGAAACATTCAGTCCTGTTATTCAACAAGCTACCACACGCATTGTTCTGTCCATAGCTATGGTTAATCACTGGCCATTGCATCAGCTAGATGTAAAGAATGCTTTCTTGCATGGTACTTTGAATGAGCAGATTTATATGGAACAACCCCCTGGATTCACTGATCATCCTCACCAGGTGTGTTTACTTCATAAATCTCTTTATGGCTTAAAACAGGCACCTCGAGCACGGTTTGAGGAATTTAGTCATTTTCTCTTGGAGCTTGGTTTCTTTTGCAGTTCTACTGATCCTTCCCTTTTTATTCTCCATCAAGCTAAACATACAATTCTCCTCCTCTTGTATGTTGATGATATTGTTCTTGCTGGTGATTCTCCAGAATTGATTTCTCAGTTAATCAAGTCTCTTAGATCTACTTTTTCTATGAAGGACTTAGGCCAATTGCATTATTTTCTTGGCATAGAGGTTACCTACTCTCCAGACAAGTTGTTTCTTTGTCAAACTAAGTATGCCATCAATCTTTTGACCCGTGCCAATATGACATCTTGTAAACCAATCTCTACTCCTCTGGCTCTCAAGTCTACTCCTCTGATTGGTGATGCTGCTTTATTCCATAATCCTTTTGCATATCGAAGTTTAGTTGGTGGCCTACAATATCTTACAATCACCAGACCTGATATTTCTTTTGCTACTAATCTCTTATGCCAAAAGATGCATAGTCCAACCATTGGTGACTTCTCTCAATTAAAGAGGGTTCTTAGATATGTTAAAGGTACTGCTCATTTGGGGTTGTTCATTCACTCGAGGAGCTCTCTTCAATTGTATGGTTATTCCGATGCAGACTGGGCTGGCTATGGTATTACAAGACGTTTTACTACAGGTTATTGTACTTTCCTTGGTTCCAATCTTATATCTTGGTCTTCCAAGAGACAACATATTGTTTCTCGTTCTTCAACAGAGGCAGAGTATAGAGCTCTAGCATCCACCACAGCTGAGCTCACTTGGATTGCATTTGTACTTCGAGATATTGGTGTTCCTCTGTCTAATCCTACCACATTATTTTGTGATAAGTAGTTAGCCATATCACTTACATCGAATCCTATTCTACATGCTCGTACTAAACATATTGAAATCGACTATCACTTCGTCCGTGAGAAAGTGTCTCTGGGAATGCTTCGTCTTAGATATGTTCCCAGCTCTTATCAAATTGCTGATATCTTTACTAAATCCTTATCAAGACCTGTTCATTCTTTCCTTCGGATCAAACTGGGTTTAGGTTCCTCACCAAAGCCCAGTTTGAGGGGGGATGTTAAAGCTATTGTTCCTAAGGCTCCTGAGGCTCCTGAGGATAACATGAAGTCAAGTAATGTGGCAATGTGTTCAGCTGATAGATGTGCAAATCACAATCATCATCACATTGGTATAAAGACGTATACAAGAGCTCCAGATACAACAAGTCGAGAGTAGTACATACAAATGTATAGTATACAGCTGGCATTAGTTTGATTAGCTGGAAATCGGTTGTACTAGTTGTAATAGAGTTTAGTTTGTTAGAGTACATTCAGTTACAGATTCCAGTGTATAAGAACAGAAGTTGATATCATGAATACCATGGCCTTCAGATGAATTTCTTCTATATGCGACTTCTCTGTTCTTCTTCTCTGTTTCTCTACTTCATCCTCAATCTTCGTTTTTAGAGAAATTCTCAAAACCGGCTCAATTAAAGCTTAGAATCTCCCTTCTTCTTTGGCTAAATTTTCTGGTCCACTTATTGGCTCAATCCATATAATTTAATTATGTACAAAACCTCTAATTAAGTTCTGGTCCGATCAAAACGCGATTTTATGAGCCTGCCTATTGATGCAAAACGCTTCTAACAATTATATGCAATTTAGCTAATAATTTTGTTTTGGAATCATAATTGATCCCTAATTTTTATGCAACAAATGATTAACTAGGTCGCCAAAATTTAAATGTCAATATAAGTGATTCGTTTGGCTGTCTGCTATCATTTAAGTATTGATTTTTTCCCTATCAACTCAATTTTGTCACTATTTATCAATAAATTATCAACTCTAGCATTACAAATTCTAATTGGTCCATCATTAAATCTTACCAACCAAATAGATTTCTCCCCATCTATTTCTCCTCAACTGTTCTCTATTCTCCCCCATTTCTTTTCTTACCATTTTCACGGCCACATATGATATACCAATTTTCAGATGTAAACTTTTTCCAATTGTTTGCCCAAACTTCATTATTTAACATTTCCATTTAAAAGGAAGAAAAATACATCTTTTTTATCTTCAGATTGCTAAAAAGAAAACTCTGCATCACTAGAGAACTCAATTCTATAGCATAAACGACTTATCACAAGACGGGTAAATATTGAAATTTTAAGGGCAAAGCAAACGTTACTAGTAAATGTTCCATTTTTAATAAAACCAACAACTAAAAATATGTTAACATATAAAAATTGAAACTAGAAAGTTCGATAAAAATAAAAAAATTATCCAAGTTAGATCTCTTCGGAGCAATGACCAAACATTGGAAGAGATAAAAGTACTTGAAATGGGCGATTATTCCTGACATCTTGCGATTGGCATCATTGATTTTTTCCAAACCTTATGACAGAGGAAAATAATATTCGTATACACCCTTCAGTAAGTAATGTGTGAAAGAACTTGAAATCCTAGGTCATTCATTATCAGTGTATTGTGAAAAATCATAGGTAGTGTGGGATTGATATTTTGGATCGTTGAGGTATGACTTCATTTCCCGAGGGAAGATATGCTTTTGAGAGGGTGCTTTATAAAATGTCATTCAAATTATTTCTCACTCTTTCAGCTAACTTGCTGGTCAATGATAAGAATGACAACTATTTATGCTAGAAATGACTTTGTCTTCTTATAAATCCCCAGCTTACTGGGTTGGATTTGGAGGAGAGGAAGTGTTGTTCAAGGATCAGCTACGCTTATCCTTCAATAAGGAGAAAGCCATTCACCTATAACGCCGTGACAAGGAGGATGTGTCCAGCGAGTTAGGTGGAAACACCACGGCCTTCCTCCTTGTCTGGTCATGGAGAAACTTTCTCCCTTTCTTTTCCCTTTCATATTTCCTTTCTCATGGTGACTCGCGCAGTACCATAAGCCCTTGTATAAACACTTTCTTTATCCAACATGAATATATGTCCCGACTGAGGAAAAAGACAGAAGAATAGATTTCCTTGAGTAATTTTTGTCTATTCTGGTATATGCAAAACTATGAGATGTATCTTCAAATTTAGAAGAGAAGACTGTTAATCACTCTCAGAACTGCATACTCAATGATCCGCTTGTTCTCTTCAGAAGAAAAGCGACTTCTTGTATCTTAGTGAGTCAATTGGTGTTGGTCAAATTATAATGCCGAGATAATTGGAGTTATCATGAAAAGAAAAGCTATTGAAATATTGCTAAATTATATGTCAAATTATAGATCCCACATTGCGGTAGGGCCTGCACCATCTATTGGCGTCGCTATTTTGTTCCTACATTTTACCTTTATATGGCACCGACCACCATGTCAATTTTAGTTATTAGATGAAGCTCTATTGTTGATTTTGAAAATGACAAAACTTAATGATAATACTTGAAGTCAAATACAAGTTATCTCTGAAGATGATAAAAGTTGTGGCCAGACATTGTACTGTATGTAGTTGCCAGATATTGTATCGTCTGGAGAGGCCATACATTGTATTGTCTGGAGATGCCAGACAGAGTAATGTCTGTCAGACAAAGTGTCGTCTAGAGTAACAGACTCAGTGAAGTCTAGGAAGTCAAATGATAACGACTTTCTGAGTAAGATGGTATTCTTACGATGTTGATACTCGTGGATTTCAAACAACATATTAACGGATTAACAAGATTGATTATTCTCATCAAGATTATAAAGATTATTATTGACATATATTGGATTCTCTGAAGATCGGGTAAATATGGCAAGTATTCACTTATGAAAACCAAGATCTTAATTGTATGGGCGACCGGGATTGACAGGCTCTTATCACGATCTGAAGATTGCTTGAAATTTTCCTAATTGATTCTGTCCAACGGGTTGATTGGATGAATTCCTTTGGAAGGTGCCAACGGTCATATTGGCATGAAGGAGTATTTAAGAGAGATATTTTAAGTATTTCAAAGAGACGCTAATGAGAGTATAATTCCAAAGTTTAGAACTGTTCATTTACAGTATACTTACATTGTAAACAAAAAAGTGTAATACATACTTGATTTGTGAGAGCAGAAAACTCTGTGAAGTCTTGGACCTGATGTCACGCCCCGATTCAAGGGGGACGAAGCAATGTCTTCAGGATCCAAAATATACACTTCGCTCCATGAAATAAGATACCGGTACTTCCATAAAAATCACAAGTCGACGTCCAAATACAAAAGAGGTAAGACGAAATGGTAAATCCTAACATCAGTCTAAGGACACAACGTCGCACAGCTATACGATAAAATGAAATAAGAAAAACGCGACTAGGGGAAGGGAGGGCGAGTACTAGCCCTAAGGGGTAGTCGCCAACTTAGGCCAAGTCCGCTCCAGCTGCAGCTCCCAGTCCAGGCCCTCCAGATGCTCCAGCTCCACTGGTCCCTGAACTTCCTCCCCGTAAAGGTCCTCCTCCATAGGCTCCTCCTCCACTGACTGGTCCTCCGAGTCTGAGAGTTTCGGGTCCATGCTGGGGTCCTGGGATGGTGGGGTGGTGGGATGAGATTCAACTATCTCAGTGAACGAACCCTAACCTTTGATTAGGAATACCCCTGTCCTAGGGTCCCTGGTCGTCCCTCCCCACTCTCAAGTCTCTGTAGCCTAAGTGGAACACCTCACATACCAATCCCCGGTTATCACAGAGAACACACAACCCATGCCAAGCCTAGGGCTCCCTACCTCTAGTTATCTGCACTGAGAGTTACTAGAAGGTCCGAAGGGGTCTTAGGGTTTTCAGGGGACAGGTCAGCTGACTGGTAGGGGATCTAAACAACACTATTCACGAAAATATAATAGCATAACTAATAATTAAATGCAATTCTAAAATAATTAAATGTAATTTCTAAAGTAATTAAATAATTAAATGAAATTAAGATCTACAAGCTTAATAATAAATAAAGCGTAAATAAATAAACTTTACAACATTTTGGTGTCCAACCACACCACTCTTGACCCGATGGGTCTGACCCCTCGCGGGTCCCGAGAACATACGAAGGCATTTCTCGTATCGCGTGAGATGCCAAGCCCTAATCATAACTAAACCATCGAAAGGTTTATCATCCATTGACTAACCAAATACAACTAATGGTCTAATCGATCGGCATATAAGCTATGCAATTTCAAGATTCTAACCATTCTACTTGCTCTAGCCGTTCTACCCGATTTCTACTAAAACAGTGAATACGCCTAATAAAAAGTTAGAATCCACTCACCTCAAATTGCGTCTTCAAGCGACTGATGTCGGTCCGCGAATTTTCCTCATTTTCTTCCCCTTTTCCTTTTCTTTTTCCGTCTCCCATTTTCTTCTCTCCTTCTCTATTTCTCCTTTCTTTTCCCTTTTTCTTTTCTTTTTTTTTTTCTTTTCTTTTCTTCCTTCTTTTTTTTTCTTTTTTTTTCTTTTCTTCCTTCTTTTTTTTTTTTTTCTTCTTGGGCTGAGTTGGGCCGACCAAGGCCCACCAAGTTTGGGCTTAAGCCTCAAAGGAGTGACCCACACCCATGGGACTCCGGCGAAGCTCCGGCGATGGCGCCGGCGAAACTCCGGCGACTTTTCCGGCGAGGGTCCGACGGGTCGACCGGACCACAGGATGAGCGGGCCAAGCGCCCAGGCGGCTGGATCTGGGCCAAGTAGGCCCGGACGTGGTCGGTCTTGGTGGCCAAACCGGACTGGAGGGCGTCCGTGGCCGAGGGGAAAACGGCGAGGGGGACTTCGGCGGGCTGGAGAGGAGCTGGCCGACGGTTGAATGGCGGCGGCAGCCTTCCAATGAGGTTCCCGAGGACGGCTCTCACGGTCGAGGATGGCTGGTCGGCGACTCCAACGACGCTGCCTCCGAGCCAAGCCATGACGACGACAACGGGAAAATGGACGAATGGCGAAGGACGAACGAATGGTGGCGAGCTGCGGCGGCTGAGCTGGGGCGGAGCTTGAGCGGCCGACGACGCGGCACGGAGGAGCAGCCACATTCGATCGACCACCAAAGGCCAGAGGAAGAAAATGAAGAAGAAGGAAGAAGAAGGAAGAAGACGGAGAAGAAGACCGAAGGGGGAAGAGAAAAGGGAGAGAGAGAGTGATAGATGGGATGGGGGACAAGTCTGCAGGGGGAGGCGTGTGCAGGTGGAGAAAGAGGAGAAAGAAAAGTCAAAGTAGAAGGGGGGAAAAGGGGGGGCTTCGGCGCGTGAGGAAGGGGGAAGGAGAGAGAGAGAAGTGGGTCATGACAATCTACCCCCCTTAAAAGAATTTCGTCCCCGAAATTCATCTAATGTAATATCTGATGATCTAACTTATAGAATCATCACCCGGACCGGTCTCCCCAACTTACGACGCTAAGTCGTTCTCCTCGAATTCTTCAAAATTCAAGACTGAGGACAAACGTAGTCCCCACTTTGCAGTCTTGGCTTTTTAGGTGTAGCCGTGACTCTCCCTCAAAAACATCACTAAGGATTCTTTTGTCAATGCGGTTTCTTCTCAGTTGGTCTCTCTACTGACACACTAACACTGTTGCTAGGAGATTTTGGCAACCTTCCTCTAGTAGTTATCCTACATCGAGGGAAAGCTAACAACATCTAGAGTCCATCACGCTTTCTCTGCGCCACTCTGATCAAATATGTCCGAAAATTCTCACGCCATGAGGATTTACCCCAGGATAGTCTCTCTTGATTATGACACTTAGTCATCAATCTTATATTCCTCAGAACCTTACCTAAGGGACAACTTCTATCCATGATCCCTCAGTCTTAACTCTTGTTTTATCTTCTCTAGACGAGGTGTTCCTATCATAGATGACACCTTGAAGACAATGTGGCTTCCCATTTTGCACTGTCCAAAGCTTTATATTTCTTGTTCGCAAGACTCTGTAGACCAATCATAAGAAAATGAATCGGTTCGATCAGTCCCTTTGATATGACCCCACTTGTATTACGACCTCACTCCTTGGCAGATTTGTCACAAAATCCGCAGTGACGTATTCTCATTTCCATTTGGGAATCTCCAAGATTTTAGTAGGCCTCCTAGCTTACCAAGCTAAGCCTTCACTGGTTGATGATCAGGCATCTCAGTTATTCGTATTGCCACATCGACCCTTAGGCCGTTCCATCAATAGTGTGGTCTCATGATCAATTCCTTCTTGTGATGACAAGTACTTGAGACTTTAATGGTCGGTGAAGACCATGAACTCATTCCTGCACAATTTGCGACTCAAATATTCGCTTAAAGAGGATTGTAGTAGATTTCAAGTTTCATGGCCACATCATTTGCTCGTGAAGCTTCAACTACTCTGACGCATGGCTTCGATTCGATTTGGTTTCACTTAGATCCATCCTAGTCCTTTGTACAATGCAATACTAGGGACAACTTATCAATTTGACCTGACCAAATCGCCGATGCTAAAGCGTTAGTCAACCCTTTTCTAGCTTCTTCTGCTCGAGTTACATTAGTTCATCTCTTTCAAAGCTATGAAAACTGCTGAGTAGACCTCCTCGGTTCATTCCTCCTTAAGCTTTTGTAGTTTTTCATCTTCTTCAACAAGTATCAACTGAATTTTCTCATCAATCTCAATAGTCTCGAGTGGATACCACTGCAAATTCACCTGTGACTGTCACAAGGAGCATCATGTACTGGCCTCAGTTGTGCTTCCCGATCTGTTAATCTTTTTCTTGCAAGCAGTCAGAAACAGCTTATCATCAAGTTCCCCTTATTCTCTAGATTCCAAAATTGAACATGCACCCAGCAGGTCAATCAAGCCTTGGATCAATTTCTTACGAGCTTCTTGTAGTTCATCAATCCAAAGGGGCTTTTTACTAACGAGGGCACTATTTAAATCATCTTAGTTGGTCAACTCGTTCATCTTCTCTTTCAATCTCAACGATTGTCTTATCTTCTCAACCCACGACGTCCTTATTGACGATAACACCTTGAGGAAATCGAGATCTTCCTCCAAACTTGGTACTATATCCTCCACAACTCAAATCATAATCTTAAATTCCCTTCGGAGAAACCACTTATAACTAGTATAAGTGCTTGGTGAAGATTATGTATCATCCGTCCACCTATTTGGTGCTTTTAAATGCTCTGGTAAAATTTTGCCGCAGCCTATCCCAGGCCATGCATCATGTCATATGTATCAACCACTCAAGAGACTTCACTGCCCAACAATATGGGCTACATGTCAACTACATTAGGTTAGGACACAATCTAGTCCTTTATACAGCGCATCACTATGAAAACTCAGTCCATCATGACTTAACAGAATTATTGACCCTTAAGCAGTAGTCAACTCTTACTTTAGCCCATGAAGCTTTCCTTCACTCTTATCGGCCTACTCAAACTTCACATCTTCTTTCGGTGGTTCCCCTCAATGGCGTCACTATGCTCAAATTTTTTTTTCGCAAGCCGACATTAACAATCAGTCAGTCCTAAGAGACTTCAAGTCTCAGTCAATGCTGCGTAACTCGGTCATTTCATGACCGTCTTCATCTTAGTAGGGTCCACTAAGATCTCTTCACATGAGATCATGTGTCCTTAGAATAACACACAGCCAAGCCATGACTCGTACTTACTAGCTCCTGTACAGTGTGTATTCTCGAAAAGTCTCCATCACAATCTTACCCTTGAACATTGCTTATGTTCTAGCTAACTCTTATACCATCAGTTATTCCAACTATTGGTAGCCAACATTCAAGTGCAATTATTTGTCCTTTCACTTTGTGAAGGGGAAATCAGCACAACGCAACCCATAGTAGTGTGCTAAGACAAGTAAATCCTTTATCCTGTAGCTTATGTGTATACACCTTCAATTCCTCTCATTTCGATAATAACATCCAATAGGGTGGCTCAGAGATCGGTTCCGTGCCGTGAGTTAGCTTGATCACGACCTCAATTCCCCTTTCGTAGAACAATCCAAAAGACTTCAGAGAATCATCTCTCCGACGATATCTTCTCGCGTCGGTCCATCCACTAATCAAGTAACCACCATCGAAGCGGTATCACCACACTTGAATAATTAGTTGTGGCTCATTTACTTTATCAACTTATCTCTTTCGATAGTTGTATCAACTCAGCCATGGTTATTGTAGTCGAATCTGTTCCAACTTTCACTTCGACCAATAGTAAATCACACTCATGATACCCCATGATCAATAAGACGCTATCACTCAGCTAGGTAAAAACTCCATGGTCTGTATCCAACGGTCTTACCCTCCACTAAACCGAATTTCCTTTTAGCTCGTGTGCACAATCACAAGGATCCTTCTTTCTTCTCTGTGAAAGTACCAGCGTACCCCCAGGGTGACGCACTAGGGTAGATGGATTCTTTGTACAATAATTGTGCATTAGCACTACCAACTTCTTCAATTCCAAAATGACCACCAATAAGGTTTTTGGGGAATTGAATCCATATGAAGATTTAACTCAATCGTTGTCACGATTAGCATCTTCTCAGGAGGTAACCTTAGTACTCCTTTGTAAACACCTCTGCGATCATACCACGGTATTCCTTAACGTCGATTCTTCCATGGTCGCATTCACATTTCTAACGACAAAACTGTGGGAATCATTTCTCATGGCTGCACCACATCTTGTGTCTAATAAGCATCGCCGAAGTTCCTCCTTAGTTTCCAACAATTCCATAATTCGGAATCCTTACTGAGAAAATCTATACCACTTTTGTGAAGTACTATTGTGGCTCCTTGCTCTCATAATCAATCAATTTCCATGATTACATCAAAATCGTATAGGCTAGATACCACCAATACCAATCATTCATTAGACCTCACTACCGCTTTAGCTGAGCAACCATTTCCATTCCAAAACATGTGGACTTCTAGAGGTTTGTACTTGGCAAACTTGGTTAGCCAATATGCGTTATCTGCAAATTCTTTCCCACCACTTTTGTCAACAAGGATGTTGGCTATGACTCCAGTCCAAGGCCAACCAAAACTAACATCATGCTGAGGCGCTCGCGTGGTAGGTTACCGCAACTGGTTAAGGTGCTAGACCTGCCTCACTGGCTAGGTCTGTCTCTAAGTACCTTGCCAAGACAAAATGGTTTGTCTTTTGTTTGTCACTTCTATTCGCAGAACCTTTGCTCATGTCTGCTAACTACTGGCTCGCTTTCTATGTACCCAATAGTCAACAACACATCAATATGTTAGGGGGTTGCAACCTTGAGGACTACGATCAATGGTTTCGTAACCAGTCCAATTAATTCCGTTTGAAAGCCTAGCAACAGAGAGCTCATAGCATCCCGTATGACATTTATGGCATCTCCTGCGGTAGCGACACTAAATAATCAAGCATCTCATCAACTTCGCACAACCATCTCTTTTACTGGTAGAGGTAGCATACTCAATTCCAAACATCAACTCTTGTCAGCGATTGTCTCCACTCACGACAATTCGAGGTTCAAAGGTGACATTAATCCTTTCCATGTCCCTTTCAATTTTTAAGACTTTACACCTCACCTCATCATAGGTGTGGACCACCAGGGGTGCAGACTGACGTTCAACATCAAGTCTTTGGTTTATCACCGGATCTAAACATCTGATCCACTGGATCTTCCTCGATCCTCTTGCCGTACCTAGGCAACTTAGCGAACCTCGTCACAACCTCTTTCACTGACAAGTAACTCGGGTGGAGTCTTAAAATCTAGGCCACTTTCTGCTCTCTCAGCATTGCTCAAGAATTGTTTCTTATTTAACGCTCTCACAATAGCGTCACAGATCAATTCTATTCTTTCAGGAAAACTTCATCCCCTTGATGGCCTACCACCAGTGGTCATGCTCAAGACCCAAGTAAGCTTACAAAGCTCATTATAATCAAGTGCCTTCCGAGTCGTCTCAGACCTTGCAATTGTACTCATCTCCCAGATGATGAATTGCCAAGATCACCTTATCACGACGATGCACATCATCATTGGAACACTACTTATCAACCCTCAGGAGCCAAAGTCTGGCAACTACCGGATCACACCTTCCAAAGGTCTGTGGAGGTCCCAATTTTAGGAAATCACTTCACCCAACTCTACACCACCCTTTCCCTTTTGTGGCTAGATTGGACTAGGGGCAAGGCTCACAATACGCTCAGTTGTGACACTCACAACAGGTGTCGAAAATACTGGCAGCTCTTAATGTTATGTCACAACGGCACTTGCTGAAGCAGTATTAACTGCAACACGGCCCTTGACTTTAGGCCGACTAGGCGATCACGCCACGGAGATCCTAAAAAGTAGAGGATATTCTCAATCCTCGGGTCTCCTTGAGTGTCACACTCAAAGCAAAGCGACTCACAGTCACTCTAACCACAGAGGTCTCTAACCTCTATCCATTCACAAACAACCAAACTTGGTTTCAATATTGTAACACTCATCACCATTCGCAAGATATCTCAACAAGCATCCAGAATATCACAGTATTCGTAGCTAGGATATCATTACGAAATAATATTTGTCCACAGCAAGGACAACACGCGATGCATAGTTATGCTACTATTAGTGTGTCATACTCGACAATACACTAATCACATATGTTACTCAACATATTAAATGTGCAACTCAGCACAAAATAAAACATAAAAATACTCGACCCCACGGGTCCTCAGTCGAAACTCATCGGGATCCAACTACGGTGCATCAGTGGTCACCCTCTTTCGGTACCACGCACCCTCGCCACGCAGGCGGTGACAGAACCCACACCCCCCGTAGGGTGATCATTGTCACTGTGTTGGAAACCATCATCAACACTCGGTGTTGGAAACCACCATCAACACCCGTCCTAACCCCGTAGGACAACACGACCCCACGGGTCCAGTCGAAACCTCGTCAGGAACTCGACTTCAGTGCGTCAGTGGCCACCCTCACTCGGTGCCACGCACTTTCGCCACGCAGGCGGTGACAGAAACACCACACCCTCTCAAAAGGGTGATCATTGTCACAACAGCAGAGGCCCAGCCTCGCCACGCCGATCAACGGCCACGTGCCCTCCGGCACCACAAGTCCAGGTTCGGCTTTGCTGCACACGTTCTAGACCGCGCCAACTCAGCTAAACCAGACGTCACGTCACACGCCTGACCTCGTCCTGTGCGTCCCATACCGCCCAGGTCGAGTCGGGCGTAGACCAAGCCCTATGGTCTCTAGCCAATGTCCGGCCTTGCTGCACACGTCCCATACCGTGCCAACGCAGCTAAACAATTGACACCAAACTCAAGGTTAAGTGGGGGTCTTGAGCTAATCTCGGTCTGGTCTTTAGGTTTAACTAAGGTCCTGCGTCCAGACGTCTTATCCCAATACGTCCAGTCATTCACTCCTTATCACTCCAAGAAGGTAACCTTTCCGTGGTTACTAACCTTTGCTCTGATACCAAGCTGTCACGCCCCGATTCAAGGGGGACGAAGCAATGTCTTCAGGATCCAAAATATACACTTCGCTCCATGAAACAAGATACCGGTACTTCCATAAAAATCACAAGTCGACGTCCAAATACAAAAGAGGTAAGACGAAATGGTAAATCCTAACATCAGTCTAAGGACACAACGTCGCACAGCTATACGATAAAATAAAATAAGAAAAACGCGACTAGGGGAAGGGAGGGCGAGTACTAGCCCTAAGGGGTAGTCGCCAGCTTAGGCCAAGTCCGCTCCAGCTGCAGCTCCCAGTCCAGGTCCTCCAGATGCTCCAGCTCCACTGGTCCCTGAACTTCCTCCCCGTAAAGGTCCTTCTCCATAGGCTCCTCCTCCACTGACTGGTCCTCCGAGTCTGAGAGTTTCGGGTCCATGCTGGGGTCCTGGGATGGTGGGGTGGTGGGATGAGATTCAACTATCTCAGTGAACGAACCCTAACCTTAGATTAGGAATACCCCTGTCCTAGGGTCCCTGGTCGTCCCTCCCCACTCTCAAGTCTCTGTAGCCTAAGTGGAACACCTCACATACCAATCCCCGGTTATCTCAGAGAACACACAACCCATGCCAAGCCTAGGGCTCCCTACCTCTAGTTATCTGCACTGAGAGTTACTAGAAGGTCCGAAGGGGTCTTAGGGTTTTCAGGGGACAGGTCAGCTGACTGGTAGGGGATCTAAACAACACTATTCACGAAAATATAATAGCAGAACTAATAATTAAATGCAATTCTAAAATAATTAAATAATTAAATGCAATTTCTAAAGTAATTAAATAATTAAATGAAATTAAGATCTACAAGCTTAATAATAAATAAAGCGTAAATAAATAAACTTTACAACATTTTGGTGTCCAACCACACCACTCTTGACCCGATGGGTCTGACCCCTCGCGGGTCCCGAGAACATACGAGGGCATTTCTCGTATCGCGTGAGATGCCAAGCCCTAATCATAACTAAACCATCGAAAGGTTTATCATCCATTGACTAACCAAATACAACTAATGGTCTAATCGATCGGCATATAAGCTATGCAATTTCAAGATTCTAACCATTCTACTTGCTCTAGCCGTTCTACCCGATTTCTACTAAAACAGTGAATACGCCTAATAAAAAGTTAGAATCCACTCACCTCAAATTGCGTCTTCAAGCGACTGATGTCGGTCCGCGAATTTTCCTCATTTTCTTCCCCTTTTCCTTTTCTTTTTCCGTCTCCCATTTTCTTCTCTCCTTCTCTATTTCTCCTTTCTTTTCCCTTTTTCTTTTCTTTTTTTTTTCTTTTCTTTTCTTCCTTCTTTTTTTTTCTTTTTTTTTCTTTTCTTCCTTTTTTTTTTTTTCTTCTTGGGCTGAGTTGGGCCGACCAAGGCCCACCAAGTTTGGGCTTAAGCCTCAAAGGAGTGACCCACACCCATGGGACTCCGGCGAAGCTCCGGCGACGGCGAAACTCCGGCGACTTTTCCGGCGAGGGTCCGACGGGTCGACCGGACCACAGGATGAGCGGGCCAAGCGCCCAGGCGGGCTGGATCTGGGCCAAGCAGGCCCGGACGTGGTCGGTCTTGGTGGCCAAACCGGACTGGAGGGCGTCCGTGGCCGAGGGGAAAACGGCGAGGGGGACTTCGGCGGGCTGGAGAGGAGCTGGCCGACGGTTGAATGGCGGCGGCAGCCTTCCAATGAGGTTCCCGAGGACGGCTCTCACGGTCGAGGATGGCTGGTCGGCGACTCCAACGACGCTGCCTCCGAGCCAAGCCATGACGACGACAACGGGAAAATGGACGAATGGCGAAGGACGAACGAATGGTGGCGAGCTGCGGCGGCTGAGCTGGGGCGGAGCTTGAGCGGCCGACGACGCGGCACGGAGGAGCAGCCACATTCGGTCGACCACCGAAGGCCAGAGGAAGAAAATGAAGAAGAAGGAAGAAGACGGAGAAGAAGACCGAAGGGGGAAGAGAAAAGGGAGAGAGAGAGTGATAGATGGGATGGGGGACAAGTCTGCAGGGGGAGGCGTGTGCAGGTGGAGAAAGAGGAGAAAGAAAAGTCAAAGTAGAAGGGGGGAAAAGGGGGGGCTTCGGCGCGTGAGGAAGGGGGAAGGAGAGAGAGAGAAGTGGGTCATGACACCTGAACTGTAACTCTTTTGATTCATAGTGGAATTCAGCCAATAGACTGTCAGCCCGAGAGAGTGGATGTAGGTTTGAGTTAAGCCGAACCACTATAAACTCTGTGTCTTGATCTCTTCTCTCTTAACTCTCTTATTGTACTTGTAGCTCTTGTTTATTTGCTCGTATATCACGCTTCATACGCTTTGTATTTTATACTTCCACAAAAGCTTTTAAAATCACGTATTCACCTCCCTCTAGGTGATCGCACTAGATATTTCATTAGTTTTGTGAAGTTGGAAAATTCTTGGATTGATCAAAAGAAACTTTCAATCTCGAGAATTTGATTCCGGAAATCATAAATTTTTGAGGACCTTATTAGAAAAAAAAAACCACAAGTTTTGGGGCCAAATATACAACCTTTTTTTGGGTTCCTAATTTCGTAAAATGAATTCGTAGAGTAGAAATAGAGTATCCAGTTGTTTCAAGCTTTTCCCAAAAACAAGGATCTTTTGATAAAATTAGTTTCCCACTTTCATAAATAAAAAGAAATCTATTTTAATATGAGAAATATCTCAATAAAATAAACAACGAAAATCAACACGAGAAGTTACATATTAACATGCAAACGCACTTATGTTTGAAGCAAACTAACAAGAACAAACAGACAAATGTTATGTTGGTGATTTTGGAGAACAAACAGAGAGTTATAACTAAGATAAGAATGAAAAAAGAAGAAGATAGAGACAATGAAAATTAATAAAAAAAAATTTAAAAAGTAAATACAACAGGGAGAAATGAGGCAACATATACCAATTAAGACTGATAAGTTGCAAGTTTTATTGGTGACATCGTCCCTTCCATTATAGGAATAGCATGTTTGCAATCATATATGTAATGAAACTTATACAAACTATGAAATAAGGATGTTTCATTTGTCCAAGGCCGCCTTCTCAGACCCGAAACAGCAATAATTGCTCCACAGACAGCATAATGGCAACGCTTCTGCTCCTCCGATCGAGGAAGCCACGAATGCCAAGAAGGCCATCGCGACGACCATCAACGTTGATCTCACTGAAGTAGTCTTCATTTGTACTCGGGCAGAATTATTATCTGGTTTCTCGTTTTTGGTATTCCTTTTCTCTTTGGGGCCTCGTGGAACGCGTGTTGATCATACGAGTTCGTATTTTTATACATGTGAAGGAAAGGAGTTGGATCGTAGTTGGCGTTGCATGATTAGACATGATTGCAATTAGGATTTGCATTAAAGAGAGGGAGGGTCGGTTAAGGAAGCTCTTAACATCATTAATGTAGAACCGCTTTCCACGTGGGTGGTTCCATTTTGCAAATAACTTTAATATGAGTAGAGCTATTGGATTAAATATTTTTTATCGATATTATTCTTCTAAAGGAGAATAAGAAAGATAACAGTTTATATATATTACTACATAATAATACAAAATAATCTCGGGATAAAAGGATTGGATCTAAAAAATTAATTAGTGGTTAGCTTCCTAATTTGAATTTGCAAATCTAGGAATCATGTAGTTTATTAAGAAATTACTTAATTTATAATAGGATTTAATGTAAAATATATCCTACTTCAAATATGTAATTACGAATTTCTATCCATTTGAGCTATTATTGGCTTCCGTGTCCTCATCTCTTTTAATATGGACAGGTTCATGATGAAAGAAGTTATTTAGCAACTCTTTTTGCTAAAATATATTAATAAATTATGTTCTTCTTAAGGCATTGATATTCCCTAGTCAATTGCTTAATGACTAATTGGGAATATCCTTTTATTCTAAAGAAGTGAACGTTCATGTCGGGCAAGATGTTTAGGCCAACTATTAATGCCTTGTACTCTGCTTGATTATTAGAACAATCAAAATCGATTTTGAACTAAACACTTGGTCTTATGTCCTTGCGGATATACTATCAATATTCATATGGCTGAAGAGTTATCTGCACAGGATCCATCAAAATACAAAGTCCAAGGCACAACGTGTATTAAGATTTTATCTTTTACTTATTATTATGATTTTATCTTTACTTCTTTAATGCGCACTCATAGATAATCTGTCTTGAAATCGGCGATTACGTGTTCTTTTTCAACCTTAAGCGAGACATGTATCAAATTGATCTCGGACAGGGAAAAAGCCCATTTAGCAATGCAGCCCCTAACAATTGGCTGAGTTAGCATATATTTTGTCATGTTTGTCTTGCATATCACATGAACCATGGTCGCGCGACAAGTAGTGTCGCATTTTATTACAAGCAAAATGCAAGGACGAACGTAGGTTTTCAGTAGGGGTAAAACTCTTTCGGCATAATTCAACATTCGACTAAGATAACACACCGCATATTTATTGCCGCTTTCAAAGCTCGTATCAGTCGACTAAGAAAACACACCGCAGATCTAAATTTACAAAGGCCTACCTACTGTAAGTAGCATCAAAACCGAAGAATTAGATCAAAGGCAAGTTGATGCTTTTCTTCCCAGATTAACTCCTCCCGGTCCTTCAACTTAAGCAAAGGAGAAAAAGCATCATTCTTTCCATACACACACACAAATAGCAACAAATCGACATGAGAAATTCACTTTGCTAATTATCAGTCGTCGGTGGTGGTGACTCTAGAGTTATCTTTCTTTTGTTTTTATCTATTTCAATTCCTTTTTGATTAATTAGGAATCTTAGAAAATTACCAACCCGGAATTTAAAGGCGCATTTTCAAATGGTTCATTTTCAATTTATACTTCTGCATCCCAACAAAAGCTTGCTCAAGAGGTCAAATTCGACGATGATATCATGATGTAGACTTCCATGAATTTCCCGATTATCCTGTGGAAGATGAAATTATGTTGCTCCAGCATTCTTCAATCGGAGTGGCGTTTCTAGCCATTCAAATGTACAGATAGCTTCACGACATATGAACGTGATATTGTGCACATTTTCTTTTGATGTAGTTATTTTATTATACCTTGAATGTCCATTTATCAAAGACATTATCTCATTGCTCAATGTTGAATCAACTAGCATCTTAGCCATCAGCATCAGATATTCATCCTTAGGGGTTGCAACATTCAAGTCTCTAAAGTCTATGCAAACCCTTAAACCTCCCATCTTTTTTTTTTCAAAGGCACTATATTGGAAAGCCATTCAACATAACATGTTGTTTTGATGAACCCTTCTACGAATAGTCACTCGATTTCTTATTTGTCCTTGAAAATAACCTTAGAAGCAAACCTCCTTGCGTTTTCGAAACCCCTTTTTAATCGGCAACTTGGCATTTCATAATAATCCTAGGCAAAGCAAAGTTTATATTTCCTACGCAATTCAACCAACTGCATTTCGAAATCCTCATCTAGTGGTCAATGACACTGCTCATCGCTGATGTTAATCTCAGTCACGAATCTTATGCTTCTACTAATTTTATCTTCTTTTAGTGGCTACTCCGAAAATCTGCTATGCAATCAACAACATCAACAGATTGTTGAGTTTGTTCAGCCAAGTAGGCTGCAGACCTCTCATCAAGGTCTTCTGATAATGTATGGTTCTCCACAGATAACCTCGTTTAGTTGTCTTTTATTTTTATATAACCGAGGTGTCTGGGTCAGCTTGCGCGCACCTCAACTATTCATCGGGGGAGACTAGCACAGCAACCTACCGCCATGACCCCCTACTTAAATCACAGGCACTTCCCTGGGGAATCGAACCCAAAACCTCAACGAAGTTCAAGTTCGCCCTAACCAGCTAGGCTACCTATGGGTAGGTTCGTTTAGTTGTCCTGTCAGCTTATCTTTAGGAACCCAGTCAACATTCCAATTGTCGAAGCCGAAAAAAGCCAAGTCTCTTGGATCAACCCTTATGGATTTTATAACATAAAAATTGTCAATAATTGTTTTATTATGGTGGTTGTACCATAACCATCTCTGAGTAGTTCTCTTGCGATTTTAACCACGTTCCCCCATCTCCGAAAGCTTTATGTCCATATTGTCACGACAACATGATATTGTCTTCAAACAATATAATCGTTCCTTTAGAATCATGTGACAGTTGCTTCACGACATTTATGACTCTATCCTCCGGTGATTTGAAGCCTATAACCACACCTTGAGGCCTCTCGCGGGTTTCAACTGTCTCTTGATGCCTTAGTTGATGATTTGTAGACCTCATTAATCGATACTTCTGTTGACTATCGTCAATCATCCATCATCGTATATAGACAGTTAATTAATAATCATCGACGTGCATTAATATGGATGATGATTCTAGTGGTCATTGACAACTGGGCACGTGCTTTATTAATGGTATACTATTAAGAAAAGTGATTTCTTGTATGTGAATCTGGAACTCGTATAAAGTAACTGACTTGTCAATAGCTACTAGTCAAAAGTATGATGTCAAAATAAGTGGTGTGATCGTGAAATGAAAAAACTATTGAAAAACTGCTTAATTGTATGTCCAATTATAGGTACCGCAGTATGGTCGGCCCAAACTATTTATTGATGGTAGAACTAAAAAAATTTCTACAGTCAACTCATTTTTTTTTTGTCGAAAAAAAAAGATTTCATATATTTTTCAGAATAATACATTGGAGGTACATAGAAATCTTTTAAGTCTAGCAAACCTACACATAACAAAGCATAATATGTAGCGAGCACACTCTTATCCCTCAAAAACAGATCTGTCAATATAAACTTTTGACGGCCAATCACTATCCTCAGTGATGAGCACACGCCAAGATCTCCAACTTTTGAATAGCACTGATATCCACGTAATTCTAATATGTATTTCTAATAATGTGAAGTTGGAAACTTCTGGGACCCAATGGGAAGAAATTTTCAAATTTTCAAATTTGATTTCGGATACTATAAATTTGAGGACTTAATTAGAAAGAACCACAAGTTGTGGTATCAAATATCCACTTTTTTCATTTTCTTTTAATCCAACATTTGAAATGCCAATCTTACCAAAAAAAAACATTTGAAATGCCAATTATATATTTGTGAACTAGTAAAAGCCAACAACCAAGAATTGTAATATATAATACGCCTTTAGTATTACATAAGTTAGACGTGCTATTAGTGTGGATGAGGGAGAAATTGAAACCAAACAAAGATGATTTTAGGGCAAATTGTACTGAGCATGAGTAAGAACAGCTCCGACGTAAAGTGAAGGAAGGGCGTCTTTATCTATCTATATTTGAATATCAACTCAGGTTGTGAAAGATTGATTTCTTAGAGTGGAAATAGAGTATCCAGTTATTTTTTTCAAGCATTTCCCTTAAATAAAAAGGATCCTTAGACAAAATTATTTCCATAATTTACAAAATAAAAAGAAATCTATTTTAATTTCAGAAATTCATCATCAGTAAGGTTAATTAGCATATGAAATCAACACAAAAAGCCACATATCAACATGCAAACATAGATATGTTTGAAGCAAACAGATGAGAACAAACATACCAGTTGTCATACTCGTGAATTTGGAGAACAAACATAGTGAGTATAACTATGAGAAGGAGTGAATAAAAGATAGAGACGATAAAACTAAGAAATATTAAAATATACAAATATTCAAGGGAGAAATATGAGGCAAAGTATACCAATTAAGACTAATAAGTCGCAAGTTTTATTGGTAACATTGTCCCTCGCATTATGGGAATAACATGTTTGCCATCACATATTGTAATGAACCTTATACAAACTATATAAAGTAAGGATGCTTCATTTGTCCAAGGCCACCCTCTGAGACCTGTGACAGCAATACTCGTCCCACGCACAGCATATTGGCGTACTGGCTGCTGCTCTTCCCATCGAGGAAGCCACGAATGCCAAGAAGGTCATCACGACGAACTTCAACGTCGATCTCACTGAAGTAGTCTTCATTTATTCTCAGATAGAATTTTTAGCTGGTTTCTTTTTTTTTTTGTTCTTGGTCTTCCTTTTTCTCTTTCGGGCCTCGTCCAACGCATGTTGGTCATGGGAGTTCGTATCTTTATATATATGTGAAGGAAAAGGTTGGTTCGTGGTTGGCGTTGCATGATTAGAAATGATTGCAATTAGGATTTGCATTAATGAAGAGAGGGGGGATCAGTTAAGGAAGCTCTCGATATCATTAATAAAAACTTGTGTTAGACGTGAAGGTACTCCTTCAATGCTGCCTACGTTTCTTTACTGCTTTGCTTCCACAATAGCCGACTATCTGCATGCATCCATCTTCTCTAGGCTCTATTTATTTTTGTCAAAAAAAAATTATTTAAAAAATACTCGCTATAAATTCACAAAAAATATTTTCGTTATCAATAACAATTTATGTATAAATATCTTCGTAAACACTGAAGATAATTTCTCATTCATTTATTTTTGTAAATGATACAAACGATCAATTTTTAACAAATCTTTTTAAATCATTTATTTTGCATGAAATAAATGGAGATTTTAAAATTTCTCAGATTTAATTAATCATAACTGTTAAGGTGTGGTTTATATTCCCCAACATCAGGTAGGCACCGGAGCCCCACTCTTCGGTGAGCAAGTTGGGGTCGTGGGGGTAATGCCATGAGTCGCTAGAGAACTTTTCTAATTTGAGCCCACATTTTCTGGGTTGTTCGGGTTTGGATACATGAATAGTTACTATGTATGTATAATTTCTTTCGATTGTGAATGAGGAATATAATAGAGGGGTGTAAAGTGCCAATTATATGGAATCCTCTGCTAGACATAACCCCAATTTAAGAGTGAATCGGAATAAAAATCTTGTGTCTCGATTTCTTTTTCTCACTTTTGTTCTGTATTTTTTTGTGAATACGCACCAATCCTAACGAGAAACACCATGTACTTATACTATTATGTACATACAGACTAGCTTTTAAATGTGTTCAGACACACAAATATAAGTCGCAATGAATTTTGACGGTCACATTGCCAGTTTATATATCTTTCACCTTTCATTTTGAGTCTCTTTTATTTTGAACCGCTTTGCCCGTGGGGTTTTCATATTGCAATTCTGATAACAATAAAAATTCATATGAATTGAACTATTGGTCCTAATAATTTTTGTATAAATTTGTTTTTTATGGAGTCATTTCTTATAAAGACAAGAAAGAAATACTTCGATAACAAGCTCAATCTTTTGCTACAGAATATTAAGTAGTAATCTGGGGATAAAAGGGTTGGATCTACAAAACAGAGGTCTTCTTTGGACTTAAACTATCAATTTTCATTTTCATTTTTGTACATCACACAGCTCTTCTTTTTCCTCAATTACATGCGTTTCTCACTTAATTTACATGTTAATTTGAAAGGTAAGGACATGTTCTCCATTAAAATAGGAGATCTATCGGGTAATCACCCATAATATTGACTTTTAGTCCTCAATAATATATAAGGATCTCATTTTGTCCTATTTTTCTGTTAAGCTTAAGTTGAGATAAAGTTATTCTGTTCATGGAAGACGTGGACACTAAATTTGAAAGGTTGAATTCATTAATAGTGTAGATAAACAAACCTGACAGAGGATTCGAAAGATGCTAGAAATCGCAATGATTTTGCAATGTCACACGGTTCTATTGGGTTAACACTTTGACACAATGAAGAAAATCGTCCAATGATTCTAGAAAGAAAAAAAGAAAGCAATCACGAGGTCTTAAATGATTGTAGTAATTTAAGATTTTAAACTATACTTTTTAGCATCTCCGCATGAGAGTGATTAGCTTTTCTTCGAGCTGAGAGAAGGCCAACTACGAAGACCGCTGAGCGACGCCCTTGGAATTTGCTCAGAAGGATCCGCCGCAGTTGCATGCAAAGCAGATGAAGCCATTCGGATTCTAATGAGACTTTGTTGAGTAGATAGAAGTATAAGGCTCTTACATCGTTGCATTGACAAAATGGTAAGAGTTCCCTTCATCAAATGACCCTTGTCGGGAGCTCAAAGTAAGTCTCGTAGGAATAGCTCTTCAGACCTTGATTTCCGAACTTGCTTGGAATGCTTGTCCCCATCGCATTTGGAGGCTTGCATATCCTTGAGCCTGTTCCTCTAGAGGTCATTACTAGCACCTTTCAATATGCCCAGATCGAGGCTCGAAACTAGACTAAATTCGCCATGCTAAGGAAACACGACGGTTTGTATGATTGCTCAGAGGACGGACCTACTGTCTTGAAAACGCCGGTCCAACAGAAATGCTTCGAAGGTTCTTGGTAAACGATGACGATTTATTCTTTTGTGATCTCATGCTTAGAATCTCCAGAGGCTCGGATAATCGGAGATTTGTAGAATGCCCGTTGTGGTTTGTCATCCTTTGCCGCATCTCAGTTTCTGGAAATTCTCTCGCTAGGGAGGAAAGCTAAAAGGAGTGCATGAAACATTTATTAACATTTTATAGGGGAAACAAAATAAGATGTTGGAGAACCACTCAGCATTAAACCTCCGGCACCACCGACCTTTCTAAGTCCTCCAGTCTCACAGTTATGGACAGGAAATGCAGAATATCTAAGGCAGCTTTTTACACCAATCCTCGTTTAAACATGGGTCTCACGGCACCTTGTTGAAGGAGTGAGGCAACTAAAGATTGAAGAAATCTCGACATGCCAAAGCAAGAGCAGGGGTTTCCCGACTTTCCACGTGATCACATCAGTTTACTCACCCAAAGAGAACAAATGTCGCCCCGTTTATTAAGATATAGCGCCACGCACACATCTTTGACTCCACTAAAATTCCTGACCAAATGATGATTTGATGAACTCATCAAAGTATGAACCCGAACAAGTGACTCTGATGAACTTCCTGGTAATTGTAGCCCGATATCTAAGTAAAACAGCCAAGACTTAAGATCTTACTCTCGCTCCTCTTCACATGGTTTTATGCGCCACTAAGCAAACATCAAGACAAAACGCCCATTACTTCCCATTAGGGGCGAGCAATTTGGACTGCCTAGATTGGCCTAGAACCGGAAGTGTCAGTCTCATCCCCAGTTTCCAAAAGTGGAATCGATGTCCCGATTCCTCAAAGGGCTAGACCAGACCGGACCAAACCTATTAAATTTTTCATATCTTATTAAAAATAAAGATGTAAAAAAATAAAAAGAACCCAATTTAAATTTTTTAAATTTTAATCTTTACTCAATTTTACCAAAATAATTTTTTTATAGAAAAAATAATAAAGAAACTCAACTTTTAAAAAAAAATTTAAGGTTCCATTGGATTGCTTGGTATCCGGACCAGACTGGACTGAGGATGGGACCGACCTGGACTGGGACCAATCCCATCGATCTGGTTCCCGGTTCCGAAGGAAACCGAATCAGCCCGGACCATGCACATCCCTACTTCCCATTAGCACCACTCATATTTATGTCTGGGCATATCTACACTACATAAATTGGGTCACCTTGAGTGACAATGGGCCAATAAACCACTAAAGACTTCCACGTCCTAAGAAACACCCAATTCTGGCATTGGCAGCTAAAAGGAAGCATGAAATTTGCAACACATTGACCATAAGCAAACCAAGCCCCAAGAAAACTGAAACATACCAAGTGGCTGTGTATCTGTGCCTATTTTCAGAATATTCAGTGCTAGACGTACCTGGATGAACCTGCATGTTCATTTTGCCACCCTCCTCAGCTGCAGACTCAGTGACCTTCGCTCTAGTAGGATCCTTCCTCTTGACACTCTTGATCACTTATGTCATAACAGCAAATCGATAAAATGGAAGATACTCAGAGATGGTCTACATTGAGTTTTGGGGATAATCTCCATGAAACCAGCGGCCCTGATCAGAAACTCAAGCTCCTTGAAGGGCTCCTGGTCGGACTATATTACTCAGGATGGCAATCAAGGTCAGAGGCATAATCATATACGATCTGACCAGGGCACTTAATAATGACGACATTAAATGTGAAGCTAGCCTCCTCAGCAGGATCAAGTTTTCGATTTAGAAGCAAAAACAATATACTTTAAATGGGATCTATCAGTACAAGACTTTTTTCAGAAGTACAAAGTGGTTGCAGAATTTGCCATATATAAACTGAGATCCACCGAGCTAAAAAAATTTAAGAACTTAACAGGATGCTTTCCACTTATCAATCATGAAGATGATGAAAAGATGAAAGCAATTGCTAGAACGGAAAAATAATTTTGCATGGTAAACTAGTATCAGATTGACGATGGTAAAATCAGAAAATACAATGAATGAACTAAACAGGACTTAATGTGACTAGTTTACATAGAAAATAGCCTCATTATCTCTATCCTATACATTCTCCACAAGCTATCAACTCTGATGCCCATCACACTAAACAGGAAAATGAAGGCAACATATCAAAAAGAGTACATATTAAATGATCTGCTGGTGTCAGTGCTCTGAATTATCTTTGTTCAGCGACAGCATGTGATCTCCCTCGGTTGTATGTTATAATGATTCAATGACTGCAGAGAATCAGCGGTTTAATCAAAGTTTGAAATGTAAGGTGTAACAAGAAGGCCTTCTTCAAATAAAGTGAGAAAAAAAAAAAAACGTCAGTAACTTGCGTGCAAGTTCAACAGCTGAAAGATTCCAATAGTTTGAACATGTAAGAAAGCTCTATTGACTGTTGTTCCATGACAAACCTTCTAATCATAAATCCTTTTCATCACCAAGCTGAGCCTTGGCTGCTGCCTTCTCTGCTTCTTCTAGAACAAATGTTTTAAGTGACTCGACATTTCTTGAACCTATCACAGCATTCCAAGAAATGGTTAGCTCTTCCCTCATATCATAACTGTCAGACTGGAGCCGGAATTTGGGTCATAAATGGATGCAAACAATGTTTCATCTACTCCAAAGAAATCAGCTACTAGTCATGTTTCCTCACTTCACTTTTCATTCTCTCCTCTTGATCCTTCAACCATGGATGTAACTTGAACTCAGCCATAATTTAGAGGAGATAGATAGTCATTATCTACAGACACTCAACTTCTTTTGCTAGGAATACGACTGAAAAGTTGAAGTGAATATAAATGCTCATATACACATATAACCAAAGCAGAAGCCTACTTGAAAAGCTTCTGAAACAAAATGCTAAGCCAGCCCTATAGGCAGAAATTTATTTAGGAAAACCCACTAATCAGCCTACATAGAGTATCTCCAAGACTAACTCAGACACTAGATACTATTCTTGCAGTTTGTTCTCTGAGTCCAACATTCTTCTCAGATAGCATGTATTTACTGCTTTGGCACTCCCTTTAAGAGTTTAATTTGCCTCTTAGCATGGAAACGCAATCTTCCTCCAAAGCATTTAAGGAACACCCACGTGGATAGATGGAGCACATATGTACAAACATAGTATTAGCAGAGCTCTGACATTTGACTCGTATTCCAGCCCAAGTTTGAGTACAGGACATGCGCTATTTTGAGCCCACGTACACTATTTTAATACCAGTGATACTCCATTTATCATACTTCATCTGTTGAGATTTAACTTCCGCAAATCTAAAACTAACTACAATCAACCTTTTCATGGGTTAAGTATCAACCATTATAGACGGAATCCTGAGAGCCAACATAATGCCTTATACAAATTTAGCACAGGGAAAGTTCATCAGATGATTGCTTCCTAGAAAAGAAAAATTGCGAATTTAAGTCGTAGAATAAAAATCATAAGCGTCCATATTTGCTGAATGTTCCAGCGAGCTGTCAAACATGGCATTTGATTGTTACCTTGATATTTTGCAACTTCTTCTCCATCGTAGAATACCTTAAAAGTAGGATAAGAATGAATGTCAACTTTGGAACAGACTGGCTTATTGGTTGCACAATCAACTTCTCCAATCTCTATTTCGTCTTCACCTTCCATCTCCTTGCCAAGGTCCTCCCACAGCGGCCCCAGATTTTTACTAAAAGCCATCGATACAAGAACAATCACTGAAAAGGGCCAGAGAAAACTAACACAGAAAGCTTTCATCAGAATCTTGACACGGGGGGAGAAACTAGTTACCAGTGCTTACACCAAGGAACACAAAACTTCACAAACCAAGCAGTGTCCTTCTCCTTTATCTAGAAAGAATAAAATGCATAAGCAAAGTACAAATGAAATCGTCAAATGCCTTGGATATGAGGTTATCATGTCGCACATTTTCCCAACGTGATTCGTTGGGAACAATTTCATCAGCTAGTCTCCAATATCAATTTGAACATCGGAGAAAGGAAAAAAAAAAACCCAACTACAGGCATCATACTCGAACCGAACAAAACCCCACCACCAAATTAGATTATTCTAACTAAACCTAACTCAATCCTGCTCCATCGATGAATCTAATCAACCGACCAGATCGAACATCAGCATCGGAGAAGACGCTGAAAAACCCGCGGCACACTCGTGCGCGAGAGAATCATAGGGAATCTGCAAAACCGAAGATCTACTCAAGCAGCTGGAAGCCGGAGCCGCCGTTCGGGCAGCTAGGGCTCGGGAGCATTACCTTGTCGGAGAAAGTTTCGGCCGTCAGGGCGATGACCTCGGCTTCAGCAGTGCGGCTCACTATGCCGAAAAGGAGAACCCACGTCACTGCCACAAGCACGGAGCTCCGATTCCTTCTCATGGCTGCTGATGATGATCCCGAAGCGGCGCTGGTGCAAGATCGCAGCTCCCGTTCGCAGGCCTCGAGCCTAGAGATCAAGTAGACCGTTAATAAGACGCTTAATGACGAAATGAGGCACGTGCTCCGCACGTGACTCCGGCAATCCCCTCTCTTCGACGCCATTCCTTTTTAAGGCAAAAATAACACAAATAATTTATAAACTTTAATCTAATATGTATCATCATTTATATATGTCGCCGCTCTCGTTAATTCTCCAGCATTGCCTTTCGTTGAGTCTTTTTGAAAAAAATACATTTTGTGTGGAAATTTTCTGCAGACTAGTCGTCCTCACATCCTTATATGGCTCTATGTTTGCTTCCTAAGTGATCTGGCACCACATTGACGTGAAGAGATCGACCGACCTAATATTTTCTCACACCACCTACAAATATTCTTAATACTCCACGTCAAAGATTTCCTCCTCTTTTCTACATTTAAAGATGCTTGTTCACAAGTCTCGATCCTATAAACCAAGAAGCCGAAATTTCAATGTCTAGTGGATGTACCACGTAACAATAGGGCTGAGCATAATAAACCGCCCAACCCGGGAACCGCCCGGACCGGACCGGACCGGACCGGCCGGGTTGGTCCGATTCTTCGGAGTGGCGGTCCGGTCCCCGGTTCCTCTAAATGGAACCAGTTTCCGAGCGGTCCGGTTCCCGGTTCCGAGGAGGGCAGGACTGGACCGGATCACCTAGACTGAATAAATAATTAGAACCGGGTGACTTCAGTAACATTGAGCTTTTTTCTGAGATTTCTCGAGCTCTACCCTTCACTAGCTCTCCCTCTTAGCTCGCATTTGCCATCACGCTTCTCACGGCCCTCTTGCAACGAATCAGACATCCAGAGAGTTGCTCACAGAGCAGGGTGCTTTGGTAATTCTTCATTTCGCTGTACGTGCTAAGAATTACACGCCTAATTTATTCGTGATCTGTAAAGAAATGTCATTCTACATCCTTTAATACCTCTTTTGGTGGGAGTGTAAAAGTTCTGGGGAGGTTTGAAGGAGACTTATCCCTTGTGACTGGGGAATGAAAGAACAGGGACGTGGGGCACGACATCTGAATGAATCATAAATGCTTGTCCTCACCATTTGTCTTCCATCTTTATTTAGGCAAAAACTAACCATGTTTGGTACGCTCAGAAACTATACAGTCTACTGTGATCTTTAATCTGTTTACTTGACAAGATGCAGAAGGTCAGATGTGGTGCTGTTAACCTCGCCATTCCAGGATGTACAGAGACACCTCTTTGCAGTTCGCTCCAACGGCTGGTAGCTGCGTTTTTGTGCTGCTTTCGGAGCTTTTTGATCTAAGGGGACTGACGAAGGGCTGCAGGACGTGCTTCTGTTTCAACTCTTGTTCGATAAACCGCTGGCTTCTCACGTTCAGCACCCGTTCGGAGGGGACGAAGCTTAAAAGGAAGGCAGGGAGGGGACGAAGATTGCGATGAAGACGGGAACAAGATGGTCCCATTGGACTACCCAAGAACCGGACCAGACCGGTTGGTCCGGTCCGGTCCGGTCCCAAGATAGATCGGTCCGGTTCCTGGTCCTAACAAATGGGAACCGGTTCTATCAGTCCGGTTCCCGGTTTCGGGGAGAACCGGACCGCCCGGGGAACCGATCACACCTACGTAACAAGATCTTGAGGTTTCTCTTACTCAAGCGACTATAGGTCACCAAAGAAGAATGGACTTCTCTCTAGATTCCTTTAAAATATTCTCAAGGGCAAGCTAATTTTATTTGTTCTCCTGTAGGAGGTGGAACCACTTGGATGATAAGGAGGTGGTATCTCCGCCGTAAGAGAGAATTATGGATACGATTTGCCTTATCCTTGGATAAAAAGGGGTCTCCTCCCCCTCAATGAAATCATCCTCAAGCATTTATACTTTAGAGCTTCTTTTATCTAAAAGTGTTTCTCTCTCTAGAGTTCTAGTGAGCAAGTGAAGTAGGTCGACTTGGAAAAAATTTTCTAAAGCCTCACAGGTTAGGAGACGCTAAATCGATTGACTCGTGACACGTGCATGTGCCATTTTGCAGCACCTAGCTATGTGGGCTTCATTGCAATATCCACAGTGACAAATTCAATGATCTTTTGACTTAAATCGGGGGATTGTATGAATCCTCGGTTATTTAATCCTCATGACGTGATGGTGATTGGCTGTAAATATGATAAATCTTATTGGTCAATCATAAATCCCTAGAAATGTTTTGGTGCTACGACATTTTATATGAAATCAGATCAAAATGAACGTCATTACAATAAGATCATGAAGGAAAATGCGTTATTCCAAAATCATCAAAGCTCTATACAAATGTTTTTTTTTTGGCGATCACAGAATATCTAATTTGAGTTGTATTTTCCTCCATCTTCAATCTTATTTTATTATGTAGCCATTTTGGATCCTACTATCACCGACTCGTAACTCTATTTCCGAAAAATGTGTACCACTCAGTAAATATGCTTACGTTGCCCACTGAAAGTTCTCCCCAACCAGGCTCAATCCCGTCTCAAGATTGACGGCCCACCAATCATTGGCAAATCTGACCAAATCTAGGCGGAGAGGGCCAAGTCTGCTCCAATCCATCCATCATGACTTCATCGATGAGGAGGCTGAAGCCATCGTCGAGAGAGCTCAAAGGTGGCAGCAACACGATTGAGGTGGCGGCGGCGGCCAAGATGGTAGTGGTTTTGTGGTGGAGTTGTATGGGCAAGAATATGATAGAGAGACAGAGAGATGGCCGTTGAGGAGCTGCTAACGGAGGAGCGGTGACCATGACAAGACATGAGCTGCGGTTATGGTTGCGAGTCTTGCGACCTCAGAGAGAGAGAGAGGGAGATAGAGATGTTGACGAGTAGGCGAATTTGGATCATCTGACCTGCAGATACACAGGTATGGTGACCTGCTATTGTCCCCAACCATCCGATCTCAGATTGGACTGTTGGGGGCAAAAAAGCACTTTTTCGAGAAAAAGAAAAAAAGAAAAAAGCCTCGCTCATTTAAAGCAGGTCACCCTGGCTTGCGTATCAAGGAGTAAAGCAGATCAGGTGATCCAAGTCGGGACAAAAATACAAGTCCGGACAGGGCTAGTTGTGAGTCACGACTTGTGACAGGTCACCGTGACTTACGTACTTGCAGGTCAGGTGATTCAAGTCCGGACAGGATTAGTTATGGCCACCCTGACTTACGTACCTGACCTTCAGGTGATTCAAGTCCGACTTACGTACCTGACCTTCAGGTGATTCAAGTCCGGATGGCAATGTATGACATCTTTTAAGTGGTCGAGTCAAGATTGATGAAGGATGAAGAAGAAGAAGAAGAAGAAGGGAGAAGAGTAAACGGTGAAAGTGAGAACTCAGAGTGAGGATAACACATTTCTACTGTTAAATATAAACATGTCATTTTATTTATGTTCTCTTTAATCTAAACGATATGAATCTCTAGCCTTTGGAACTTGATTTGGTGACGAAGCAACTTACGCATATGTTTACACGTGGACACTCCATTCGTGTAAGTTGATGCCTCTCTTGGCCACGATAGGCCACGTCTGCTCGGAACCCATTCAAAATTAGCAAGTTTGAGACTCATTGCATGCAAGATCGGTGGAAAGGAGAAGGCGAATTTATTGCACAAAACGACGGAACTCGTGTCCAAAATGACCCCGTGAGAAAAAAGCTTGGTAAACGCTGCTCAAACCTCAAAGTAAGCATGACCAGAAAAACCTGGAAACCTACACAAAAACTCCTCGGGAAGCCTCCTCTTGCTGCTGCCTCTTCGCCAAGTCATACGGCGGCGCTGCCGATGCTGAAGGCAGTATGACGGCCTCACGCTGTGCATCGAGGAACCGCCTTATGGTCGTCTCGTTGCTAACCCCAAACGCGGCGGCAAGTTCGGGCCCGAGCAGCGTCTGGAGGACCGAGTTCCGGCCTACGAGGAACTGGGGCCTGTTCCTCCGTGCTGAGGTGGTGAACCCGAAGAACTCGAGCGCCCCGCTCCTAGACGAGATCTGGCAGAACGGGAAGTACCTGGGCACCATGAACACGTCTCCCTCTTGCACTTTCGCATTCACCGCAGATGACCCGTTTGGGTACCCGATCTGGATCGTGCCCGATCCTCTGAGGACGATCCCGTACTCTGTGGCCCTCGGATTTACATGGGGCGCCATCATTGATCCCTGACGATACAAAATGTTCTCAAAAAGATCATTAACGAATAGTTAAGATCAGCATATACACGTGATGTGATGCGTGAATAATGTTGATCAAGCAAACGACAAATAGAAGCTTACTTGGCTCCACTATCATCTTGACTTAGGGAGCCCCATTATTCTTTTATAAGTTAGTTTTCGTCCTTCTTCGATCAAATATGCTTAATGCAATCTATAACTAAAGGAGTTAAGCTGATTACCGCCGTTAGATTGACGAGGTAAACTCCGACTCCCGAGTGCCTGAGAGGTTCATAATCGGACTCATCGAGGGCAACACTCCATCCATAATCGTTGCGGAAGTCGGGGCGTCGATCATACAGATTGTAGGAGTCAGGTCCTTTTCCGGTTCTCCGCCTCCTGTCATCCCTTTTGCCTTCCCTTCTACGGTCATCCCTTCTGTCTTCCCTTGCGAAGACAGAGCTCAAGAACTTCCACCAAGACCACTCTTTTTCTTCTTCTTCATTCTCCTCGTCCTTGGTTTCTTCATGGAACTCCACCATTTTCTTCATGTGTCGTAGCCTGTCTTGTTCTTTCAGCTCCAAGAACTTAGACCATAAGCTCGGTGGTTGACGAGTGTCGTCATTTATGTACATAATAGGGCCCTCTTGTTGCCTGGTCAGTAAATCTGTCACTTCATCTATAGAAACCTGTGAAGGCATCAACCAGAGGATGCATTTGTCAGCTTCATAAGACCGCGGCACAATCCGCTCTTTTTCGATTACTGCAATAGGGTATACTCACGTTAAATGCTGTTGCCAGCGTTTCGGGTTCGAACCCGGTGAGTACAGACGTCGGGTAGCTTCCTCCACCGATGAAGAATGACTGCAAAAAACGACAGAGTTCATAACATCACCCATCTACCGCAACGCATGCATTGCTTAATGGATGATTTGGGTAAAACTACATGACTTAACCTAATGAAGCGCCTGCTTTCGTGGGCACGGTTTAGATCTTAACATATGTTTCTCTAAGTAATTTGCTAATAGAGGAAAATATGATTTTGATCTTTGCAAAATCTAGCAATATGCAATTATATGATAGGGGATTGGGTTGGGGTTGGAGTTGAGGCTGGGGTTGGGGATGAGGATAATCTCCGTTCCAATATTCATGGTAACAAGAACACTTTGATCACCACATGACACAGTAGAATTCTTGCAGAGCACCCATCAAAAGTCGTCAGGGAATCATTCTACTTTCTGGAGAAGCTTTGCATAAAATACTCTTGCTTGGGCCCCACATTGATTTGCCAAGAAATTAGTGAGTTAATGTTACTTAGACCATGGGCGCACACCTGGAAAGTCCTCAGTCCCAAGCTCTCAGAAGTGTCGATGCTGGTGATGATGTGAAGCCTCTGACCCTCCCCAGTGTTCACCAAGTAGAATGCCGACCCGGCAGGGACCCGGTATATATCACCGATCTTCAACCGCCTCTCCACCAGCTCGTCTTTGTGGATTGCACCAATCATAGCGTCCCCTGCAGTCGCATTACATAAAGTATAGAGCATCTTGTATATACATCGTTGGCCAGTTTTCTTACTGATTGAACTTGTAAAGAAAACGGCTTGTCTAACAATAAAATTCTCATTCTGTTCAACCTCGCAAGCAATAACCTCCTTAACAAGTCTAATCATTTGCCCCGTGTGACCTCCATATATCCGAAGCTAGACCCAACATGTACCCATTAAATCAATAAAAAGATCGATCCACGACATGCATGACCCAGGTCTTGGCCATTTACCTCGGCGGACGAAGAGGATCAGATTGGAATCGAGGTACTGAGGGACGAAGAGGGTCTGCGGCTCCATGGTGATGAAGCCTATGTGCATGGGCCGTTCGACGATCCGGCCGCCGAAGCTCCTCACCACCTTCATCTCGCCAGCCTCGGTTCGGAACACGTGCTCTGAGTCATGCAACAGGAAGAAGTCGTCGGCGTCCCCCCTGCCCGCCCCTCCGCCTCTCTCTCTCCTCCTCCATTCTCTCTCTCCCTCCCCTCTGCCGGCCCCACCGCCTCTCTCTCTCCTCCTCCATCCTCTCTCTTCCTCCTCCCCTTCCTCCTCGCGGTAAGGCACGGAGGACGCGCGCAGTGCGGTCAGGAGGACGAGGAGCGAGAGCAGGAGCAGGATCAGTGACCTTGCCTTCATGGCGGGCGGAGATCACTGTCGGGAACCAGATCAGTTTTGCCAAGGAGTCTAGTCTTGGGCCGTTGATGAAGAAAACGGCGAAGTGCAGTGATCGGGCGTGAAGCGAGGTGAGTATAAAAGGAGGAGACGGGAAGAGAGAACACGGGGTGGCAGTGGCAGGTGTCGGGCATGCATGGTTTTGAGGGGACTGGTGGAGGCTTCTGTTGCGAGACACCGTTAGCAGATCTTTTTTGTTCTTGTTCTGCATGAGAAATATCAGATTGTCTTTTGGACGGAGTCGCGTTGGTATTAATCCGGGAAAAAATGAATTATTGGAAGAAGGGACCAGCTTCCATCATTAGTACAAAACCACAAATTATGCCGTAAGCTTTCTGCTTAAGACTAGAATTCTTTCAGTGCTTAATACCTTAGAAGCCTCTTAATGTCTTATTTAATCCTCTGATACTAGATTAAGGTGATAGTATTGAGTGGATTTAGTTAGAGATGCAAGGGTGTTGGTAATTGAGTAGATTTAACTAGAAATGTAGGCGAATCATGTTATTCCCGAGCTAATCGGGCTTGACTCAATAATTTCGCAACTCGGCTCGATTATATTCTAGTATTGAGTTCAAACACTTAATAAAAATCTAGTTAGAGCTTAAAAAAACCTAGCTCAAATGATTCCGAAACGACAAGCACCTATCAGAATACTAAACAATTGAACTGAATATTTAGTGTAATGTCCGATCAAGTTCTTCCTCAGCAATTTTTTTATTCCGATCCACGCACAAGATACTGTTCCTCATTGTCTACAGTTTGATTTTCATGGGCCTCATTTGTCTGTAGTTTCCTGATCACTTAGACTTTTTGGAGTTGACATTTTAATAGATATGTGGGAGGAAGATGGACCGTATGGTCAAACTTAGTCACATTGCACCCGTGCAAAAATGGAACATTGTAAGAAAAGAATAAAGATAACTAGTAAAACTCAGACCCCAAGGCATATTCTAGCTCCTATTTCATCGTGTCTCTGGAAACCTGAAGATAAGCAGGAGTCAGCCTTATGATTCAACAAAGGGATCACGAGCTCGAAAGAAGGAAGCACTTCAAAGTATCCGCATCCATGAATCCAAACACGTTTCACATTCAAGGCACAGTGCAAGCACGTCGTGTAAGATCGCTACCTAGTTTTTGCCCTAGAAAAGCCATGGTGGGCTCGGTTAATGCGCTCAAGGACTCCCAAAAGCCTCCAAACGCGGGGGTAGAACTCGTCTATAGCTGCATCCATTAGATCGAGTCTACTCCGATCGTCGATCGTGTGAACCTCACGTTGCATGATCAATGCCCGCGACGAGATTGAGCTAACGAATAACACTGTTCGACGAGCGGAATCTGTTGGCGAAACACACAACTCGTCTGGAAGGAAATTAGCTGGTCTTCTGTCAGATTTTTGCTGATCACGGAAGCGTTTTCTTCGTTAATTCATTTCCCTAAACGATGCCAAATTGATGAGAGGGAAATCTGGGAATCATTTCTTGTTGATCATGAAACCACACGCGGGTACATTTGCAAATGAAGTGGGGGCACTGGGGAACAGATATGGACGTGAAAGACATGCGTGCGGGCTCCCCTAGCTCCTCCTGTAGTGTCGGCTGGGTATGTGGCTGAGTTAAGTTATACGGCCACGCATGTTCATAAATGCATTAATGGTCTTCACGGCCAGCTAAGATCGCACGTCGTACCCCAGAATGTGGCATGAGAAGGTTCCGTTGCCTCGCAGCTCAAGCTTTTAGCCGCCTTCTGTCAACATCGGTTCATGCATGTTGTATCATGCTCATTCATCTCATCTCTCGTCCAGAGATTGAAACAGTGGCTTTGATAACGCACGATCGTGGCGGCCACCACCGGCTTAATTGACCCTTGACGCAGGTTCCATCCATCTCAATGGATGGGCTATTGTGATGGATCGTGATTTTAAGGCTCGAGTTGTTGTTTGGGAGGAATCACTTGACAAGACACCACTTTAAAATCGTTTCGTAAGAGGGTGCAATCACCAAGGGCGGTACCAAGGACACTTGTTAACCCATCTAACCCGCTTGTCACCTAAAAGGCCACCACTTATCAATCATTATTTGATAGTTCGCTGAAGAAGCTATCCATAAATAGCAACTTAAGCCCTAAGAAACAGGCCCTAGCAAGCACTTTGAAAGCGCTAGTGCAACACCTAGAAGGGGGTTGAATAGGTGTTGTTCAAAAATTAATGCGGAATTAAAAACTATGTAATATGAAAGAACAGAGTGCAAAGAGTAAGAGAATGGGAAACTCGGTTATAGTGGTTCGGCTTTAGTTAAGCCTACGTCCACTCTCGATCTAACAGCCAATAGGCTGGAATTCACTAAGTGATTCAAGAATGAGTACAATGCGATGAACAGCTTTTCAAACTAAATATCTCTCTTGAATATCAAAGTGAACTGTAATGATGATCTTGAACTTGGAATTTTTCTCGTGCTACTCCGCCTCCTTAATCAATAAAAGAAATCCTTTAAATAAGCTTCTCTGACTTTGTCGACCGTTGACACTTGCCAAAAACTCTCTCAATCAAGCCGTTGGAGAGAATTATATCAGGAAATCTCTAAATGATTTTGAAACAGGAAGAAAGGGTGCCGAGCCTGATTGCCCATACAATCAGTCTCATTACCTTCCAAGTAAGAACCATCTATCAATATGTAGTTTTTCGGCTGATCGAGACTTTCCAAAATAATGATTGTTTCTATATTGAATTTGACCGTTTGTCTTCCTTGCCATAGATAATGATCCTCGAGATGTGGCAATCTTCATTTGATATGGTCCAGAGGCTAAGTGTTGAAAGCAGAAGAACAACCGTCTATTGGGATAGACGATCCAATGTCTATCGTTCTCCAGACGATACATCGTCTACCGAAAGAGACGATATGTTGTCTATCGAGCAGTTAGAAGATACATCGTCTATCTTCAGCGCTGGACTTAGAAGTGTTTTGTCAGCTTTAAAACTTAAGAAGGAAATTCTCCAACAATCTCCCCCTTTTTGAAGATGACAAAACATCCTGCAGTTTTTGAAATAAGACAATAATAACCAAAGATCTGTAGGATCGAGGATCAACATATGTTAGGAAACAAGGAGAGAAAATTCCCCCTTGATTATAACACCCTTCATTCAAAAGAAGTAGAGAAGAGAGATTCCTGCATCATATATGTTAAACAAAATCTATAGAAAAGAAACCTGCAGCACATATGTCAAACAGAATCCAAAGAATCCAACACGGTAATTAAAGACTAATTAAAGACTGAAAAACTGCACTTCCTGCACTCTCCCCCTTTTTGTCATCGAACAAAACTAATGATTCGGAAAGCGAACAAGCTTAAAAGACTCCAAGTGTAACACAGACTGCTCAAGACGATGAAGATCCTGTTGGAGATCGCTCTGAATTTCCAAGAGATCACCATGACTGGCCACATTAGAGAGATGATGAGTAATGGACTGTCTGAAATCAGCGAAGTCCTGAAGAAATGTGTTGTGGCTTTGTTGAAGAGCAGTGAGTGTCTGGAGAATGGTAGAAAGTACACTAGAATCAGTGGTGCTAGTGGCACCTGGTGGAAATAAAGACTCAGTAGGAAGAGTATGAGTAGTAGACGGAGAGGGAATCGAAGGAGGGGGAGTTGGAATGACTGGAGGTGACTCCGAGATGGGAGCAGGAATGGTAGGAGCAACAAAGGTTGGTGAAGACGGTGGAGGAACATCTCCCCCTGCATCTGTGCTAGTAGGTAATACACGAGGTGGAGGAATCGTCTCAGCAACCTGTGGAGTCAAAATCTCTGTATCTTGTTGGGCAACATGACCTGCGGAAGATGCACCATCATGATCAGTCGAACTGAGGGACACCTAACCCCGAGGAGTGTCCGTATTGACCTCTCCTTCTGCCTCTTCTTCCGGAACATAGTCATCAACCTCTTTATCCAAACTATCCTCTTCAGCCAAGATAGGAGATATATGCTCAGGACTGCTAGGCTCATCATGAAGAATAACTTTTCCCTTCTTGGGAGGTGGCACATCTAAAGGAGCCTTGCCCTTGCGTTTGGCGGTAGAGGAAGAACCTGCCTTAGACGCAGGAGAAACAGATAAACCAACTAGCAACTCAGCCATTCTCATTTTTGCTATCATTGTCTTGCCAATTACTGTGATTGGCATGGACTTTTTGCAGAGGTGTGAGGGCATGGGAATGTTGAAGTGCTGGAATATCTTGGAGATGAGACCCACATAGGGCAATTGCCCTGTTCCCTTCTAAGCAGCCCTGTACATTTGATAGATAATAATGAAAGGAAGATTGATGAACTTAGAATGTAACATCCCAAATATAATCTGTAGTTCGGTTCTGGAGATAGCTGTGCGAGAAGCCGCCTTTGGTCGAAGACAATTGATTAAAATCTTGTGGAGAATAATACTCAGGGGTTTCATTGTAGAATAGGAAATGTCATTTTCTCCAGAGTTCTCCTTAGATAAAAATGCAGTAGCCTCCCTTTCAGAAACTTGGATTGGAAAGAAACGTGGCTTTTTCAAACCAATTATAGCAGCCAAGTCATCCACATCAACAACAACATTCTGATCCTTGACCAAAAAATAACGGAGTGACAGTTGGGAAATGACAAGTTGGAGTAGAAATAAGCAGTTAATTCCGGAAAAGCAGGGGCAGTCTCAGAACAAAATTTCTCCAACTTTAAAATTCTGAAGGTTAATCGAAGGTTGATGTGAATAGAATCCAGAAAATCAAAGTCCACAGTGCGAGGATTCATCACCCCGCGAGCCAACAGACGATCGTACATTCCCTTGTGTTCCTTGGAGCGAAATAGCTTCTTGGGGTCTCCGGGCAAATCAGCAGCAATTCCCTTAATAGGTTTGAAGGAAATGTACATTTTTTCATCCTCGTCCCATGAATCAAACTGTTCAGGATCACTTATATTTGGGTCCAACGGAAAATTTTTTCTAGCCTCATCTACTGAACCGGGTGGAGCAATGCCTAGGGATTCAACATGCTTGAGAAACTGATGTTCATTTGGAAATCCAGCACTCTTGAGATAAGTGGTCAAAAGTACCATGGGAGTTCCAGTGTTCTTCAATTCCACATAGGCATTGTAAATAGCTCTAGTGCTCCTAGCCTGAAGAGGCGGAGTTGAAAGTACCTGAGTCGTATCAGTCTCAACCGGAGGGGTAGGAAGCACAGACGTTGCAGGAGAAGGGACCTCGTCCTCGGTGAGGTCATAATGCGTTGGTCCGCTTGCCGAACCAAACTCTCTCTGAGCAATACGAGATGACTTTCGAGGAGGAGCCATCACAGAAAGGTAGAGAGCGAAAGGAAAGTGAAGAAAGATGAAAACTTGGTGAAGAAATTGAAACAAAAACAAAAGAATACCGGAGGAGAACAGAGGAGAGCAAGTCGCTGTAGGGTTTTTTACGAGAGGAAACTGCTCGAAGAGGAATGGAGAGAGACGGTTTCCAAAAAGAAGAATTGAAGAGACATTAAAAAAGGCAGTTTAGCAATGCATAAAAATCGGAAACCTTACCAATTTAAAACCAAGCAAATAAGTAAATAAATACCTGGAAGGCGGGAAAGTAATTCTTGAAGAGATTTACTTGCCAAAATTGTCGAAGAGTCAATATATCACAGAGAGAGAATATTCAGAGCACTTCGAAGAGTTTCGAAGGAACGTCTATCCAGTGGCTTGGTGAAAATATCTGCTAATTAATTCTGGGAATCAATAAAACTGATTCGAACATCCTTCTTATGAACATGATCGCGGATGAAATGATGCCGAATTTCAATATTTTTCGCCCTCGAGTGCATAATTGGATTTTTGGTAAGATCAATTGCGCTGGTACTATCACATCGTATTTCCACACAGTACTTCCGAATGCCAAAATCTTGTAATTGCTGCCTAAGCCAAAGAATTTGAGAGCAGCAACTTCCAAGTGCGACGTATTCAGATTCGGCAGTAGACAAGGAGACTGTGTGCTGCTTCCGTGAGAGCCAATAAATTAAACAATTTCCAAGAAATTGACAGGTCCCCGATGTGCTTTTTCGATTAACTTTGCAACCTGCATGATCAGCATCTGAATATCCTAGTAGAATGAAGTTGCCATCCTTGGGGTACCAAAGTCCAAACTTAAGTGTGCTGGAGATATATCTTAATATACGTTTAACTGCTGATAAGTGTGATTCTTTAGGGCTAGATTGGAACCTGGCACACATGCACACACTATATAAGATATCAGGACGAGATGCTGTGAGATAAAGGAGAGAGCCAATCATGCTACGATAAAGCTTCTAATCAACTGCTTTTCCTCCTTCGTCAATTTCCAATTTAGTAGTAGTTGCCATGGGAGTGTCCGTCTTCTTGCAATTGTCCAGACCAAACTTCTTAACAATGTCTCGGGCATACTTCTCTTGATGAACGAACGTTCCTTCATTTAGTTGCTTTACTTGAAGGCCAAGAAAGAAGGTGAGTTCACCCATCATGCTCATTTCGAATTCATTCTGCATAGTACTAGAAAATTTCTTGCAAAGTGCCTCATTAGACGATCCAAAAATAATATCATCTACGTAGATTTGAACTAATAAGAATTCGTTACCTTCCTTTTTGATAAACAGTGTAGTATCAACCTTACCTTTGTCAAAACCATGTGTTGAAGAAAGGTACTTAATCGTTCATACCACGCTCGAGGAGCTTGCTTTAGACCATATAAGGCTTTCTTAAGCTTGTATACGTGATCAGGATATTTTGGATCTTCAAAGCCAGGAGGTTGTTCGACATACACTTCTTCTTGGATAAATCCATTCAAGAAGGCACTCTTGATGTCCATTTGGAATAACCTGAAATTGTTAGCACATGCAAAAGCAAGTAATAAACGTATGGCTTCTAACCTGGCAACGGGTGCATAGGTTTCATCATAGTCTATTCCTTCCTCTTGTGTGTAGCCTTTGGCTACTAGTCGAGCTTTGTTTCTGATCACCTCCCCTTCTTCATTCATCTTGTTTCTAAACATCCACGTAGTGCCAATTATGGTCTTTCCTTTTTGTTTAGGAACCAGATCCCAGACATCATTGATAGCAAACTGCCGAAGTTTATCTTGCATAGCTTCTATCCAGCTATTGTCTGTTAGTGCTTCGTCTACCTTCTTGGGTTCAATTTCTGAAATTAAGGCAATAGCACTTGATTCCTCATGGTCTTCAGGGATTGAGAAACGTTTTGATCTAGTGCGAATACCCTCTTCAAGGTCTCCAATGATTAAATTGGTTGGATGGCTTGACTTGTGTTTCCAATTTCTTTGAACTCGAGGGCTACTTTCATTAGAAAGATCTGGTTGATCAAGTTGAGTAGGCGGAACAGCTTCTGATGCTGTAGAATGTAGAAGGTCTGAGTCGATAGACGGAATATCTTATGGAGTGATAGACTGTGTATCTTCTGTAGTGGTAGAATGTGCAACTGTTCCAACATTCTGAGTCGGAATAGATGAAACTTTCACACTTTCATCAAATTTGACATTGATTGATTCTTCGACTCTCTGAGATTTCTTGTTGAAGATTCTATAGGCCTTGCTTGACGTAGAGTATCCAAGAAAAATTCCTTCATCTGATCTTTCCTCAAATTTTCCAACATTATCAGACTTATTTTTTAGGATAAAGCACTTGCAACCGAACACATGAAAGTAAGAAACTATTGGTTTCTTTCCTTTGTAAAGTTCATACGGTGTCTTTTGAAGTATTTTCCTTAGAATAACTCTGTTGATAATGTAACTAGCAGTTGAAACAGCTTCAGCCCAGAAGCAAGGAGAGATATTACCTTCTATTAGCATTGTTCTTGCCATTTCTTGAAGAGACCTATTCTTCATTTCCACTATTCCATTTTGTTGTGGAGTATAGGGAGAGGAGAATATATGTTGAATGCCAAACTGGTCACAGAATTCTGAGAAATCCTTGTTTTCAAATTCCTTTCCATGATCCGAATGTATCTTGGATATAAAATATCCTTTCTCATTTTGAACAAGTTTAGCAAACTTATAAAAACATTGAAATGTATCTGACTTGTTTGAAAGGAAATGAACCCAGGTAAATCGAGAGTAGTCATCCACAATTACTAGGCTAAGATTTACCTCCCAAACTTTGAGTCATTGTTGGACCAAATAAATCCATATGTAAAAGTTGTAAAGCACGATCAGTGGAGACAGAGTCGATAGTTTGGAATGAGCTTCTTACTTGTTTACCCAAGATACAAGGTGTACAAGGATCTGTTCTCTTGAAATATACTTTTAGAAGTCCACGAATAAGTTTCTTGGAGGAAATCTTGGCAAGTTGTTTGAAATTTGTGTGCCCCAACCTTCTATGCCAAACATTGACTTCTTCCTGAGTAGAAAAGAGACACTATGAAGTGTTCATATTTAAAAGGTAGATGTTACCATGTCGTATCCCAGTGAAAGACTGCAAGTTGTCTTTGCTTGTTCCAGAACATCTATCTTCTTGAAACTGAATTCTGTAACCCGTATCACAAAGTTGACTAATACTCAACAGATTATATTTGAGTCCTTTCACCAAGGAAACATTGTTGATAATCAGATTTCCAATAACAATAGTCCCAAGGCCTATGATTTTTCCTTTTCCATCACCTCCAAAGGAAACTTTTCCACCGTCTATGCTGACAATGTTGTTGAAGCAAAGTGGATCTCCAGTCATGTGTCTCGAACAGCCACTGTCTAAATACCATTTATTCTTGTTCGAGACCTGTGAACAAAAATATGCCTTACATTTTCTTTGGTACCCAAATCATTTTGGGTCCTGAAGAGTTAGCACAGAAAGCAACTTTTGCCTGACTAATATAATTATGATACTTGTAAATATCTTTCAACTCAAGAGATTCTGAACTTAGTTTGGAGTGACTCTTATCAACGGGTTTGACAAAGGTTTTCTCAAAATGATTTTTGTAGGCCCTTTTTGGAAGTCTGTTTTTCAATCTTTCTTTAACTTTAGGAAAGTCAACCAAAGGTTTAGTTTCCAAAGTCATCCCAAGACCTGCCTTATTAAAATATGGTCTTTGGATGGAAAGAATCTTTTCAAGTTTTTGAGAACCAATAGAAAACTTTTGAGAAACATTTGTAATATCGGTTTTCAAACAAAGATTTTCCTTTTCGAGATTTTCTGATTTTTCTTTCAAAGTAAATAAAGCTTTTTCAGAATTCTCCGCCTTTTCTCTCCAGTAAGCTTCCTGTTGATTGAGTCTAATATTCTCCTTTTTCAGCTCAGAGATTCTCTTGAGAGAAGATTCAAGATTCAAGCAAAGATCATCAATATATTTGGAAACTTTCGAAGGAATACTTACTTGAGTATTTTGTTCTGAATCAGAGTCTGAATCTTGGCTTGAATCAAAATCTGAATCAGAATTTGCCATAAAACACAGTTGAGCTTCCTCATCACTGTCTTCACATTCAGTATCACTCCAAGTTTCTGCTTTTAAAGCTTTCTTGTACTTCTCGCTTCTTCCCTTCTTTAATTGAGGACAGTTTGGCTTAATGTGTCCCTTCTTGTGACAGTTGAAGCAAACAAGTTCGTCAGAAGATTCATTGTCATCAGTTTTCTTTTGAGAGCTCGAACTTCTGAACTTCCTCCCCTTTTTGTTTAGCTTTTTAAATCTCTTGATGAAAAGGGACATTTCTTCATCATCTAAGTAGTCGTCTGACCCTGCATCATCATAATCAGCGTTAGTCTTTAGAGCGATTGATTTCTTACCTTTTGTATCCTCACTTTCATCGGTCCTTTCAGCCTCATAGGATTGTAGTATGCCAACGATTTCATCCACAGAAAGAGGTTGAATTCTTTGAGTTTCTCTGATGGATGTTTTGATGTAGTCCCATTCTTTGGGTAAGGCACGCAGTAGTTTGTTAATCTTCATAGGCTCAGAAATTGGTTGTCCTTGATATGCTAAGCCATTAACTAGTTCTGTAAAGCGGCTGAACATGTCAGGAATGGATTCTCCAGTTTTCATCTTAAAAGCTTCATATTGTCCAAGCAGTATGTTGATTCTTGTTTCTTTGACACGAACAGTCCCTTCATAGGTGATGTTCAGTCTGTCCCAAACTTCCTTGGCTGTATCATAAGAAGAAATGCGATTATATTCAATAGGTGATAAAGCACAATAAAGAGAATAGATGGCCTTTGCATCAAGGGCTTGTCTCTTTGATAATTCTGTTTGAGACATTTCTCTAATTTCGGAGTCATCTTCATTCTTGGGGGTGATCCCTCTATTAACCACATCCCATTCTAGAGGATCTTTTGATCGAAGAAAGGCTTTCATCTTGTTTTTCCATATGTTGTAATCCTTTCCATCGAAGTAGGGAGGCCTGGTGTGACTCTGTCCTTCCATCAGCAGGGGAGCAACTACACTAGCCATAGATCTTTTAGCTCAGAAGTAAGTACACTTCAATAAACAAGCTACGAGGCTCTGATACCAATTGAAAGCGGTAGTGCAACACCTAGAAGGGGGTTGAATAGGTGTTGTTCAAAAATTAATGCGGAATTAAAA